>CM076579.1:1635260288-1635860288 GCA_034641835.2 Pinus albicaulis | reverse complement strand
AGTTGGAAGTCATCATCATATGGCATATCCTCCATCATATGACTCACCTCATAAAGAGACAAAGGTGTTATCAAGGTGACCATATCATAACCCATGCTCCCCTTAGAACATGTAGTGCAAAAAGTGTGAGGAATTTCTCCCTCAAAGGACACATCCATCCCATGTGTCTCTCTCCCAAACATGCTCCTCATATAAATAGAAACAATAGAGCCATAGGGAGAAAAAATGAGAATCATACTTGCTTCCATATGCAACAAATGTGAAGGACAATGGTCCCTCAAGTGTAACCAGTGCAGCTTGACCCTCAACTGCAATAGAGACTGATAGAATAAGTGGCTTCTCAACAACTTGCCTGCTGATCCAATATCCTCATAAGTATGGAGGAAGTGAATAATGTAAGGTGTACAAAGAGTATTTCCTCCATAATATATCTCTTCCCCAAGTCCTCCTAGGGAATGGCCATCAATCATGCTTATAGCCTCATCTAAACCATATGGTCTAGAAAAAAGAATGCTCCTCCTTGGAGCATCATCCTGCACATGTATGGTTAAGGGATGCATACATACATCATACAAATAATCATGCAAACAATAATGACTACCCTTACCATACTCTTTGGTCATACAAATGGAGTGGCTCATAGATGAGTCTCCTCTCATCTTCAAAGAGAAAAGAGGTGGCTATGCTAACTCTCCCAAAGAGTCATGTATCTCCTCCATCTGCATCTGGTCCATGCATCTACTCATATGCTGATATATCTCCTCCTCAAAGCCCATCCAAAAATACCCCTCCATAATGGTGTGGTATGCTCTCATAGAACAAGTGGGACTGAAAAGGAAATCCTCCTGAGCTACTTGTAGCAACTTCTCCTTGAGCTTGGAAGCTCTATGAAAGAAGACCCTACCATGATAAAAGATGACCCCATCTCTGACTGAATATCCCTCCTCATGAAACTGGTCATCCAATATCATACAAGTATGAAGATCCATAGAATACTCCACCAACAGCTGGGAGTTCCAATATGGATCTATCCTCCATAGTGACAGCGCTGATGATCTCTCATGAAGAGTATCTGACATATGGTCATCCTCCTCTTTGACATCTCCCATGCCAAAGATGCAAGTCAGAAGGCTGCTATCCTTCTTCTGCTGCTTCTGCCACAGCAAAGAATCTGAAATGGAAGTGGGTACTGATAATGTTGAGGGAATGCTCCCTCTCTCCTTGGGTCTACGCTAGAGTCCTAGCGCTGTATCAAGCTCTCCCAAGGTTCCCACTCCTCTGAAATCATTGAGTGGTGCCTCAACTGATGAAGCCATTAGGGGAATTTTGAGATCTAAAATGGGCCTCCTAAGAAAAATGTACAACAAAAATAAGCTTTATAACAACCAATAGGATTCAAGATGATGATGTCAACCATGGGGGATGATTTACCATTTTTAAAATAAAAGGGTAAAAATATAAAAAAATAATAATTTAATAAAACTACTTTTCAACTCGTTTTTTCAACTTATCTCCCAAAAATTTTACTCAAATTTTGAGTGGGAGTACTCATTGGATGAAAAATTTAATTCCTCATCCAAGGAGTACCCATGTTGCATACTTTCGATGAACTATACTACACGAAAAATGAGAAATACATAAAAAACGTGATTGTAATCACATTTTTTTATGTATTTCTTATTTTTCATGTAGTAGGACCCATCGAAAGTATGCAACATGGGTAATCCTTGGATGGAGAATTAAATTTCACATCCAACGAGTACTCCCGCTTGAAATTTGAGTAAAAACTTTGGGAGATAAGTTGAAAAAGTAGTTTTTTCATTTTTCCCTCTAAAATTTGATGATGTCATCAAATCTTATTTTATTTTTTCCACTATTATTTTATAATTTCCTTAGGAGGACCAATTTAGACCTCAAAATTCCCCTAATGCAACTATCATCCTTTGCTGGTCCAGTGGTCTCCTCGGAAAAATGTCTCCATGCAATGAGACATCATCATCAAGAGGTGACTGCATATATGAATGAACAAATCTGTCCATGCTTCCATTGCGCAATCCAATCACCTTCTTAGGTGCATCAACCTCCATAAATGAATAGGGATGTATACTCCTCATCTCATGATGCTGGGTCTTCTCCCTACCTTCTACTTGTGTCTCCATGGTTCCACACCCCCTCAACAATGGCACAGGTAAAACATGAGTTGTGCCTTGATCTCCACACATGAGATCCTGAGAACTTTCTTGCAAAGATGAAATCATCCCTCTACTTGGAGCAAGAGCTCCTCCTTCCTCTGCATGAGGTGCTATATCAACACCAAATCTAACAGTGTTGTTGCCCTCATTCTCTGCAACATGAATGGGAAATCATCCAATGATTGGATCCCTTTTTGAAAAAGAGATCTCCATGATTTCTTGCTCAAGGTTGTGAGAAGAAAATATTTCTTCCGGCAAAGTATGGTGCAAGTTCTCATGCAAGGGTTTTGTTTGAGTTTTCTGGTTTTTCTCCACCATATGTGTTTCATGAATCCTTCTATCAAATATTTTCACTAATGCCTTAGTGAAACTTGAATAAGATGCAATGTTTACATTTCTTAAAGAAAAGGATTCAAAGATTCACTAGGCATAAGCCTTACCTCTCAAATGCAATGCTGCAACTTTGATGGATTCATCTTTAAGAATGTGGTGCTGCTACAAGAAGGTCTGTAACTCCTCCACCCAATCTTTGGCTGAACATACAGGTAAACCTTCAAAGATAGATAGATGAAATCTATCCTGCTGCTCTCTTCCTTTAATCTTCATCTTGCAAAACTATGAAAAACTGAGATGATCTTGGAATTTCTAAGTTTGAAACTCATACTCTTTCAAGAAATCACTAAGGGTTCCCCTCCCAGCAAATTCTTCTCTCCTTTCCATCTCTCTTCCGGCAACCCTGGGCATGTGATTGCGTTGTGTATGCAAGTGTGTAGCTACTTGCTCACACTCTTCATTTGACAATCTAGAGTTTGATTTAGATTCAAAACCTCTCAAAGATTATTCATGCATCTCCCTCCGAATGTTCTTGAACTCCGCATGAATAATATGTACAGATTTAGAAATAAGCCTTGTGAGCTTATCCCCTCTCTCTTCTCCAAAAGATGGAGTCTTTTTCCTGATTATTTCTTTGTCTCCTTGATGAGAATAGGAAGTGCAGGGTGCTTCCTCTTCTTTCTGTTTATCCTCCTTGGGGAGGTTCTTCATGGATTTGAAATATGATGAGATAAATCCCATCCTCTTCAATATTCTGATGTTCTTGGGCTTAGACTCACAAGCTGAGCCAAGAAAGCTGCTTTGATACCACTGTAATATTCCAATTTAGGAACAACTAGCAAGGCATGACTGGAAAACACATTTTCCAGTAATGGCTACTACAGGAATTGAAACCAGGACCTGGATCCCTTATAAAAATGTGTCTAAGTGCTAAATCCAAGATGAGGCTCCAAATAAATCCTTTTAAGTGGGTTAAACAGATCTCCCACACTTAGATGTCCTCAGGAAGTGCCCGATGAGGGACTGCAACAAATCTTAACCAAGAAATGGAATGACAACGTTATTTTATAGCTGTGAACAAATGAAGAGATATATAGCCAACCAATATATGATATAGCAGAAAATTTATACAATATGTGGAGGAATAAATCACTCCAGCTAGGCAATGGAAGCCCCAATGAGACATATACAAGAAAATGAGTAAACAATGCTACATGTGGAAATCCCTGGCTAAAATAACGTAATTTATAGGAGTTAATGCAACATAAAAAATGATAATAGGATGATATGACAATATCAGCTAAAATAAATGAGGGGAAGAAAGCTCTCAACCCCTGAAAACACTAATACAACAATAATACACAATCTTTGGAAGGATTGGCTACAATACATGTACAAATGGCAAATATGAAAAAATGTCGGAGTTGCTGGGCAACAACTGCAACTCAGAAATAACTGTAGATGGCTGAAGATTATGTGCAATCTGAAATAAACCTCCTCTAATAGATCTCTTAAGTGATAGGCTTATCCTATCCCTGAAGATCTCTTCCCCCAAGATGATGGTGCAACCCCTCACTGCAAGTATGCCTTGAAATAACACAGTATAGAGAATGGATTGTGTTGTCTATGATGGGAGATGCTTGGCCTTGATGCCAAGATATGAAAATCAGCTCAGAAACCTTCCTAACTAACCTTCCCGAGGAATAGAGACTCCCTCCTCTGAAAGATGAGACAGGGAATGGTGTTGTGGAACCCCTCCACTGCAACACCCAGCGAAACTACGTTATACTTCAGCAAACATAATGCAGTGACTGAATAAGTGGCTTTGGCCTTGAGCCAAGATGTGGAGAAACTGAAGTGCAATCCTTCAAGAGGCCTCTCAAGAAGGAGAGGAAATCCTAAACAGGAATCCCTCGTGCTAAGAAGCATTGCAACTCAGCTGAACATCCAGAGAATGCACAATATTTTTCTAGACCAAAATCAATATGCTCCAAGATATCCCACTATGGCTGCCTCTTCCTCCTTTTATACAAGTGAATGCCTCTTTGCCCTGGACCCCACACATTAGGGTTTCTTCCACAAAGAATATTCTTCCCTCTCAAACTGCGTTGTCTTCTCATGCAAGCTACACCTCTTAGGCAACGCTGTTGACTTGGTCAAACTTGACCTTGTCCTCATGCATTTGCCCCTTTTCACACTGGAAGATGAAAAATTAAGCTGCTCCATTGATCCCTTTCACACTATGAGGGATTTTATTCCTACTCATGGGCCTTTTACCCATTTTATTCACCTCCTAAGTGAAACCAGCAAAAAATAATATTCCAATTTTCTGCATGCAAATTTTGGAATATTACACTCCTTGCTCCCAATTCAGTAAAAGTAGGGTTCCATCCCGAAAAAAAATTAGAGCCTTGACCTCCAGAAAAAGGATTGAAACCTTGATTCTGAAAGATGAAGGGCATGGATCCTAACGAAGGGTTTGAATGAGGGATATGCCCACTTCCAAAGGGGAACCCTTGAAATGAAGTTGATCCACTAGTCATAGAAGGTATGGGTGCAAAGACAGCCGAAACAACAGAAAATGAGAAAGAAGAAATTCCACTAGAGGTAATTCCATAAGAAAAGGGACTAGATTGAGAAGAATATGCATGGGTGTTTCCACTTAAAGATGGAATAGAAGCAGAGCCAAGCACAACAGCAATAGAAGACATTGTCGATATGGCAATAGTTCCTCCTCCTTCAAATGAAAGAGGAGTATGAACACTTGCAGTGGTCATAGCTGAAACTGTGTTCCCAGTCATGGCCATCAAAATAAAGGGATATGACAGAAAAGTACATGCATGTCTCTGAGACTCAGGTTCGATGTACAAAAGGACGCCAGGAAAGCTAGCAAGAAGAGGAGATGGAAGAGAGTTAGTAGGCTGAGGAAATTCCTCTACTTCAACTTCTTATGCTGGAAACAAAACTCTAGAGATGAGTGGAGCACTCCTCTCTAAACTGACACTAACACCAAGACCACCCACAGAAACAACAAGCCTATACGGAGGATCACTCTTCGATGCATTTAAAACCACAAGGTAAAAATCACCCACTGAATTACTCCTACGCCTTCTTGAAGAAGGCTCAACACTCACAAGAGAAAGCCCACGAAGCCTCCTCGATCGACGAGGTGATCGTTCAACCACTTTAAGAGATTAATTTTAGACTCAAAAAATATAAGAAGCTAAGCAATCTAGGAGCAAAGAGCACACTCTAAAAAATTCCTAAGATACAACCAATTAAATAGTTCTCAGGTATTTTCGCTTCGGGTGATGAGGATCGGACACCAAAATACAAGAAAGTGAAATGAAAGGACCTTCCAAAAATAGTCTACGGTAATTAAGCCCCAGGCGCACCAGCGAAGGTAACAGAAACAGTTACGTTGACCTCCTTATAACAATAGCCTTCACTGGTGCAAGTTCACAAGCTTCACAAGGGCACCCTCCATAAGTACTGATCAAAGTGATGCAACGTTGTCTCAGGTACCATGATCATTCCCCCCCGTAATCCCCTGTGTGGCCCCTAGGAGAGGAAACTAAGGGCACCAATCCGTATCGGCAGCCGGGCGAAACGGTCTTAGGTCAACATTCAACAAATAGGAGAGGGGGCATCTCTCCTCTCTTCTCACACTCTCCCTCGTGCTTGAATCTCTGGAGGAGAGCTTTCTCGGTCCACTTAATGGAGTTGGATTTATCTCTTTAATAAAATTTCTATGAAGTTAACAGTTTGAGCGGCCTCGGAGAGTTAACTCTCCACTAACCTATTCCAAGGCCCTACAACTTAGCTAGTGGGTGTACGATTAATGACGATGATACAAAAAATTCTAGTTTCTTTTAATTATAGTGCTTGATTTTAAATTGGTTGTTACTTAAGTCAGAGGTATATGGAAGTGAAATTCATGGTGTTTTTCGACGCAAAAGAAATCAATGAAAACCTACTACATGTAAATGCAATAATTTCCTTTCAGTGAAAAGAGATCTCTATATGGGTTGTACGAAACTAAATAAGCAAAAAAAAAAAATTTCTTTTCAGTTACTCACACTTTGCACAATCTAGAAAACTATGAAAAAGACTAAAATTCTTCAATGCACTTAATGCAAAACTACCAATGACATGCAAATTCTAAGATGCTAACTTTGAAAAAGAAAAAAGAGTCTCTAGAAAGAACTGGTTCAATCACTTTTGACTGAAAAGCAAGGCTAGTTCCAACCAGAAATCCTATGAATAAAAAGTGCCAAAATGTACTTGATGCAAAAGAGAGAAATCTAGAAAAGACTTCCTTCAAAACCAAGACAAGAACCAAAAACTAGAAACCAAAAAAAATGCTTCAAAAGATATGAAAAAACCGTAAAAATGAACTCAAATAAAAAGCAATGGAAAACAATAAATGTTTTTGGGGTTTTCACTTATAATGGAAGGACAAAGATTTCAAGAAGACAATCATAAAACTACCCAAGAACCGGAATCAAGAAAAATGAGTCTCAAACAAGGGCTTCAAAAGTTCTCAAGCCAACTATGCTACTTTCGTAGCAGGACCCAAATGAGTGAGAAGAATCAAAAACTCAAAAATTTGATCCAGTACAGTAGCACAATCTTTCAGCAAAAAAAACTCAAAAAACCAAGAAAGGTTTCTTCAAGATTCACTACAAGGTTAGTCCAAGAAATCAAGAAACCCAAGGTAGTCAAAAAGGGAAAAAAACCAAAAGCGAAGTGATGCATAAGGCCAAGAAGAGCAAACAAGTAGAGGCTCACTGTTATGAATGGTCAGAATAGCCAAGAACTCCAGGAAGATATCTTGGTGCTACAGCCGCAATTGCAATCACACAAAATAGGCAATTTACCAAATGGCTAGGTTTTCACAAGAGCAAGAGAGAAATGGATATGAAACCACAATTAACATAGTGTAAACACCACAGAAGTGGTCAACCTCAGACAGAAAAAAAAACAGAGGTTTAAAACTCAAATTTTCAAATTTTCCCAGGCATACATAGTTTTGCAGTATGCAACAAGCATGTATATGCGACTGTAACCAAAGAAACTCACATATATGTGGGTTCTTTTGGAATATATAGGAGGTATACGCGACTTTGACAAGACTAACTAGCGTATGTAAACAGAAACAAGAAAAAAATAAAATATCAAGCCTGATCAAGAGACCAGGTCTTCTGTCTAATTGAAAAAAGGCTTACTAGACTGTAAAAAGTGATAAACATGTCAGGGAACCTACAAGACAGATAAAACAACCCAAACTAGGAATTACACGAATCTAATCCCCAGCGGAGTCGCCAATTCTGTTATGGGAAATTTTACCCTAAGGTCTTGGGTTGATAAACCTTTAAAGATCAAGGGAATGTCATCATAAGAAGGACTCAGTTAACCAACTTCTATGCTTTAAACTAGGTAACAAGGATTGCAGATCTTACCCGTTTATCCTTCTGTTGTAGTAGATCCCGTGGGGTTCAAACCCCCCGCAACTCCTTTTTCTCCAGAACCTGCAAGCCATTGAATAACAAGCACAAAATCCTAGTTTTACAGCATATATATGTTCTAGATGTTATCAAAAATCATGCATAATCTCATAAAAATAACAATAAATGAACTATTTAATATCATTAAGCATGTATAAGAGATAAATGACATGTGGACATCAGGAACAAGATGGCACTTATTTTATTGATAACATGTACAGTAAACAAATGTGGAGAGATCACCTAAAATCTGCCACAACCTCAAGCATACCATCCTCTAGATCAGTCAAGCCCTAGCCACGGAAAAATTCTTCCAAGAATAGTGCACAATGGATGTCACATAGGATGAGTGAAAATCTCAAGGAAACAAGGGTTTCCTGAAAATCTGGGAAGTGCAGGAGGCACAAGGGAAATATCAGACTTGGATAGGGCTATAACAGGGTATAATATCTATAATTCTCTCTCTTCCTCCCTTAGGCCATTCCCTTCAGGGTTTTTTATACTCCCTCATTTATTTTTTTCAGATGGGGAACAGTTAGGCCACAGGTTGTGGTAGTTAAGTTACAAGAATAACCGTAAAACCTGCCTCAAAATTACGAAAATTATATATTTTTTAATATTTTAAACAGCATACGCGGGTTCTCTATGTATTGACTCGCGTGTATACGCAGAAAAGTCTAGGTAGAGTCACGTATGGATTTTGAAATACTATTTTTTGAGAAATATGACCAAGTCTGAATGGAAGGGTTGCCTAAGGCCAATGCATAAGTCATCAAGTATATAATGGTGATAAATGATGCTATAACAAGGTGAGAAACAAGATATCTAATTAATTTTTCGTAGTTCATTCCTTCAATGCAAATGACTGAAGGGCTTATAGGAATGCTTGCCATTTTCACGGTTTATAATAATCAAATATTCTTTAGAAGAAGAGATCATGGCACATCTCTGTCATGCTTCCATTTCAAATTACTGGATCATATCTGGGTAGAGCTATATTGGATTACATATCCCAGCCAAGCATGATTTCATATATATATATATATATATATATATATGGTAGCACATGACCAGTGCTACCATATTAATGTTTTTCATGATAAAATAGAGTGTAAAACATGCTTAAGCATGATCTAAATATCCAAATTCTCAATTGAATTCAATTTTCATCTACATCTTTTGTTTTTAGAATGAATCCCACATAGGCAGTTTCAGGACTTGATTTCTTGGGAAACTAACTCGACTTGTGCGGGATATTGAATCAACATCGTGGTAGATCAACAGAGAGATAGAAATTGCACCATATTATCAATGGTCATGACTTGTTCACAACTTTGATTGAGAACAAGTCCCATCATTAGAATTTATAAAGGATACTATCATCAATAATTTTTCCAAAATGTCCCAACTTCCTCAAACTGGAAGAGTGTCATTTCAATACTTCTTCTTATGCTAACTATATGCATGAATATATGATCTTTCCAATATTGATCTACTTGCAAATACGTTTTCATGCCAAATTTTCATAGGTATCCATCCCTATGGCTAGGGCTTCCCATTTTCACTGGTGGAATGATATTTCCTTTTGAGAATTCAAATTTCACATGAGTTAAATTTCAAAGTAGTTCAAGGACTTGTTCAAGAATTAAGAACTTGAAACTCTTTTACATGAATTGCAATGAATGTCTCTTAGTATTATCCTTATGCTGATAATACACCTGAATATTTTCTCCTTTCAAATTTGGCCCACAAACTAGGGCTTTCAACAAGCACAAGAAATGTTTTATCCAACAGATCTAATTCTCCTTCAATAGATGATGCCCACTAGTTCTTATGTTAAGGTGTCGAAACTTGTGTGATAGAGAGACTACTACATGCCTTCTTAAAGTACTTAGAATGTTTCAATGATTACTTCTTCTTTAATTAGTGGAGTAGTACTTTCAAACTGTCCTTTTATGCACAGAGACCATTTTATCTTTCAAATTCGAATCCTAGGTCAATGTTAGGGCTCAGATCTCTTAATAAAAGTCCAACATGGGCTCAAAAAACTAAATACACAAGTTCTTCAATAAATCGAAAGATTATTTGTCTTATGCTATTTGTAACAACTGAAAATAAAGATTATTCGATTTCTCAAGTTATTCATCCATGTAGTCTTTATCGATATTGTTAATGAAATTATCAATGGCTTCTCTGTAAGACTTCATCATGTTGGAGTTCCCATGTTTTGGCCAAATTGGCAAGACCAAAAGATGAGACAACATCAGAACCACTTTGGGGCCCTAGGATCTAGCCCTCCTGGACCTGGAGAGGGATCTCTCCATAAATACAAAGAATGATATATCTTTGAAAGCTCAAGATTAGGTATTAGGCTAGTTATGAAGCACAAAGGGGGTTTAAAATGATTTGGTTGGTTGGTTTCTAGGTTGGGTCATGAGATCATAAACTGAGAAAGTAATGGAAGGAAGGAGCAGAGCAGTAGGATGTTTCAACAAAAGAGGATAGGTTAAGAATGTGCCATCCATTGGGCTATGGAGTCATGAAAGGTAATTACATGCAAACAACTAGAAAAGGCTTTCAAAGGACAAGTCATCTACACTAAAGGATCTTTTTAGATAGATGATGGAATGGAACATTAAGGGTTGAAAGTGAAAGAAGGAAAGCAACCCAATTTCTGTCTATAGATCAGGTCAGAGGTCATTTAACTCCAAACCTGCTTGGACATACTCAAAGGAAGCTTTCAATGGAGGGACAAAGGGGAAGCTTAGAGATCGGACCAGAGGTCATTTAACTCCAGGTCCGTTTAGCATGATCCAAAAGAAAACAAGGATAAGTTGAAACAGAGCCAGGGTCTGTAGATCAAAGAAGGACTTTGAACCTTCCCTGCTTTGACACTAGCAAGAACATCCAAGCAGTAAACCCCAAATTCATACATTAGCTAGCAGCATATGGAACCGCTACATTGGTTAAATTAGCTGAATTTACTCTTAGATTCACAATCGGTAGAAAACATCGAAGGCAGGGAGAGCAGAAACATAGGGTACCTAAAAAGGGTAAATCTTATGCCAAATTCCTGATGCATGCCCAGAAGACCAATGAACAGCATGAAAATGTAATAAAACAATATGATAAGATAAACATCACCCATATTAATAGACCAGGATCCTGTGAAATTTCTTGATTAATTGATGTGCAAAACCAATCACATACACTGAGCTCAATGGATGAATACAATCCAAACTTCTCCTCCCAACCTATTAGATTACAAAACTACTCTGTTACTCTCTCCCAAAACTGTTCTAATAGTCAAAATGAATCCCTCTAACAGCAACAACAACAATCGAACAACAACCCTTTCAATATGTTCTGGGGAATTCTTATAGGAGGGTAGAATAATAGGAGTAGATGATATTCATTAAATGGATCTTATTACGACAGAGGAGAGGTAGGTCGAAATTTCATTATGAAAAATGGCTCTTCATTAACTGTGTGTACCCTGGAGCATGGTCCAGAAGTCTTGTTAATAACTCCAAATATGTTCTTATGAAGAAATCCAACTGGTGACACTCTGTGGTAGCTTTCTAAAATAAGTGACATGGCGGAAAAGTTCTGCAGGTCTCTTCATACCTTATAACTGTGGTCCTGATAGTAACAGAAACTTATGTCAGTGTACTCAGCTTCTTAAGGGCTCGAGGGGGCATGGAGAACGCTGGAGGGCAGTCTTTCTGGAGAGAAGTACTTTGCTGACATAAAACGCAGATATAGCTTTGTTTCGTGTGATTCTTTAATCTTCCACTGCGCCTTGATTCCTTGAATGAGGATTAGAGCATTTAATATTTAGTTTTCGGGCTCTAACACCTTTAATCCCTCACTCATACTCTTTGCCGCTTCCACGTTTGCCTCTGACTACAAAATATTTGTTTTAATGGATCTGGAGAGGTTTGACAGAGCTTAACCCTATCCTTTAATGAAAGTCATGTTGTAGCAACCTCCCAAGCCTTTCTCCATAATTTCAGCCCCCGAAAATGGTCCTTTCCTATGTTCTCTGTCACTGTGACAGAGACTGTGAATCATGGCGGTTTATTGCCACCCGAAGCCCTGCAAAACATGGAAACGCGTCAAGAAAACCATGCATGGGGAGGATGGATGCAGCGGGGATGCTGAGAATGGCCGTGCAGACTGGTAAAATGGCAGAATAGTGCAGGATCACGGTGGAAAATGTAGCACACAGTGGAAGATGGTCGTGGTGAAAGTTGGCAGAATGCAGTGGGTTCTAATGCAAAACAGTGATATTGGGTCCTTTGAATGCAATATAAACGACAAACACACATGGAATAATGACGTGGCGGGACTCGGTCAATGGCGGGGGCGATCAAATCTGGACCGTCCAATCTCAAGAGGAGATCGACGGTGGAAAACGTAGCGGAGGGGGACGGATGGTGGGCCAGGGGCACTGTTTGCCTTGGTTAACTCCAACGCATCTTCGGGGAGCGACTACCGTCGGATGGCCCGCCCCAGATCAGACGGTGTACAACCATATCGTGCTGGATCTGTGGACGGATGTTAACGCGCGATGGGGGGCGGTTTTCAAATAGTGCTCGAGACACGCATCATGCGATGAGTGGAATCACTCCGAAACGAGAAATACCGCCCACCCTCCAATGGCGGTGCGATAGAAACCGATGGTTTTTGCATAGGGCGCGGTGCGGGGACCACCGGGGCAGACGAATATGGATTGTCGGATCAGCGGGTTAAATGGATGGTTGTGATGCGATCGGGTAGGTGAACGGAGTGGGCCACGGGCACGACGTTGATCTGTGATGACCGTCCGATCTGTCCAGATCGACGGCTAATAATGCTCCCGATAACCAACCGCGCTAAGCGCTTTTCGGTCTAGCACCTGGTTTCAGCGCCCGGGTCACGTGGGGAAAAGGTCAAGGGAGCTGGCCGAAGGGGGCTGGCCCGTTACAAAGGTAGAAAGTGGGTTTTTTGGCTCGTTTTTAATGAAAATCAAAGCCAAATAGGGATAACGATAGAGGAAAAAAGGGGTTGCTTGGCCAAACCAAGGGTGTATGCGTGGTTTAAAGGGGATTTTAGAATGGTTTAGGAGGACTAGGGGAGGGATCTTTGGGTGGAAGGGAGGCTTTCTAAAAAGGGATAAAAGGGATGAAATGGAGACATTCTGCAGGGATACAAGGGGAAAATGTAGGCCTTTTGGAGCACAACGTTTCACAATCAGTGAGACCTTATAATGGGAATCGACAGAGGGGATTTCATCAAAGGAAAAAGGCACAAGGAGGATTCAAGGATGATGTGTTTTTCAAGAAAAATGCATTCCTTGAAGGCTCAAAAACAATTTAGCCCCCTACTTGCTTGTCAAGGAATTTATAGGGGGCTAATAGTGGCTCCACATGGGGATGGCTTCTTCTTGAAGGAGTCAAGAATTTAGAAATGATATTTGGTGTAGGCCAGATGCCTGCTGCTTGACCCATCAACTTTCTCTCTTGGATCAACTGCCACAAATTGTGAAGACATAAAATCAGCAAAAAAATTCTCAAACAATCTACCTACCCATCCTACAGTCCTAGCATTTTTTCTTCCAGGGTGCATTTGGACTAGCAGACCCTTTACATCATTTATTTTTTTCAAACAAGAAAATAAACCTATTCTATTTCTACCCTTATTGCTCCATGAGTCCAGATTAAACTGTTGGCCTCATAACTCTCTACCTAGGCTAATGTCTGCTCGGATTAAACTGTCTAGCAGACTTCTTTTCTACATTCTAGGACAGAAATTAAAAAACAAATAGTTAAGCCAGGATTAGACTATCTGGCTTGTTGGACTTTGAAAAAATTAAAAACAACTAACTACATGCTCACAGTCTGAGCTTTATTGAGCTTTTCCTACCCACCCTACTCTACTTCAAATATTTACAAGTCTAGCTCACAAACATTGTCTTCCAATGCAACCAGTCCATCAAGTGATCCCATGGCTGGTCTTCCTTGCTCAACTCCTTGAGCAGGCTGGATAGGCAGGGCTTCTCCCACTCTTTTTGTTCCACAATAGCAGCTTTGAAATTTTTTTTTTCTTTTTGCAACATGCTGCTCAAAAAGACCCTTGATCCTTCTTCAAATGTGTGCAGGAAATGAACATAAGGATCATGAAATGATACCTGGTTATGAATATCTGGCAGGCAAGATTCAACCAAGATTTCTTCTTCTTCTACTAGATCAATAACAAGACTCTCTTGAGAAATAGAATCTCCCTCATCTTCTTCATTTTCCAAACCGGAGGACTCATCATATATGGCAGTGTTGTCCTCTTGGAACTCTGATATATTCTGATCTGGTGGGCTGAGCTTTGTGAAAAGATCAGTGTATTCTTGAGCAGGGGTATGTTCTTTTGCTTCCTCTTCTTCAAGAGAAAACTCCTTGCTTTCAAACTGCTCAAATATCTCTTCCTTTTTTTCCTCCTCATCTTTTGAAAAGGAAGGCTGCTGGTTTCCAGTCTCACTGATGATCTGTGGTAAAGCAGAATGAAGATTCAAGGAATATTCATCTGCTATTATACTGTCGTAGCTCTCCTCATCAGTGTCACAAATAGGTTGGCTCAACCAAGTCAACCATTCTAGACGTCCAACAGGTCTTTCTTCGTTCTGGTTCTCAGAGGAGCTTTTTGGATCTGTATCATCAAAATCATAAGAGGAATGGGCAAGAGTGTGTGTTCTATAAAAGACTTCAGAGGTGGACTGTTGATTTAATATCTGATCAATCTCTTCTTCTGTCAAAGGGGAAGATTTTCTTGTGGTTCTTTGAGCAGAGGTGCAACAGTTCTCTATTTCTTGTATTAGCTAATTTGGAGGCAAGATGTCTTCTTGAACCTCTTCTAGAATATCTTCAGTTGTGCTTGCAGGGAAAACTTGAGGGTCTTCTGATGTTTATTGATATTTTTCTGATTCAAATAAATCCTCATGAACCTGATGATACTTGGTTAGACTACAAGGCTCATGAGTGGTTTCTTCTTCCACATCAGATTCTGCATCTTCTATGTGGTATCTTGTTTCCTCAAAGAAAAATTTCCTATTATATTTTGCCAATAGGTCGTGATATTCTCTGGTCAGCATAGTACAAGACATAGGTAAGAAATCAGGAAGTTCCTGATCATTTTCCTCTTCATCTTCCATAGATTTTAGAGCATCATACATGTCTTGCTCATTATCTAGGTCTTGAGTTTTTTCCTGTTCTGGAAGAGGCATAAGTTGTTCTAAATAATCATCATTTGCATTCATATTAGCCATATACATCTCCAACACTTTCCCAAACATTTCTGCTATTCCATTTAATTGATCATACAAAGCATCTAGCTTTGTATCTCTGTCCATATTTGAATCCATGTTCCTGCAAAGATGGTCACTGAATCTTCTCAACCAATTCAGAGTCTTCTACCAGTTTTGTCATTTGGTCTTTGGGAGTTATGGAGTGTGGAGTCGCCAGGTGGATGAATTTGACTGTTTGGATTAGGCTGTTGTCCACCATCAGCAATTAAAAGCCAATCTAACCAGATATTTTAGGTCTTCTGAGTGTGTGAGGGTAACTAGGATAAAATGCACTCATGTATCCCCAGCAGAGTCGCCATTATGTTGGAGTTCCCATGTTTTGGCCAGATTGGCAAGACCAAAAGATGAGACAACATCATAACCACTTTGGGGCCCTAGGATCTAGCCCTCTTGGACCCGGAGAGGGATCTCTCCATAAATACAAAGAATGATATATCTTTGAAAGCTCAAGATTAGGTATTAGGCTAGTTATGAAGCACAAAGGGGGTTTAAAATGATTTGGTTGGTTGGTTGCTGGGTTGGCTCATGAGATCATAAACTGAGAAAGTAATGGAAGGAAGGAGCAGAGCAGCAGGATGTTTAAGCAAAAGAGGATAGGTTAAGAATGTGCCATCCATTGGGCTATGGAGTCATGAAAGGTAATTACATGCAAACAACTAGCCAAGGCTTTCAAAGAGCAAGTCATCTACACTAAAGGATCTTTTTAGATAGATGATGGAATGGAACATTAACGGTTGAAAGTGAAAGAAGGAAAGCAACCCAATTTCTGTCTATAGATCAGGTCAGAGGTCATTTAACTCCAGACCTGCTTGGACATACTCAAAGGAAGCTTTCAATGGAGGGACAAAGGGGCAGCTTATAGATTGGACCAGAGGTCATTTAACTCCAGGTCTGCTTTAGCATGCTCCAAGGGAAAATAGGGATACGTTTAAACAGAGCTAGGGTCTGTAGATCAGAGAAGGACTTTGAACCTTCCCTGCTTTGACACCAGCAAGAACATCCAAGCAGCAAACCCCAAATTCATACATCAGCTAGCAGCATATGGAACCGCTACACTAGTTAAATTAGCTGAATTTACTCTTACATTCACAATCGGTAGAAAACATTGAAGGCAGGGAGAGAAGAAACATAGGGTACCTAACAAGGGTAAATCCTATGCCAAATTTCTGATGCATGCCCAGAAGACCAATGAACAACATGAAAATGTAATAAAACAATATGATAAGAGAAACATCACCTGTAGTAATAGACCAGGATCCTGTGAAATTGCTTGATTAATTGATGTGCAAAACCAGTCACATACACTGAGCTCAATGGCTGAATACAATCCAAACTTCTCCTCCCAACCTACTAGATTACAAAACTACTCTGTTACTCTCTCCCAAAACTGTTCTAACAGTCAAAATGAATCCCTCTAATAGCAACAACAACAACCGAACAACAACCCTTTCAATATGTTCTGGGGAATTCTTATAGGAGGGCATAATAACAGGAGTAGATGATATTCATTAAATGGATCTTATTACGACAGAGGAGAGGTAGGTCGAAAGTCCATTCTACAAAATGGCTCTTCATTAAATGTGTGTACCCTGGAGCATGGTCCATAAGTCTTGTTAATAACTCCAAATATGTTCTTCTGAAGAAATCCGACTGGTGACACTCTGTGGTAGCTTTCTGAAATAAGTGACATGGTGGAAAAGGTTTGTAGGTCTCTCCATACCTTATAACTATGGTCCTGACAGTAACAAAAACTTATGTTAGTGTACTAAGCTTCTTAAGGGCTCGAGGGGGCATGGAGAACGCTGGAGGGAAGTCTTTCTGGAGAGAAGTACTCTGCTGACATAAAACACATATATATCTTTGTTTCGTGTGCTTCTTTAATCTTCCACTGCGCCTTGATTCCTTGAATGAGGATTAGAGCATTTAATCTTTAATTTTCGGGCTCTAACACCTTTAATCCCTCACTGATACTCTTTGTCGCTTCCACGTTTGCCTCTGACTACGAAATTTGTGTTTTAATGGCTCTAGAGAGGTTTGACAGAGTTTAAACCTGTCCTTTAATGAAATTCATGTCGTAGCAACCTCCCAAGCCTTTCTCCATAATTTCAGCCCCTAAAAATGGTCCTTTCCTATGTTCTCTATCACTATGACAGAGACTGTGAATCATGGCGGTTTATTGCTGCCCGAAACCCTGCAAAACATGGAAACGCGTCAAGAAAACCATGCATGGGGAGGATGGATGCAGTGGGGATGATGAGAATGGCCATGCAGACTGGTAAAATGGCGGAATAGTGCAAGATCACGGTGGAAAATGCAACACACAGTGGAAGATGGTCGTGGTGAAAGTTGGCGGAATTTAACGGGTTCTAATGCAAAAAAGTGATATTGGGGCCTTTGAATGCAATATAAACGATGAACACACGTGGAATAATGACGTGGCGGGACTCGGTTAATGTCGGGGGCGATCAAATCTGGACCATCCTATCTCAGGAGGAGATCGACAGTGGAAAACGCAGCGGAGGGCGACGGATGGTGGGCCAGGGGCATTGTTTGCCTTGGTTAACTGCCGCGCATCTTCGGGGAGCAACTACCGTCGGATGGCCTACCCCAGATCGGACGTTGTACAACCATATCGCGCTGGATCTGCGGACGGACGTTAACGTGCGATGGGGGGGCGGTTTTCAAATAGTGCTCGAGACACGCGTCATGCGATGAGTGGAATCGCTCCGAAAAGAGAAATACCGCCCACCCTCCAATGGCGGTGCGATAGAAACCAATGATTTTTTAATAGGGTGCGGTGCAGGGACCACCGTGGTGGACGAATATGGATCGTCGGATTAGCGCGTTAAATGGACGGTTGTGATGCGATCGGGCGGGCGAACGGAGTGGGCCACGGGCACGGCGCTGATCTGCGACGACCGTCTGATCTGTCCAGATTGATGACTAATAATGCTCCCGATAACCAACCGCGCTAAGCGATTTTCGGGCTAGCGCCTGGTTTCGGCACCTGAGTCACGTGGGGAAAAGGTCAAGGGAGTTGGCCGAAGGGGGCTAGCCCATTACAAAGGTAGAAAATGGGTTTTTTGGCCCGTTTTTAATGAAAATCAAAGCCAAATAGGGATAATGATAGAGGAAAAAAGGGGTTTCTTTGCCAAACCAAGGGTGTATGCATGGTTTAAAGGGGATTTTAGAATGGTTTAGGAGGACTAGGGGAGGGATTTTGGGGTGGAAGGGAGGCTTTGTAAAAAGGGATAAAAGGGATGAAATGGAGACATTCTGCAGGGATACAAGGGGCAAATGTAGGCCTTTTGGAGCACAAATTTTTACAATCAGTGAGACCTTATAATGGGAATCAGCAGAGGGGATTTCATCAAAGGACAAAGGCACAAGGAGGCTTCAAGGATGATGTGTTTTTCAAGAAAAATGCATTCCTTGAAGGCTCAAAAACAATTTAGCCCCCTGCTTGCTTGTCAAGGAATTTATAGGGGGCTAACACATCATAGATATTGTTAATGCTTACTGTCATAAATATGTTAGCCTATCTTCTCTGTAATATTATAATACATAACTCCATAATACTTTTCATCTTACTTAGGTTAGTATAACTTCTCCAGAAGTGTGTAATACATAAATATACAGTTCTTTTAATCATAATAGAAATAGTAGATAGGATAATAACATATCATTCAATTTCCTTTTAATTTAAACACAGATGCATATCTACTGTGAAATAAAACACTGAAATAATTATCTCAATACCACAAGACTAATTTGGTCCACCCAACCAATGGAACTGATATCTCTTAGACAATATCATTGAAGCTACGTCAATTGAGGAGTAGTACTTCCTTTTATGTACTATAGAACAAGAAGGTAAATAATAGATTTACCTTCCTTTCTTTCTCAAACTAAAGAGCCTCTTCCTTTGCTGTGATAACATGCTGAGATATATGAACCTTCTTTAGTCCTTAAACCTATACTAACTTATGTTCTGAAGTCTGCAATAGATCTTGTCCTTTTCCTGCACTTTATCTCAGAGATATTTGCATTTTAACCACTGTAAAATCTTCATATAAGTCTACACCTTTTTATGTCCTTTAGCCCACACTTATACCAAAATTTATCACACAATCTTCTATCCTTTAACCCGCATTGAATCCTCTCTGAAATCGATAGTATTCTTCAGAGAAATCCACACCTTTTTCCTATCCTGAGATCCTGCAACTTTGTCCAAAAAACTCAGACCAATCGAATCTACGTCTCTATATTTCTGCACAGTATAATGGTGTATATATAGTTGTTCCTGTCTATAAATGAGCCAACTAGTAAGATGACTTCATCACTGTGTATTAGGCCGACATTTAGTGCAATTATTCCAGCGTTGAATATGGGTTGTCTTGAGGGATGTTATTAGCCATTCTTTCACAAGGTCTTGAAGCATTTTGAATGACTAGACTCTTAATATTTATGACCCTTAATTATATTTATGACTAGAAGACACAACCTAATAGAGAGCAAGAAGAAGTCTATTGAAATATAATAAAACCTTGCTCATGAAACCCATGAAGCAAGCATAACAAGAATACATTTTATTATATCTGGCTTCTATTTTACATAAATACATAGTTATATAGTCAATATGAATACTAATCCTAGTTACACTTTTCAACTTCCATCACTTTCCTTAGTAGCAGAAGGCAGTCTCGAGTTCATACAGTTGTCATAAAATTTCTATCATCGATATTGTTTTTGATTATCATCATCATGATCACCATGTTCATATCGAGGGATGGGAATGCATATTAGACCAGTTAGAATTATGTAGGACTTTTGCTAAGTTAGTATAAAACAAATATAATAGCATTTGGAATGTAGTGGGGTGGATCCCAAACCTAGGTATTTATAGTTCTTTTGATCTTATTTTACCATTTCCAGTTGTTGGTACATAGATAGTCTTTTGATGTTTTCATTTTGTAGTAACATCTATTTTTATACTTTGATTTATTTATTGAAAAGCCTAATAATGATTTTGCAGATTCGAAGTTCACATAGCAGGATCTTCCTGCTTATATACCATTTCCGACTCCATCATGGGTGAGCCCAAACTCCTTGCATGAAAAACCATGTCTATGTTGAAGATTAATGTTACGAGGGATTCAACTATATTACCATTGATAAAATTCTTGTGTTTTAATTGCGTAGATCATCTCATTATTTATGTTTATTGGTATAATATTCATCCCAATTGGATTTTCTTGTATCCATGCATCTCACAGTGTATAATTCTTTTTACCCTATAGTTACCTTGTCACACATTCTTATATGTTTGAATTACTGAAACCCTATGACGGTAGTCTGTTGTGTTGTGAAAATTCTGAATTATCTGTAGATTTTTTAAAATAGACTGAAAATCACCTTCTATTTTTAGGTGGTTAAAATTTTGGATAGATATGATACTGAATGCATCCCAAAGGAATACTGGAGTAACAAGATGGTCTACATTCAAAGTGATTCAATTTCCAAGAATTTTACTAGAACCCTGAGGGTGAGTTATATGTTTCATTATGAGATATGGAAAATATGAAAGCATAAAATATCAAATTACTAAAAATAAATCAAAATACTCAGGATACCTGCTCCAAGTAAAAGAACTATCATAATATTTTTACATAGTGTATTGGATAGATGCCATACTATCATATTTTGAAAATTTTGTAGCGAGACCCATTATGATTCAAGATGACTTTCTTGCATGCATTGGATGTAATCAGCTCTTTGATAACTGAATAATTGCCAACTTGCTAAACTCCTGGACAAAGTTGCATATGTTATATAGTTTAAGACGGAATATGTATTATGGTACAGTGGTGCTATTTACAAGAGAATATTCTTTTTACAATTCAATTAATAAGTAGCCTATTTTTGTGGCATAGTTTAATGGTTAATTACCTTGCACTTGAAAGCTTCAAATAAATGCTACATTCATCAATATAATTGCCCAAATTACCTTCTAAAGTCAAGATATTTTTTCTCCTTTTCTAAAGAAATTCCCCAAAAAATTATTAAGATCATTGACATAAAATGATCAAATGGTTAAGACTTACTTTATATTGTTGATATGGTTTAGTTCTAAGAGTTTTTTCTACTGAGAAAAAAGTAACGAGGGAAAGTTATTCTATCAAAATCACCAAAGACTTGTATGTTTCCTTAAGAGTAAAATGCCTAGTTGATGTTCACCCAGCTTTTTTCTAATAGTGATGTGAGTCATTTATGTGAAGTATTCAAAGTTTTGCGCCAAAAAAAGGTCTCTTTCTAGGTTAAGGATGCTTTATCGACTCCAGGTGTTGCATAATTTTTTTAAAGAATTCTTATCTCCAAAGTTGCATTTTTGTATGATGCTTCTTAAACCAAAAAGAACTATTGCAGTCATGTCTATCAACCAGAGTAAATGGTGATATATATCATGAATCCTACATTGGCCTTATGTAGAAGGGCATGTAGAAATTTTTTAGGGTATTTTTCTACTAAAAATAAAAGAGGAAGGCTGAGAAAATGTCATATATGTTAAACATAATGTAACTGAGACAAATTTTTGAAAGAGTGAGTTTTATGCAAAAGAAAATGGTATTGTTCAGTGTTGTTCTAGACATAAAGTTTCACGATTCTTTATAAATTTTGAATATGTATCCCATTCAATATGGAATTGCACCATGGAATATGCTTTATGATGTTTATTTTCTTCACATGCACTATGGCATACAAGTTATTGTCCCTACTCTTGGAGATATGGAAATAAGTATGTTCGATGATGAAACTAAAAAAATAAACAAGTAGCATCGTGGTTTTTGAAAGATCTGTAGAAGCATTTGGAGGCAATTGGTAGTCTTCCACAAAATATTTTGGTGATGAACATAATTATTTCACTTCTCCATATGAATGAAATTTCTGTCGGTCGACCTTGGTATATTTTTGTTGCACTACATCCAAGAATGTCTTGTGTATCTACTTCAGAAGTTCTTGCCTCATTAGGAACAAATAAATTGGAAAAGTAAGTAGGGGTTGAACATATTAGTTTTATCCAAAGGATGGCACATTATTGTAAACCATATTCCATATTTGAACTTGAATTTAAGCCACCATGGAGTGGAGTTATAGGAAAAACTAGCAAGAAGGCATGGGAAAGGAGAGTATCTATTATCAAATAATTTGTTAAAGACAGGGAAAGGTGCCTCTCAGTGTTGCAGTATTTTTGTAGTGTTAGGGGAACTAGAAGGAAGCTTTAGAAATATTGCATTCAACACCTTCTAGATTGTTAAATCTATGCATGCAGAGAGTGCAAGATGATATTGGAGGAGAGGTTGTTCATTGATTTTCATTGACACCAAAAGATAAAGTAGCATTTCAACTAGATGAATGGGTTGATGGTGTTTTCACAAGGGCGTTAGTAGAATATGTTGTCTCATCTTGCTAACATAATGCTAAGTGCATAAGGGGAGCCCTATAATAAGCACACCACTTTTTCATTTTTTTGTTCTTTACATCCATTGGAGGAGTATTGGATTTAACGTTGAAGAAAACCTCTTGTTTCCTTAAACTTATTAAGATGAATATTTCTTAAAGGGATTTGGCTACTCCCTTAGTTGTAAATAAATCAAGTCTAGAGGTGGGGAAAATGAAAGATCTAAAATGTATGGCATGACTAGCTATTGTCGACAAGCCCAAGGCTGCAAATTATTTTTCATCAGTTTTGAGAATTGGTTCTTGGGAGTGTATTTCAAGATATGGAGGTGATTTGGTGAGAAAGTAATATTATACAAAACATAATCTTGTTTGGGAAGTATTTGAAGGTTGTTTAAAGAGAAAAATAGTGGTTCTTCTCTTTCACGAGATTTATATGAATAGATTAAGGTAGATGTCACACCAGATTTGATAGTTTCATATGTTGATATTTTCCTTGGGTGAATGAAAAGTGGCTAGATTTTCCTCTACGTATCCAGTAAAGATTTCCCATGATTTTCATTGTGAAAGGGGTCAAAATTTAAATGACTCCCTACTCTATTCACAACGATAATATTCTAACTAGCCTTTTGGTACATTTTTTCAAGAAACCATGTGGTATTGACTCATTGCAAGATTAAATGCATATTTTCATTTAGTGCACCGATGTTTTATCCACATTACATTATTTCCTGAAATAAATTGGCTTAAAAAACATGAAAACACCTTGTTATTTCCAAAATTATCTTCAATGGTAGATTCCACAATGATGCAAGGGACATTTAATGCAAAATTCAAATTAGTTCTCAAGGAAATATAATGGTTGAGAAAATTAAATTTTTTAAAATAATTTTTTGTTGTGGTTGGTATTCCGACGTCTAGTTTTTTTTAAATAATGTTTTTTTTTTCTCATCAGTATTCTGACCTTTAGAAGCGTCACTATTCTGATGTTTATAAGTTTCGGTTGGGGCATTGTGTAGTGTCGGACTAGGGACACTTTTTTTGGTCGGAAGAGAAACACTTAGAAGTGCCAGTGGGGGCATTGTGTAGCATCAGACTAGCGACACTTGTTTTGGTTGGAAGAGCAACGCTTAGAAGCATCAGTTGGGGCATTGTGTAGATTCGGGCTAATGACGCTTGTGTTCGTTAGAAGAGCGATGCATTTTTTCATCAGAAGAACGAAGCTTTTGTTCGTCGGAAGAGCGACGAAAAATTTGAAACGTCGGAATTGTGACACCACCAAAAAACATTGGAATTAGCGTTGCTCTACCAACAGTTAAGTAAAGTGTCAGAGTTCCAGCTTTAGGAGAATCGACGTTTTGCCCCACCTCAAAGTGCCACTCTTGGGATGCCTATGTGTCACAAGAGAGGCATTTTGGCTATCGAAAATTGGGCCAGATGTGCTAGTGGGTTATGTGGTCTGATCAAGAAATTCCAATAATTTTCTTGATCCAATTTAGTTATATGTTTAATGTATTATGCTTATTTCTTGGTGCTTTCCTTCCATTTCTTTTATGATAGCTTTCCCTCTAGAATTGCTTCAGCTATACATTCTTCAATCATTTTGGCATTATGAAGCTATTCATTGACATACTTAATGATTTTTCTTGCTACGTTGGTTGCCTTTAATGCTGCTTTCTCTGCTTGTTTTAATTGCATCTCCCAATCTTTGAATAAAATATCCTTATGATATTTGTCAATCTTTGGGAGATAAGAATTCTTCCCTTCCTCATATTTTTTCCAAGAAATAAATTCGGAAATTTTCTTATCAATCCTTTCACATTCAAAATTTTTGTTTACCACTTGTTGAGTCAATATGTTACTTATTTCATAGTATGAGTTAGTGGCAGAGATTTTTTGGCAAAAGCTCTCTTGTTGTTGTTTCAACTGTGAATTACATTCAATTTCTTCTTTAATGAATTGTTCTGTTTGAGGTTTACTCTTTATTTTGTCCATTGCTACTTCTATCTGTGCATATTTCTCAGAGATGTGCACTTGATGCTGCAATTTCAACCTTTAAAATTATTTTTGGAACTGTGCCATTTGCATTTCATATTTCTTATTAGCGTTATGTTTCTCCTATTCCAGTTGTTTTTCTAGCACTTGGACTCTTTCTTCTCTTTATCTAAGCAGAAGTTGCACTTTTTTTGCGTTATCAATTGTAGCATTCCCATATGCTCTTGCAAAATGTGAAAGTTTAATAAGATGTTCAGTTGGATTGACAAGAGTGTATTTCCAAACAATATCTACTAACTCATTACTAAGGGTTGTCATTGTTTCATCAATTCTTCTTCTTTTCTCCTCTTTACTACAGATTTATGATTTGGATTGTAGAAAACGTCCAATGGAGGTATCTCTTCAATATTCAAAAAAATTTCTTTAGTAGGGAAGGTCGGGATGATTTTCTGATCTTGAACACCTAGATTTTGTTTAAGTGCCATTTCTATATATGGTAGCTTCTGAATCTATTCAGGAGTATGAAAGCTTGATGACCCTTCAGGATTAATATTAGGTGGTATCAGAAGTCTTTCAATAAAATTTTGTCATTCTTTGCCTAAATGATCCACTTGGGATTTTTTTGTCTACTCACGTGTATATTGAACTTCCTGAAGTTCTTTAGAAGATGTCTTTACTAATCCAGATTCATCAGTTCTTTCCTGAGCATGTATGTCAATAACTTTAGTTACATATTAAATTATTTTATCAGGGCTTTCATCTTTATTTTCAGAGTGATTTGAATCTTGGGACTCATGTTTGGAATGTTCTAAATCTTGAACTAATTTCTACTGGGGTTCATCTTTAGACATATCTTTTGGATCATTATCTAGGCTAAGACTAGGAGTTGGCTCACTAATTTCTTCCATTTGCAACAGGTCCAATGGGACTATTTCCAATATTTTATTTATGTACTCATGGAAAGATTTGATATCTTCTACACTGAGTTTTTAAATGCTATGTTCAATACCTCTGAAAAAAAATTTGTCCCTTCAAATATATCATCAAAATCATTTTTCTCGTGCATGAATGGTCTAATTTTAAGAGCAGTAGTAAAATTTTGGACTACATTGTTGGGGTCATACTGTCTTCCTGGCATAAAATCCATATACAAAGAGGTAATATTTAGGATCTCCTTTGCTGTATGACCTATTTCAAAAATAGAAAAGGTACCACACTGTAATAGAAACGTAGGCCAAATATAATTATTGTAACCTTTGAGATGCTTGGTTATACAATTTCCCAATGTTTGGTATGAAATATCCCTAGCCAAAAGTTTGTCTGGGACATAATAGGGCAAAACATGGGGAAATGAAATCCTGGGTGTTCTCTCATTAAAATAATTTGGTGGATAGGCAATATGACTCCATGGAAAATTTCATAAAAATGAGAATGAAATTTAGATTCCCACAAGGCTTTCTGATAGACATGAATAGGACTAGGGTCTTGACTGGTCCATTTCCAACCCATAATAGGAAAATTTGAACAGAAACATATGGCGTCCATAATCTATGCACTCATGTAAAAAAGAGAGATTTTTCTGGTAGAAAAGATCCTATTCATTCAATATTCTCTAATAGTCTAAGACAAATTATTGGATAAGATTTGGCCCAATTCAAAATGGTAGAATTGACGACAAAAATTATTAGGGGAAACCATTCAATATAAAATTTGGTGGTATCATGCTTTGAAAATAACCTACACATCATTGTTGTTATGAAACAGTAGGGTGCTAGTAATTGTGAAATTGGATAGATACCAAGTTTATCACGCTTAAATTTGTTGTGTTCAACCTTCCATTATTTCACTACCTTCATCGGGTCTTCATTTTATTTGGCAAACTTTTCAAGAAAATCTTTATCGTAAACGTTTTGTGGTATTGGCAGATGGTACATAGTGTGCAAATATTCAGGGGTAAATGAACCCATGTCTTCTTGTCTTGAGTTCTTGAAATTTTTGTCAGTGACATTGACATTGTCAATGACCCATATCACCATGTCAATGTATGGTAAAATATTTGGTCTTGCGGCTATCCTGTGTTAAAAAGGAACATGCTGCCTCGAAATAGGAAGCTTCAGATGAGTCAGGTGCATCCGTTGTTGCTACTTTCTTCAATTCCATCGGTTTCTCTCCTTCGAGAAATTTATACATTTCTTCCCAGTAAGTGGTTCCATTGTCCTTATAGCAAGTAGTATTTGAGAAGAGTGGAGGAATATCAGTGAATTTAGATGTAAATGCTTGGGAAACTGCTTTTTCTTTCTTCGTCATTTCTGCTGATATTTCTTTCTCGGGTGATTTATTGAATTCAAGAAAACAGGGAAATCAGAGTAGAGATGAAGAGAAGAGGATAGAATAGATTTTAATTACCATAAATCATAAACTCGAAGCTTTTATTTGAAACATTCCATAGAAAAGTATCAATGTTTTCAAGTCTTGAAACCATTAAATGTCGTTGATATCTCATTAAACATTTATCAAATATTTTACGTGTTTTACCATATATGTCCAATAAGTAGATTTATATCGTGAGATATTTTATGGATAGATTAATTAGACATAATTTCTAGCGCTTTGTGATAAATGATATATCACGAATCTCACATCGTACAAGAATTGATACTACGTATCTTGACCTCGAGTGTTTGTGAAATGTAATCTGTGAAAATCGCATATCACACTTTATAGAAGTGGACATGACTTTTCGTTTAGCTTGATGTTGTGGGAGGCGATTAGCGATATAACTCAAAGTATTGTGCTTTATCAGATTTGTTGACATCTTTAAACTTTGACTAAAAATGAATATTGTGGATATTCCGTGTTTTGCATCTCAAAATCTTTAAACTTTGTTTATTGTTCTATTGGGTTTGACATTATCGCATTTCATTTTCCGAATGATATTTCTATTTGTTCAATTTTAGAAAGGAGCGATGCGATTAATGGTTGTAAGGGCTTTTTAACCTTTTTAATGGAAAATTTGCATATAACTTGAAAAAGTTCTTAATGTTATCACAATTCGCAAGTTTTAAATGTGTTTCAACATTTTAACCTTAGAAATTTGCGATTTGCACTTAAGCGGAATAAGATGAAAGTGGAAAAAGGTTTTTTGCATTTTATTTCTGAATTTTTTTAAGACTTAAACTAAAGCAAAGTAAGACATCCTAACCTTCATTTGTTTGTTATTTTAAAAGGTCCCCATTTATTATTCACAACTTTAATCGATGTAAAAATCAATGGGGGGACGTTTTATAGTACAACAATTGGAGATTCGCTGGGAGAACCAATTATCTCTGATAATTTTAAAATTTATGTCTTTTTCAAAATAAAAATAGTTCAAGAAATGCAAATAGCATGAACTATAAAATAAGTAATATTTCTCTGAATCATAAAAATAAAATCACTTCATTACTATTCACTTGATATCCTCTTAAAGGTGAAAATTATTTTGTCTAAATCAGTATTTACTAGGTTAAAAGATAAAGTAGCAGATATTTTTTGCAGATTAGTTTAAAATATCCTCATTAGTTTCAGGTAGATTCTCTGCTGCAATTAGGTATTAATAACCTTGACAGAGTTACCTTTTAACCAATCAATGATTCAGTATTTCATCGAAATAAAAATTCGGGTTTTAAAGATAAATCCTAAGCCATATACATATTCTTCTTTCCTCTTTTTTATTTATTTTTTCTACTTAAAATTCATTGTATTGGTTTGGTGACCAAATAATGACAATGCCATTCATTGGTTGTAACTTAGTTTAACTAGCTAGCTCGTGATGAGAGCCCTTGTCTTTTGATTAAAATAATCTCGAGCCATTACCATGTTTTGATATGAATTTTTGGTAATGTCAGCTAGTTATTCCCCTATGAATATGGTAAGCAGGCTCGTGATGAGACCCCTTATCTTTTAAGATTTTTTGAAAATTAATTTCATAACATTAAACCTTAGAAAGAGAAAAATTTATTGGATGAGGAGAATCATTGACTTCTTAAGAGTTTCTGGATGACAATTTTAGAGTTAAAAATGCCTATCTGCAAAGATTCTTTTACTTGGTTAAAGATACTTTTCTTGACTGATAATAGATCAAAATTATTTTATAAAGTTGGAGGCTTCTTAGAAGAACAAATAAGTTTTTGAAAAACAAGAATTTGTTAAGAGAGCCAAAACCCTTTTACTTTTCAAATGTTATAAATATTTCTTTAGTAGTCACTATTTCTAAGGGTGGAAATAATAAAATATTCAAAGAAAATTTATTGTGAAGTCAATAATTATACTATTTCAACTTTATTTTCCTATGAAAAGTAAAATAAATAATTTCCAAGGGATATAAGAGGTTATCTTCTATGAAAATTATTTCTTCAAAATCTTCCCATTTACAGGCAACGATTATTTCTTGCCTGATAAATATTGCAGTAAAAATGTTGATGGGCCAATTAGCTCAGAAATCTGAAATGGTCCAAGCCACATTCTTTGGAATTTGGTATGCTTACCCTTTTCCTCATGTGATTTGTCCCACTTCAATACTAGATCTCCTAGTTGAAATGATTTTGGGCTAAGAGAGTGTCCATCAAAGGAAGTCTTTATTAACTATTGATGGTAAATATGTGTGATTTTGGCTTTATTTATTTCTTCTTCAAGTTTGAGGATCTGTGCTTGTCTCAATTGCAAGGAAGAAAAAGTAGTTTCTTCAATAAACTGGACTAGGGCTAGAGAAGGAATAGCTACGTTTGTAGGAAGAACAACTTATTTCCCATAAACTAGACTAAATGGAGAAGTGCCTATTCAAGACTTATGTGTAATCCAATATGCCCATAGAGAAAATGTCAAAGATTTGTGTGAGTCCTTCTGACTTTGATCAACATTTCATTTTATTATTCTAATGAGATTTTTGTTGGTTGATTTTTCTAGACCATTTCCCCGAGGATAATAGTTGGTAGAATATTTAATTTTGAAACCTATGTTAAGAGAAAATTATGTCATTGCATTACCTGAGAAATAAGATGCATTATCAAACATTAATGCAGTTGCTAAACCAAACCTGGTAATAATAAATTGGTCAATGAATTCAATGATGTTCTCAAAATTAGTTACCTTTAGCAGAATTTTTTCCACCCATTTTTTGAAATAATATGTTGTTGTAAGAATATATCTATGTTGATTTGAAGAGTGAGGAATGATATCACCTATTACATCCAGTCCCCATTGTTCGAATGGTTGTTCAATGTTTACTGGCTGTAACGGTAGTGCAGGTTTCCTTTGTCTTCCAGCAGCAGTTTGACAGGTTTTATATTTTCTTACATATTGATGTGCATATTTAAACAAAGTTGGCCAGTAATAGGCAATATGCAGAATTTTGTGTGTCGTTGTGTCTCCTCCAAAATGTCCGCCAGCTAAGCCATCATGGAGTTCCTACAAAACCTTTTCTGACTCAGATTTTTCTAGACATATTAATAGGATAGAATCATAATTTTTTCTTAATAAACATCATTGATGATCTGATATTATTTTTCTTTTAATCTTAAGGCTCTTTTATTTTTGTAATTGAGCTTGTTATGAAGATTAATCCCTCTTGCGGACAAGAGCGATCTCCCTAGTATCCTATGGATAGCTAGAAACAAACATCCATTTGTAAATCATTTTCTCTAGATTATATGTGATTCAAAATTATTATAAACAAAGAAAGATGACATGCTTCTACCTTGAAATCCGACGTTCAGTGAAGTATTTTATCCATTCTCTCCAAAGAGGCTTCTTCAGTAAGTAGAACCTGCAATCAAAGACAGACAAAAGAATTAAAAGCACCCGCAACATATAATAATTTAGAATAGCTAATCTAACTTATTGATCAAGGAAACTAAGTATTGAATTATTCATAAGCACAAGAACAACTCAATCAGAAAAGGAGATCCATATGTATTATCTTGAATGAAAAGAGTAACTTTACAACCGGATGCCTTGATGTCGTACAAGTTTCTCCTGGGGTCCTGAAAAATCGTTCCTCCTTCAAATTGACAAGCCTTCCTCTCTTTGAACTAGCATGAAGTTATGGACATGAGTGTGTGATCATTCTCATGCCAATAAAAACTAGTGTAGAGAGTATGAACTCTTGGGAATTTCTTCAGCAATTACCTTATGCAAACTCTAGTCTACCCTTGAGGCTGAAACATGAGCTCAATTTATAGGGAAATAGAGGTATTTTTAGTTCCATGAAAATGGGGATGGATTCCTCTCATAAGGGGATTTGAGCTCCATAGACCAAGGGATAAGCTCCATGAGTGGAGGGATAGAGCTCCATGAGTGGAGGGATAAAGCTCGAACTGATCGCGCTTCTAGAAGCTTCCAATTGGGAGCATATTCGACCAACTAGACTTCTAAAACTTACTTTTCCTTTATTTGATTGTTTACGGGGGTTCACAGGTTTTATAAGCAGAACGCGTGGGATCTGTTGTAGGCTATAGAACAAATATCTACGGATCCAGGGGAAATAGCTAGGAAAAGTGCAGAGTTAGACTTTTAAGGGTTTTAATTGGCTTTTCTCTTATTCCAAGACTTGGTTTAGGAACATTAGGGTTTTTGACTTCTAAGGGAGAATAATATAGGTAGTGATGGACCTATATGGACACTCAAATGTCATGGTGACAAATAACGTGTAACAGAGCTGTAGAGGAGCATATCCATTTTTTAAGTAAAAGATGAGATCAACATATTGAGATTCAATATCTTTGAGGCTTACATAAGATATATGTATATCATTACCTAGATCTTATTCTATTGGTGAATCCGATGCTCCAGTCAACATTCTAAAAAAACCTTGAGCTCTAACAATTTTAGCTGGTCTAATTTCTACATCATATTCTTGTAAAGAAGTTACCCAGTTAGTACTTTTTTCTCCCACTTCCCTTTGCATCAATAATTGTCTTACTGCTGAAAATGGAACTACGATTTTGGTGTGAGTTTTTAGGAGAAATGGCCTGAAATGTTTTATTGCTTTAAAGATGGAAAATTCTTGTTTTTCAGCAGCAAAATAGTTCAATTCAACACCTTGTAAATTTGAACTTAATAAAGAAATAGCTGCTTCAATCTGTTCTTCATTAATTTGTGTTAAAACAATTGCATATGATGTTTTTGAGGCGAATGTATATAATAAAAAATGTTTTGAAAAGTTGGGAGTGACCAAATAAAGAGCATTGATGATAACTTGCTTCATTAATTTAAATGATTCCCTTTCAATGTGACCCCATTTAAATATTGATTTTTTCTTGATCATGGACTGTAAAGGAAAAACTATTTGTGAAAAGTCAAGAACAAACCTTTTTACAAAATTTATTTGACCCAAGAAAGACTGCACTGATTTCTTATTGTGCGGAAAAGAGATTTTCTCAATTTCTCCAATCCATTCTGAACCAATATAAATACCTTTTTTTGATATGATGAATCCTAAAATCTTACCTTCGCTCAAAGAAAAATAAGACTTTTATGGATTTAGTGAAATCCCATATTTCATACATCATTCAAAGATTTGTTTAAGGTCTATCAAATGGATGCTTCTTTTCTTGGAATAAACAGTGATATCATCCAAGTAAATTACAACAGATTTGTTAATGAGTCCTTTAAAGGATATATCCGTAGCTATTTGAAATGTGGCGCCTACATTAATCAAACCAAAAGGAAATTTTTGATACATATATGTTCCACATTTTTTCCTAAACGTGGTCTTCAATCTATCATCTGGATGAACTAGGATTTGGTTATATCCTGAAAATCCATCAAGAAAAGACAGAAGTTCAGAACCAACTAATAATTGCAGTACTTGTTCCATGGTTGGCAGTGGGAAGCTATCTTTTAGACAAGCTTATTTTATATTTCTAAGATCTATGCATATGCGAATATCACCATTCTTCTTTCTAACAGGCACTAGATTGGAAACCCATTTTGAATGTCTAACAGGAAATATGATCTTAGCCTTGAGAAATTTGTTCATTTCAAATTGTATCTGGCTTTCAAGGTTCAGGTGGGTTTTCCTTAGTTTCTGGTGTACTGGTTTATCATTTGAGATCATGGGTATAGTGTGTTTTATAACAGAGGTATCATAAGTCTTGAGATCAGTGTAATCCCAAGCGAAGATTCCTTTGTATTTCTTCACCAACTAAATGAATGATGATCTTTCATGACGAGGTAAACCAAGACCAATATTGATGTTATGCAAAATTTCATCAGTACCAAAATTTACTAATTCAAAGTTTAAAGTTGAATGTTGAATTTTAGCATTATTTATCTTCTTAAATCTATCCTTGTGACCATAAAGATCTTCTAGCTTAACCACAGATTTGGGTATTGGATTTTCTTTAATGTTTTTCTTTAACTGAAGGTAATGTTCATTTTCATCTAATATTTGATCATCATATGACCCTTTTGATGTCAAGAAGTCGACAATATCATAATTTTCATTGAAGACTCGCCAATTGGTGACATTATCGGGAATGGATGGTGTTATCACCAAAATCGTACCTGATTGGCTGCTGATCAGACAATTTCAGTGTAACTATTTCAAACCAATCTTGTGACTGAGGCTTAGCCTCCTCAATCTGAGAGGGCTCTCACAAGGGTTAATGATATTTAATAAATATGTAAATAGATGGCTAACTCTATGATTTATGTATTGTTTTTATATGTTTTTAGGTTGAAAAGATCAAAACTTACTACCATTGGGCTATGGATTCAGTGACAGGGATCTCAATAACAAGGCTTTCCTTGTGGAAGCTGAGGCTTGTAAATATTCCAATGAAAGAGTAAGAAATACATGAGGTTTTCAATAGCTTTAGGCTCAAAGGAAGTCAGAGCATGTAATACATGAATTATGAGTGATGAAACATCAAGACATTGAAGGTAAACTATTAAGAGAGATATACCATAGCTTAATAATTAAAGGAAGTCAGAGCATGAAAAATCATGAGTTTTGAGTAATAAGCATTAATACATTGAAGAAAACCTTTCAAAATATAGGAAAAAAACTCATTGAAATATAATAAGAATCTCAGGTGAATAAAAGTTGTGTTGCTACTGTATATAGCAGAAACTCCAATAGCTTTGCAATCAAATAGTTTTCTGAGATAACATCTCCAACCTTGTATGTTGAAAATAATATCAGTATGTAAAAATTAGGCTTATGGAGTCAACACTTTCAGTGATTCAGTGAGTTTACTTGACATGTAAGTTGAGGGAGGTCAGAGTTTTTAGTAGTAGGACACACACACATGAGATATGAAATACATAGTCAATTCACTTATAAAGGAAGTCAGAGCATCACATGGATGAATTCTGAGTAATATGAATGAAAACCACTGCAAGAGAGATACATAAAAGGTACATATAGGATAATTAAGCACCAAAAAACTCCTTCAGAATCCCAAGTTGGTCAAATAACAAATCTATGTATTGCTGAAACAGTCAATTTCCAATAAGCTGCCATGTTGCCAAAAATCTCCAACCCTTTCCTAATTCGACCCAATGGCCTTTAATAGACACATTACATCATCATATGATCTTCCTATAGGCTAGATACATCGAATTTTTGCCTACTGACACCTTGCATAACCATAAAACATCAAATTTATGACAAACAAACACCTATCCTACTTGACAGTACTATTTCAACTAGGACTCAAAATCTTCATTATTATATTTAACAAGCTTATGTACTTAAATAAATTACATATTTGAATAGTATGATTCCACACGGTCGAATTTAGATGATGAGATTCACCACTTTGTGACCACTTAACTGACCTCCTCAAAACTAGGAAACAAAACCATGTTTTTTAGGTAAATGGTCTTCTTCTTCTTTGAATATTTTGGCTGACATCTGGTCTTGAATTCATGGTCCTTGAGTGTTTAATAATTTCTTGACATGGTATTTAACTCTTTCATAACCTCCAGCTATCCAAAACCTGCTCCAAAACCAGCTAAAAAGACTTTCATATTTAAGACATCCTTGCTGATTTTTCCTTCTTTTTTTTTAAAACTAGACCTTGGAAAAGAGCCTATGTCTTCTAATCCATGATGTATTTTGAAAAATTGAAGGATTTGTTTGTAGATCAATATGTCTTGAAGAAAAAACTCTCTTGGTTTTTTGAAACACTTCTCCTGCTGTCCAGAAACTGCATTTGAAAAACATGTGTAAAACAAGAAAACTATGTTTCTTAAAATAGGGCTTCAATGAAATCCTTGTATCTCCCCACTAATAACACATGTGAGAAACTTGAGAGAGGTTTTTTTATCTGGGGCTGTAATGAAGACAAAACTCTCTCAAAATTCCAAAAAAAAATTTCATTTTGCCAGAAACTGAACTTGAATTTGACTGCTAAATAGTCATGTACAGGACAGTTTCGTAGCGCATTTTAATTTATCAATTTCTGCCACCTCCTAATGAATTTGAAGAAACTGAGAGAAATTTTGTATCTAGGTACGTTATGAAGAAAAACCTCTTTCATATTTCCAAAATTCGTTTTCAGTTGCTCATAAACCGCCTTTGAAGTTGACTTTTCAAAGTCAAAAAATAGATTTTTTCTTCATATTCGCTACGAAACTATTAGCCAGTTTCGTAGCAAACAGTGACTTTTTACAGTGTAATGCGCTACAAAAATGTGGTTTCTTGGCTAATTTGGCACTTTCGGTACAAAAAACTTTGGAAAATGAAATTAATCGGAGAATGATGAATGATGTGACATGAAGGAGTTTGAATATGGGTGGGTTTAGACCTTAGGGTAAGCTTAAACAAGAAAAATTTGAAATTTCCCTTGACCAAGTAATGAAAAAATGAATTCTATGACCCTAACATTTACACATGAACTTATTCAGCCTTGTCAAATGATGCTTCATTTTTTTGGGTGATAACGGATGATCTAAAAATCAATTCAATGGAGAATCTGTCAAGACTAAAATCTTCAGATGGTATGAGTTTTGATGCAAAATTAGCTAATAGATCAACACTAGCATTTTGCAATCTAGGAATAGGGGGAATATTAAATGCCAAAAAATGATCTATGAGATCTTGAACTAATGTTTGATAGTGTTTAATATGTCCATAAATCTAGTGGATAGTGTTTCTTACCTATTTAATAATGATTTCCGAGTCTTCAAATACTTGCAAATATTTCACATCAAGACTAATTGCTTTATACAATCCTTGTATCAATGGTTCGTATTATGTAGTATTATTTGTACACTTGAATTGTGATCTGCAAGATAACATGATATTTTCTCCTTCTGGGCTAATTAGAATACAACCATCTCTTGCACCATCGTTAGATTTGGAACCATAAAAGTACAAAGTCCAAAAAAGAGTTTTGACTACTGGTTTATTTACAAAATTTGTACATTTGGAAAGATCTGTTTGTAAGAATTTTCAATTTGTGAAATGACAACATTATCTAAGAAGGGAGATTCTTTTAGTGTTAAAATTCCCTAAAAATGATTCACTTGAGTAATTGTCGATACTATTGTTGGTGAATGCTACTGGCTCATTGTCACCTTAAAAACTTAGTTACTGTATCTTTCATATGTTTTTCATGGTCAACTCGAATTTGATTTGGTTTTCCATTTTAAGGTAACCACATGTGAGACAAATCTGCAACAAAATATCCATGGAGTTTTTCAAACCAATCTCTACTCAAAATTAAGCCATAGAATATGGGATATCAGCTACTAAAATAACAATAATTTGACTGAGTTTGGGATTCGAAGAAAGTCAGATACACTGAATTTATTTTCCCTATGACTTCAACTTTAGTTCTATCAAGTTGTACTATGTGAACAACATATTTTTTGAGTGATATTCAACTTATCACAAACTATTGTTGGCATTATATTAGAATAATCTACTGAGTCAATCAAACAATTGTGAATATTCCTGCTGTAAATGTCGTATGTTATAAGAAAAGGAGGTGTATGTGAATTATATCTATCACCTATAAGGATTGCATCTGAAGGATCAACCTCGTTTGAAGGAGTAAGAGGTTTGCCTAAACCGTTTGCAACTTGAGATATAACAACAACGAGTAGTGGTGAAGAAGGGACTGCATTCAATTCTCTAAGCAATATCTTCTGTTTTTGTTTGAATTTGGTAAGTTCATGTAGTGAAATATTTTCCTTTACTTTCTTCATATCTTCAACAATATTATATTCCATGGTGTCAGAAACTACCAAGGTTTTTGATGTAGAAGGAGAATGTGTAGAAGGTGGACTAGACTGTGAAACCTTAGAAGGATATTTCTTATTAGTTGATTTATCCTTTGAAGATGATGTTGAATTTTTTTGCTTTTGACTTGACTAGCTAACTTCAGTAGGTCCTTTTCTTTTATTAGTAACACAGAAAGCGTCTTGTTGTTCTTCATTTGGAAGAATAAAGTCCCACATGCCATTTAGTTCAACTATTTCCTCTTCTTCATTTTCTTGTTCCTTAGTTTCTTCATCTTCTGATTCTAGGTCAGACTCAGCATTAGATATAGTGTTATGTGGCTGAGAACTAGAAGATTGATTTCTCTTGAAAGGTCTAAAATATTTCTTAACATTGGAGGTTTTAGCAACTTGTTTTTTGATATCTACCATTTCATTTGTTATGGTTTTCAGTAATTTCTGGAGGCCTTCTACATCAAAAGGATCTTTTGATAGTTTTTTCTTAGAATCATCTTTGAAAGAGAATTTCTTGGATTTCCTGTCCTCTTGAGAGCTTTTATTTTCGAGAGAAATTATACATTTCTATACAGACAAGGCTTCTTTCATGTTTTCTGCTAATGTAACTAATTTTGATCTATCTAAAAAAATGGCTATATTAGAGGGAAGAGAAGATATATACCACTCAATTTGAATGTTAGCACTAGGAACAGATTCAATATAGATTTTATTGAGTAATTTCTTGAATCTAGAATTGAAGTCTTTAATCTTTTCTCCCATTTTAGCCTTGAGATTTGATAATTCATTGACAAGCGATGCAATGGTTCTATCATCACCAAACTTAGCTAAGAAGTGTTCTTCAAACATATCCCAACTAGTTATAGAGCGAGCTAGTAATGAAAATATCAGGATCCTGCAGATCCTGTAAAAGTATATAGAAATAATCTAACCACGCAATCTTCTTCAGTAAATTCATTTAAATTGATGGCTAACATATAGTTGTGAAGATGTTCTTCTGCTGGTTGTTGAAGTTTGCAACAAGAAATAGTGAAATTGGCACCCGGAAACAACATCCATGATCCTAGTGAAAACTAAGCACCTACACTAGGGTGGGGCCCACACATGATATTTTTAGGTGAATGGCTATTTTTAGGTGTATGTCTATTTTTATTATCCCTTAATTTAGATGGAAATTAAACTGTAATATATTCTCCATGTGGACTTGAATGAGTTAACTGAAAGTGATAAATTCAGTTAGCTAGTGGATTTTGAGTTAGAGTTTGGTTGATGGGACATGCAGAGTAATTCTAGTTGTAACAGAGTTCGAAGTGCAGTGGTGCATTAGTTAATGCAGGTTGTAATCAGTTTAACTCAGTTAAGTGAGTTAAACTCAATTGTGATAGTTGTAACTGAAGATACAAGTAGTGAGATATCAATTGAATTAAATATTAATTAATTCACAATCAATGATCTCATATGCAACAGATGTTTTGCAATTATTAGTTGCATGCAGGTTAGTTCTAGTGGAGACCAGTTGAGATCTAGGTGAAAGGGAATTGTAACTATCAGTTATGATATTAGAATGCTACCCAGGTGTAATTAAAACACCACAGGATGCCCATGATACTTAATGCAGTTGAGGAATGATGAAATTCTTTGTGATTAAGGATTGCAATCACCGGGAACTATGTGAGCAAGGTAGGCTGTCTGGAGGCAGTAAATTGGCTAAGGGACTTGCCAATTTTTGTATGACAGTGTGAGACAATTAGCTGATGTACTTAGGGATCTTGTGAGAAGAGTTTTGTATTTAATTGTTTCACGATTACTTGTGGAATATAAAATGTATGATAGAGGGGTTTTGAGCAGTAAGCTTTCCCCAGGAATATCTGGTGTTGTGGTTTTTATCTATTCTTCTTTGCTTCATGTGATTGGCAATTGTGTTGTTTTTAATTCCGCAAAATATTTGTAGAAGTGATTCACTATTTAACTATAGTACATTGTTAGATTGGGTGAGCCAAGATATAAATGCATGTTGTATAATTTCTACATGGTATCAGAGTTATGTTATAAATTTTCTACATGGTATCAGAGTTGTGTTATAAATTTTCAACATGGTATGAGAGAAGGAATTATTTGGGTGTGCGAGTTTGTAGAGAATATATGAAACTTTTGATGACACATTTTCAGAAAAAAAAATAGCATATTTGGATTCCTTGCGAAAAAATACCCAAATTGAAAAACAAAATCGGTAGAATCGGAGCTCGGAAGAGGGAGATATCGTCGATTTAAATTCATCTCTTTTGTTAGAAAATTTTGCGATGGTGGGAAAATTACAATGTGCACGAGTTGGAAAAGGAAAGGTGTTCCTTAAACACAAAGCAACAGGACAAGCCAAGAAGTTTGGTATTCAAGTTAAGAATCTCTATAGACTTGATGTAGATGCAATTTCTACAGAGCTTCCAACCATTGGGAAGTGTGAGAAATCCATGTAATTGACCCTTGAGAGGGAGCTTGATTTGCATGCAATTAAGAGTGAACTTGAAGATGTGGAGCAGCCACATGCGGAGGATCATGGAGTGGGAGAAACCACTCATTCAGAGTAATTTTGAGCCATATGGGCAGAGGGAGTGCATGCAACTATACCACCAAGTGAGAGGTGGGGATACATGCATGAATAATCCCAAGAAGAAATTTTGGGCAGGATTCATTGAGATGATGTGGATCTCATGAATTGAACTTGGCTATGAGGAGCCCACAGAGCAACAGTAACAGGATCAGTTGGATTGATGCAGTCAAATGTCATGATGACATGAAATGAAAGTGATAGTGTCATATACTGGAGCACAGATCAGAGTTGGCAACAAGTGAAGAGTGCATGGATGCAGGTGTCAGCAGCGTAGAGGATCTAGTAGACATGTATCGTAGCTAGCTACAAGTCAGAAGGCTTTGATGACAGATGCATTATATTGATTCAGTTTTTTGGAGGCTATTCAGTTTCGGAAGTGTTTCACGCAAAGGTTGCATGTGCGATAAACACTAGTGAAGTGTTGCATGTGCGAGAAACACTAGAGAAGTGTTGCATGCATGAGTTGAATGTCACATGCATGGATTTGCATGTCACATGCAAGGGTTTCATGTCGCATGCATGGAGTTTCATGTTGCATGCAAGAACATTCCTTTCTTGTTGAGAGGGAGTGTTGAAGTTTGCAACAAGAAACAATAAAATTTGCATCCGGAAACAACATCCATGATCCTAGTGAAAATTAAGCAGCTACACTAGGGTGGGTCCCACACAATATATTTTTAGGTGAATGGTTATTTTAGGTGTATGTATATTTTTATTATCCCTTAATTTAGATGGACATTAAACTATAATCTATTCTCAATGTGGACTTGAATGAGGTAACTAAAAGTAATAAATTCAGTTATCTAGTGGATTTCGAGTTAGAGGTTAGTTGGTGGGACATGCAGAGTAATTATAGTTGTAACAGAGTTTGAAGTGCAGTGGTGCATTAGTTAATGCAGGTTTTAATCAGTTTAACTCAGTTAACTAAGTTAAACTCAGTTGTGCTAGCTGTAACTGAGGATACAAGTAGTGAGAGATCAAGTGAATTAAATATTCATTAATTCACAATCAGTGATCTGACATGTAACTGATGTTTTACTATTATTAGCTGCATGCGTGTTAGTTCTAGTGGAGACCCAGTTGAGATCTAGGTGAAAGGGCGCAGTAACTACCTGGGCCAGGATACTCGGGCCACATGAGGAAGGCTGCTGAATTCTTTGTGATTAAGGATTGTATTCATCAAGAACTGCATGAGCAAGGTAGGTTTTCTGGAGGCAGTAAATTGGCTAAGGGACTTTCCAGTTTTTGTATGATAGTGTGAGACAATTACCTTATGTAGGTTTTAACCCTGTACAGAAATTATCTGCAAATGAATCTTAAAAATAGAAAATAAAAAATAGTGAGAGCATAAAAGATAAAATAGATATAAACAGAGATTTTCCCCTGGATCCCAAATTGGGACGACCATCTTGATTTTTCATTATATTCCTTTTAATGTTATAACACATATATATACATGTTGAAGCATACATAAGCCCCAATCCATTAACCCTGGATTAGAACATAACTGTAGTTCCCTTGACCGGATCTACAAAATACCACGGGCTGAAATCCATCATGCCCCAAAACCATGTGCAAATCCATGCACAAAACCATGGGCGAGTCCACCCACTGGAAAATAAGGACCAAAATTTTTTTCCCGGGGCGTTGCCGCTCCCCCCCCCCCGCGTGACCCCCTGTTAAGCCCAACGCAACATACATGGGAGGCTATCAGCCCCCCTATGACCCCCCCCCCCCCGTGCGTGACTAGTCATGGAAAGAATATAACACATACCAAACAACTTACGTACTGAGGGATCTTGTGAGAAAAGTTTTATATGTAATTGTTTCATGATTCCTTGTGGAATATACAATATATGATAGGGGGGTTTTGAGAATCTTTCCCCGGGAATATCTGGTGTTGTGGTTTTGATATATTCTTCTTTGCTTCATGTGATTAGCAATGGTTTTTTTTTTAATTCCACAAAATATTTGTAGAAGCGATTCAGTATTTAACTTTAGTACATTGTTAGATCAGGTGAATCCAAGATATACATGCATGTTGTATAATTTCTACACTGGTAGACCATCATCAGGATTAAATTCGAGAAACCATCTTCCATGATGTTTAGGAAGTGGATGAAGGGGAGTTACCATTGCTACAACACTTGGATTATTCCATGGTTGTAAATGTGGTGGTGGTTGTTTTCCTGCCATGATTGTAGTAGTATGGGTGGATGAGGATATGAAAGGGATGTGAGTAGAAGAAGAGGCAGGTTGACTACCTGAACTAGAAGAACTAGCACCAGTAGTTTGAATGAGAGTTGTTGTAATGTGTGGGGGAAGTGAATGGAATTGAGATGAGGAATTTGATAAAGTCTCACTAATAGATTTTTGTGATCTAGATTTCTTTCTATTCTTTCGGGAAGAAGTAATGGGAAATTTCAAAGGAGGAACTCCAATTTTCTCACTTAGAGAATGAGTCAAGGTTCTTCTAGGTTGTAACATAGATGAAACACTTTCTTCATATGGTTGAGGTATTGTAGGATTTTCAAATGAAATAGAGATTTGTTATAAGTTCTCTATTAGAGTCTGAACTTCTGGTGATTCAGATTTATAATCTAAAGAAAGTAATCTCTGAGATCTACTAGGAGATTTTGGATAAGATTGTTCAACTTCTAATCTTAAAATAATATTTCTGGATGGGGATCCAGAAGTTGGAGGGGATCTAGAGGGAGAACGACTATTAGGATGGCTTCTAGATTTTTTATTGGTTTTCCTTTCCATTCACAATTTTCCCTTCTTCTAGCGCCAAAATTTTGAAGCCCTGGAATTCCGTTGCAATAACATGGGGGATAACCACCCGGTCCAGACCTTTAAGCAACTCCTTTTCCATTTGGTATAGTGGCTCCGACTGGGGATAATGGGACCAATTTCCCAGCAAAGAAATTTATATAATGATAATGGGTTTTATACAAGGTGAAATGAATTATGACTTTAAACTAATAGAAATAATCTATGTAAGTAACAAACACATGCGTCTCCTAGATGCGGGTGAGGAGGACAAGTATTAAATCGATGGGACTTGGGTGCAGCACGACGTGGAGACACCTGCCCACCCAAATTGCAGTTGGCATTTGGCATTTAACTCCAGCTTCAAATTGTTCGACTGCATTTACTCCTGGCGCTATTTGAAATCCCGACTCCACTCCTCTGTGTGATCTTGCATGCGACGCAATGCATTGACCTTTGGCTCTCATTAATGGGGGTTTAATGCAGGGGGTTCTTCGATGTAGGTTAATTTGGATAAAAAATATGGAGAGTGGCTCTGGTTCTGTTGGTGCTCCTCAGCCGATGTATCAATGGTGCTCCCCGGACGCAGGGCTCCCCAGTGTGCACACGGTTACTGGCAAGCATAGCCCGCTGAGCTACTGTCTGGACCTTGGAGATAATCTCCACTTCTCTCATTCTGGGCTCTGTATGTTTGCTTCGGTCTCTCTAAATTTTAATATGCATCAGGCCTCTGTCAATCCTACTCTTCCACTGCTTCTTATGCCCTCTGCAGATATCGTGTCTATGCCTTGCTTGCGTCAAAGGATGAGGTGTCGCAAGGGTAGCACCAGACGCCAACCCCGGTGCACCCCCTCCACCTCCAGCACCACCTTAGATTTGTCTCTGCATTTGAGCCGATATCCCAACACCAGAAATAGAAGGGGTCGCATGCATAGCTCTGGCCACCACCTGGGCTTCCCAGAGCCTCCAATTATATCCACACTGCCTTGTCCAACGCCTCAAAATGGCACACTTCTCTTTCAACTACACACTCAATCGCCCTAGGGTCACTGCCTCTATCACAGTGGTCTTCCACGAAGAGCCCCAAGAGGATGCTCACAGCTGGAGCCCGGTGGGTCTGTGCATAGCTGATGCCCAGACCTAGCACTAGCAGGCGGGGTTGGTGCACTCATCGGGCAAGGCAATGCAAGGTCAAGCGAGCGAGATTCGTGTTGTGGACACGACGCAAGGTGATCCTGGGCAACCGAGTGAGACACACAACGTGATAATGGAGCAAGGAGTTCCGCCACCTTCCAGGCTGGTGGTCACTTCCATCTTGGACCTGTTTGAGAAAGATGGAGACCCGAATGCACTTTGGTGCAGAGTCATGGAAGAACTGCCTGATGTGTAGTTTCTCCTTCTTGGTATGGTTTTCAGGTTCCATTTCAGCCCATACTCTCGGGCTTGTTTTTGAGTATTTTGTAGTATCAGTTTAGAACTCAGTTTTTTATAGCTGTAAACTTCAGAAACATCATTCTATGGTGCCCCTGCGAGGGAAAGATTTAGAATATTGTTCAAGGCTAGTTTCCCTACATGAGGGCAGTCTGTTTCTATGGTTTTTTGTCAAAATTGCCACAGTACTAGGCAAAGACTAGGCTTCGGCCCACTGTATATTATTTCTTTTGTTAATATATTACCTTAACTTAGAAAAAAAAAAACACATGCATCTATTTAATCTAATTATTTAACTTAATCTATAACCCAGGAAGAATTATCATCAATGTGATCCAAAAAGATATATTTCAGTAAAAGGTAATAAAGATCCTTCAATTACTGAAAGAGATGAAAATTATGTAAGATAATTATTTTGACTAAATAGTTAGTCAAACTAATAATGTAAAATATATCGCATATATCGATTTCTCTATGTATTTTAGGGGAATTACAACTGAAACATTGTACAAAAGTGCATGAATGATAAACTATAAATCAAACTACATAAATATCACAATATAAATAGAAATTATTGTAATCTCATAATCAAGACTTAATCATAAAGATAATAGTACCAGATATGATAATTTATGCTCATGAAATCCACAATATTGACCTGCTTCTTCTCAATTCAAATATACTTTAAGATTACAAAAGTGAAATTTCAGTAAATCATACTCTAATTTTCCAAAAACTAGATCATATTCCATATATTTTATCAAAAGTATTTACAAAAGTACAGAAGTGCAAGATTTCACAAATTGTTTTTTGACAAAATTCTAGACCCTTATATAAATGCATGAGAGGGGTTTAAATACTAAACTAGATAAGTCAAAAATAGATTATTACACAAAACGTTGAGGAGGTTTCAAACAACCTTCCTTATAATAAGTAAACTAAGCTATAATATAGAAATTAAAAATGACAAGACTACTTGGTTGGGCTGATTTCTTTTAAAATATCTATCATTGGCTTCATTTGTGTCGGCTGAGTGATCCCAGATCTCACTTTTCCTTTGAATACAACATTTTAAAGTGTTGGAAATTCCTTTCTCGTGGAATCAGTTAAGGATCGCAGAGTCATGGACTGGTTATGTGGTATGATCAAGAAATTCCAGTAATTTTCTTGATCCAATTTAGTTATATGTTTAATTGATTAGGGTTGTTTCTCAACGCTTTCCTTCCACTGATTTTCTAATAGCTTTCCCTTTGGAATTTCTTCACTTGTACATTCTTCAATAAGTTTGTCATTATGAAGTCGTTCATTGAAAAACTCAATGATTTTGCTTGCTATGTTGGTTTCCTTTGATGCTGCTTTCTCTGCTTGTTTTAATTGCATCTCCCAATCTTTTAATAAAATATCCTTATGAGATTTGTCAATATTTGGGAGATCAGTTGTCTTCCCTTCCTCGGATTCTTGCCAAGAAATAAATTAAGAAATTTTCTTATCAATCCTTTCACATTCCAACATTATGTTTTCCACCTATTGAGTCAATATGTTACATATTTCACAATATGAGTTAGTAGTAGAGATTTGTTGGTAGAAACTCTCTTGCTATTGTTTCAACTGTGAATTACATTCAAGTGCTTCTTTAATGAATTTTTCTGCTTGAGGTTGACTCTTGAGCTTGTCCATTGTTGCTTCTATCTATTCATCTTTCTCAGAGATGTGCACTTGATGCTGCAATTTCAACCTTTCAAATTCTTTCTGGAACTATGGCATTTGCATTTCAGCTTGCTTATTGGCATTATGTTTCTCTTGTTCCAGTTGTTTTTCTAGCACTTGGACTCTTTCTTCTCTTCGTCTAAGTAGAAGTTTCACTTATATTTCTTTATCAATTGTAGCATTTTTAGATGCTCCTGCAAACTATGAAAGTTTAGTAAGATGTTCAGTTGGATTGAAAAGAGTGTCTTTCCAAAAAATATTTACTGACTCATTACTAAGGGTTGTCATTTTTTCATAAATTCTTCTTATTTTTCTCCTCTTTACTACAAATTTATGATTTTGATTGTAGAAAATTTCCAATGGAGGTATCTCTTTAATATTCAAAACAATTTCTTTAGTAGGGAAAGTCGGGATGATTTCCTGATCTTGAATACCTGGAGTTTGATGAAGCGTTATTTCTATTTCTGGTAGCTTCTGAATCTGTTCAGGAGTATGAAAGCTTGATGATACTTCAGGATTAGGATTAGGTGGTATCTGAAGTATTTTAGTAAACTTCTGTCATTCTTTGCCTAAATTCTCCACTTGGGATTTTGTTGTTTGCTCATGTGTAGATTGAACTTCCTGAAGTTATTTAGAAGTTTCCTTTTCTAATCCAGCTTCATCATTTCTTTCCTCAACCTGTATGTCAATTCCTTTAATTACATATTCAATTATTTTATCAGGACTTTCATCTTTATTTTTAGATTCATTTTCAGAGTGATCTGAATTTTGGGACTCATATTTGGAATGTTCTAAATCCTGAACTGCTTTCTCCTGGGATTCATCTTTAGACATGTCTTTTGGATCATCATCTAGGCTGAGACTAGGAGTTTTCTTGCTAATTTCTTCCATTTTCAACATGTCGAATGGGACTATTTCCAATATTTTATTTATGTACTCATGGAAATATTTGATATCTGTTACACTGAGTTTGTTGGATTCCATGTTCAATACCTCTGAAAAATTTTATGTCCCTTCAAATAAATCATCAAAATCATATTTCTCATGCATGAATGGTCTAATTTTAAGGGCAGTAGTAAAATTTTGGACTACATTGTTGGGGTCATAATGTCTTCCTGCCATAAAAGCCAGATTCAATGAGGTAATATTTGGGATCTCCTTTGTTGTATGACCAATATCAAAAAGCGAAAAGGTACCATATTGTACTGGAAACGTAGGAAAAATAGACTTCTTTAATTCTTTGAGATGCTTGGTTATACCATTTCCCAATGTTTGGTATGCATTATCCCTGGAAAAAAGTTTGTCTGGGACATAATAGGGCAAAACATGGGGAAATTAAATACTCTCGAAAACTCTGATATAAGTGAAATTTTATTCTCCAAACCAGCTGGCTACAGGCATAATGTCTGCATTGGCCTCTTTAGAAATCTTGGGTGCTCTCTCATTAAAAATAATTTGGTGGATAGGCAACATGATTCCATGGAAAATTTTATAAAAATGAGAACGAAATTCAGATTCCCACAAGGTTTTGTGATAGTCATGAATAGGACTAGGGTCTTGACTGGCCCATTTCCAACCCATAATAGAAAAGTGTGAATAGAAACATATGGCGTCCATAATGTATGCTCTCATGTAAAAAGGAGGGATTTCCTAGTAGAAAATATCATATTTTTTCTTTATTCTCTGGTAGTCTTGGCCAAATTATTGGATAAGATATTGGCATAATTCATAATGGTAGAATTGACATCAGCGTCTATTAGGGGAACCCATTCAATAGAAAATTTGGTGGTATCATGCTTGGAAAATAACCTGCACATCATTGCTGCTATGAAACAGTAGGGTGCTGGTAATTGTGCCATTGGATACATGCCATGTTTATCCCACTTAAAATTGTTGCGATCAGACTTCCATTCTTTCACTGCCTTCATCGGAACTTCATTTTCTTTGGAAAAATTTTCAAGAAAAGTTTTATAATAGACCTATTGAGATTCAACAAGAATATCCTAGTGAAAATGAAGCACATACACTAGGATGGACCCTTAGGCTATTTTTAGGTGTATGTCTATTTATAGATGTATGTGAAAATTCTATCTATAGAATGCATGTATATTTATAGATGCATGTCTACTATTATTATCCCTTAATATTAGTAGGACAATAAAATATATTATATTCTCAATGAACACTTCGAAATAGTTAACTGAAGTGGCAAATTAGTTAGCTAAATGAATTTTGAGTTAATTGGTTGGTTGGTGGGACATGCAGGTTGACTTAGTTGTAACTAAGTGATTCGAAGTTGTAACAGAGTTGGAAGTGCAGTTGTGCAAGTTGTAAAGTAGTTTAACTTAGTTAAGTGAGTTAAATTCAGTTGTGCTAGTTGTAGTTGAAGATACACTTGTGAGAGATCAAGTGAATTAATTATTAATTAATTCACAAGTAGTGGTCTCACATGCAACAAAATATTTACTATTATTAACTGCATGCATGTCAGATCCAGTGGAGACCCATTTGAGTTCTAGGTGAAAGGGAAGTAAAATATCAGTTGTGATATTATCCAGTTGCATACATGCAACCACACACACATTGGATGTGCCCATGAGGATTGTGCAGTCAAGGCAGGCAAGATTGCACTAATTTAGGGATTTCCATTAGCAAGGATTGTGCAGTGAAGGCAGGATATTTGGAGAGAGTAAATTGGCTAAGGATCTTGCCGATTTTTGTATGACAGTGTGAGACAATTAGCTCATGTACTGAGAGCTCTTGGATTGGATATTTGTACGTAATTGTTTCATGATCCATGATATAATATAAAATATAAGATAGTGGGTTTTTTAGCTATAATCTTTCCCTGGTAAATTATTTGGGTTGTGTGTGATTTATCTTTATTCATGATATCGTAATTGGCGATTGTGTTTTAAATTTCCGAAAAGATTTATAGAAGAGATTCTATATTTAACAGTAGCATATTGTTAGATCAGGATTGTCCAGGACATACATGTATTTTGTATAATTTCTACAAAACCTTCGATGGTATTGGAAGATGGTACATAGCGTGCAAATATTCAGGGGTAAGTGAACCCATGTCTTCGTGTCCTGAGTTCTTGAAAGTTCTGTCTGTGACATTGACATTGTCAATGAACCATCTCACCATGTCAGTGTATGGTAAAATATTTGGTCTTGTGGCTATCCTGTGTAAAAAGGAACATGCTTCCTCAAAATAGGAAGCTTCAGATGAGTCAGGTGCATCCGTTGTTGCTACTTTCTTCAATTCCCTTGGTTTCTCTCCTTCCGTGACTTCGAAGGTAGATTCTTGGGAAACTTCTTTTTCTTTCTTCGTCATTTCTACTGATATTGCTTTCTCGGGTGATTTCCTGAATTCAAGAAAACATGGAAATCAGAGTAGAGACGAATAGCAGAGGAGAGAACATAATTTAATTACCATAAATCGTAAACCCAAAAATTTTATTTGAAACATGCAATAGAAAGATATCAATCTTTTTGAGTCCTGAAACCATTAAATGCCATTAATATCTCATTAAATATTTATCAAATCTTTTACGTGTTTTTCCATATATGTCCAATGAGAAGATTTATATTGTGAGATATTTTAATGGATCAATTAATTAGACATCCTTTCTAGCGTTTTGCGATAAATGATATATCATAAATTTCACATCGTACAAGTATTTGTTGGGTATGTGTTATATTATTTCCACGATTAGCCCCACGCGCTGTATGTTGCGTCGGGCGTAGCTGGGGGGTCACGAGGGGCGAAGCAGTCCCCACCGTTGGGGTCCGGGGCAGCGCCCCGGCCAAAATTTGTTTTTTGTGCGGACCCACTCATAGGCGGATCCGCCCATGGTTTTGTGCATGGTTTTGCACATGGTTTTTGGGGTTCGATGGTTTTCGGCCCCTGGTATTTTTGTAGATCCGGTCAAGGGAACTACGGTTATGTTCTAATCCAGGGTTAATGGATTGGGGTTTATGTATGCTCCGGCATGTATATATATATGTGTTGTAACACTAAAAGGAATATAATGAAAAATCAAGCTGGTCGTCCCGATTTGGGATCCAGGGGAAAATCTCTGTGTTTATCTGTTTTATGTTTTATGCTCTTGCTATTGTTTATTTTCTGTTATAAGAATCGTGTGTAGATATTTCTGTTCAGGGTTAAAACCTACAGTATTGATACTGCGTATCTTGACCTCGAGTGTTTGCGAAATGTGATCTACGCAAATTGCATATCACACTTTATCGAAGTGGACATGACTTTTCATTTAGCTTGATGTTGCAGGATGCGATTAGCGATATAACTCAAAGTATTGCACTTTATAGGATTTTTTGACGTCTTTAAACTTTTTTTATTGTTCTATCGGGTCTGACATTATCGTATTTTGTTTTCCGAATGATATTTCTATTGGTTCATTTTTAGAAAGGAGTGATGTGATTAATGGTGGTTATAAGGGATTTTTAACCTTTTTAATGGGAAATTTGCATATAACCTGAAAAAGGTCTTAGCGCTATCGCAATTCGCAAGTTGTACATGTGTTCCAACATTTTTAACTTAGCAATTTGTGATTTTCGCTTAAGTGGAATAAGATGAAAGTGGAAAAAGGTTTTTTTCCTTTTATTTCTAAAATTTTTTAAGACTTAAACAAAAGCGAAGTAATACATCATAAGCTTCATTTCTTTGTTATTTTAAAGGGTCCCCATTTATTATTCACAACTTTAATCGATGTAAAAATAAATGGGGGGGTTGTTTTATGGTACAACATGGTCATCATATTGAATCCTATTGGTTCTTATAAAGTTTATTTTGGTTGTAAATATTTCTTAGGAGGCCCATTTTAGACCTCAAATTTCCCCTAATGTTTCCCAATTCTATTGAAATCCTTGTAAGGAACCACATTTTCTTTCTCACCTGCATCTTGCAATCTTTCTCGCTTTGGTCGTCATCTTCCTTTAGATTTCTAATTTCCTTTCAAATCATGATTAGACTCAACTTTGTGTTTTGACTGATCATAACAATGTTTCAAATTTTGAATGGCCTCCTCCAACGATCTATGCTTGTCGAACTAAATCTCGTCTCTGTAGGCTACTCAGTGCCCACTGATGAATCTTTGAACCTTGGCCTTTTACTCCTTGAGGCAAGGCACGTATCTCAACAACTCCAAAAACCTACTAGTATACCCATCATTTGTCATGGAACCCATCTACAACTCATAAAACTCCTTAGCTTTGGAATCATAGTACCTTTTTGACAATTAATTCTTCCATAATAGCCTCTCAAACTCACTTCAAGTTATTTCCTCCTCATTAATACCCCTAAAATTCTTGACATATTCCCACCAAATATTTGCTTTACCTTTGAGACTAAATGTAGCTATTCTGGATTTCATGTTTTCTAAGTAAGTGATGACCTACCAAGCCTATTCCTCCATGATTGGTAGCCTTAAAATACTAAGGCTACACTAAAAATCTTAAGAAAGAGACTTCAACCCTTCCATCTCTATCAATTTTATTAAAATTGTGCTCATATCAGTTATACATAAACAATGGAAGGATTAGTTTTCAGAGTTTTGTGCTAACTACAATACCTAAGCATGATTAAGAGAACACAAGAGAATCTCAACACTATGTTCTTCAAAACCCATGTGCTCATTTACCTTCAAACTTACTTGATGTATGAAAACGTTGGAGTTGAGAACAGGAATCAAACTCTGGAACAGGAACTGAACTGTTGCTTCAGGAACAGAAACTAAATTATGGAAACATGAAACTATGTAACTGGATCAGAAACATAACTCCCTCTTTTGCTACGATTGATGGTTACCATTAACCCGTCATCTGCACTTCTATCTAAAGTCACACCTTTCAAACCAAAGTCACATTCAAAATTTGTTGCAACCCTTCCTGAGTTATGTGGAAATTAAACTCTATTACAAATAAACTCTGTGTAAGAGTTTTTTACTTATCTCTATGCCACAACCTTGAACAGAGCTTCGATCCACCTCTTTGACAATATCAAATAGGACTTCGATCCACATCAAATATGATCTCATTCATGGAATGGTCGAACATCGTTTTCGTCTTCGAATAGTGTCCTTAAAACTTAATTTCAACAAACTAGAAACGAAATCAGAATGCAACAAGCTTCCTTCAGGTGTTAAACACATAACTCATTTTGTAATTCAACTGTGATTTATCTTGTCCAAATAGAAATCTAATTTTTGATTTAACAACTTTCAATAAATGTCGAATTCCTCTAGTTACGACATTTTCCTCGACTCCTTCTCTGTGTGAAACACAGTTCCCTTACTCGTTCAAATCCAAATCTTTGACGCTTGGAAACGTTGTATGCCAATTCATCCACTATCAACCTTCTATTTGGATATAGGGTAGCACACTTATTCAGCAATTGAAAACACAGAGACTTAACTTTCCATCAATTTTTCAAGTCAATTATCACATTATTTTTGCACAGAGATTTCATTTACCTTCTAAGAAAACCTCCAAACAATGATTTCATCAATATTTCTCAACGCAGAGCAATCCTCTCACAAAAAAATTCTCAATTCAATGCATTCTTAAACTTTATCTTCTCCACACAAAAGCACTACTAGGTTTAAATTCTGATCTGATCCACACTCCCAATTAATGATCTCACATATTTGAGGTGATTTTTTCAATTGATGAATGTAGATTTGACTTCTACTTCATTTAAATAATTCAAAAAAGACACAAATACATTCACTTCACCACGATTCAAATATTAAACAATTTCTAATCACATATCACGCAGAGGCACACACCATAACATTATCAATATACATTAACAATAAACAAAGACAATTTTTAGATCGATTTAAAAAAAAACCAATTCTATAAACAGATTCAAATTAAATAGTCTGATATACAAAATATATATGAGCATATCGAGCCCTTGGACTTCTACATATCTCATCACTCTCACACACACTCACACCCACATATTCTTCCCATATGCAGGCTTACATTTATAGGAACAATTACATAGTTATGGATCATTCTAAATCCATGATCTTCTCCATAGATCACTCAACTAATTTATAAAATCTCTTAATCCATTTTTAACTCAACTAATTCTCTATTCTAGGATCTCCTAATCCCTAAGATATTCATGAGATCTTCACTAGTCTAACTCTCTCATATTCTCACTTATTTGAGAATATTTACATTTAAAAACCTCACATACATATTTTTCACTCACATTAAAAATATACAAATTTCCTATTAATAAATTAAATTCTTTAACAAACATTAGACCACCTAATTCAACCAAAAAAATGACTTTTCCAGTCGGATGCTCCTACATCAGACTCCTAAAGTAGAAAATAATTCATAGACTCTTGTCTATGAGGTCTGTCACTTTTTTGTAGTAATGTGACACCTACAGATCTTAATAACTTGCTACCTCCAGGATCCCAAACTTTGTTTTGTTGTAGGTCCTTCAATCTTTCTTCTTCATGCTGCTGTGTTTTTGTTTCTGTCAGCTTTATTTCTCCCGGTCTCCAAATTTTATGATGTATCCTTCCTTTAATCCTACTGATAAATTCTGTTATCATCATTTTCTTTCTGCTATCGTTTATTTCCTTCATATTCATATACCTTTTGCTAGGTACTTTCATCATCAACTTCTTTAATTTCTCAATTTCAACATTTAAATAATAATCATTTTTTTGAAATTTACTTATAAGAATTTCAAAACTCTTATTTTCCTCTTCATCATATTTCATTTCATAAAATTTAAGACATTAAAATGTCTTCTTCTCTGCTAATTTAAAACAATTTTAAAATTGTTGTTGCTCATAATTTTCTGCAAATTATCTTCATTTGTACCACTGTTGTGTGGTTATGCAAACTTCTTATTTTCCTTAACTAAGTCTTCCTCATCTGCATTTCTCTCTAAACATTCTTCTAGCAATTTCATTTCGTCTTCAAAATCATTAAATCTAAAACTTTCATTGTTTACTTGAGGTTCTTTCTTTGACTCATAGCCTTCTAGCAACCTTTCCAGCAAATCTATTTCAGTGTCATACCTCTCAAGCATAGCATTTGAATGCTTTACTTCATCTGTGCTTAGAAAAAAATTCATATTTTTTTCTTCTTCCTCTATCTTCATATCAACTGTAGATAATTTTCCTGCACCTGTAACAAAATATTTACACAAATTATCAGATTTTAAAATATAAGGCTTTTTAGCCTCATTTGATGTTTCACGCATCAAATCTCTTCCAGCGTCTTTTCCATTCTTTCCAAAGGTTCTTCTTTGTTATAGTTCATATATGTGATCATTCTTTACTTTTGTTTCCTTCTCTAGTTGAGCTGAAAACTCAACTTCGTGGAATGAAAAACAATCATCCCAATTTCCTTCAGGTTCACAAAGTACTTCTTCTTAACCATAATTCCTTTCTGGATATTTTCTACGGTCATTAGTTGTCATAGTTTTATTCTCCTTTTTAGCAACAACCTCATCATTTGGTATTGTACATGCATACATAAACAATCTATCAGTTTTAAAAATACAAGACCTTTCGGCCTCATTTTGATGCTTCAAGCACCAATCTTTCACAACAGACTTTCTGGGTTTTAGCAAATCCTCTTTGCCGTGAATCAATTCCTTTGAGTTTCTCCTTCACCAACAAAGAAATATGTCTTTGTTCAAGTTCTATGAACTTGTTTATCAGCTTGGAATTCCATTTATTTTGCAATAGGTTCCATTTGACCCATTTCCTCATTCTCCATCCATATCTTTGGTGTCCATTCTCTTTCACTTGTATCCATTCCTTTAGTATATCCAAATGTTCTCTCATCACTGTAAAAATTACCTCATTCTATTCATTACTCATATTACATTTATGGAATTTATCTGAACCTTTTCTATGATCCTCCATGATCATTTTTCTCATGAGCTCATCCATGCTCATCTTGGTGATCTAAAATTCTCATTTTCTAATAAATTCCCCATCAATATTCCTCTCTAAAATTGATCTCTTCCTGGGTATTCTCTCTCTTAGTTAACTCTCTTGAACCTTCTAGAGCTTCTCTGCTCTTTTTCACTCAGTCACCTCTCTCATTTCTTCCAAACTCTAGTTGGATGGGTTCCTCATCTTCATCATCAAAACTTTTTTGTTCTAGCTACATTAAAATATCCTCATATTGTTACTTGTAATCAATAAATCATCAATAATTAATAAGAAGACCATACCCCATTGTCCAATCTCCGTTGCATATGTTCCTGCTACATTTTCCTTTTCTGTTGATTCTACTTTTACAGTTGTAGTCATCAATGCTCTTTATATCTCGGAAAAATATTCTCAATCTGTCTTTAAATAATATTTGATTTACTTTGTATCAAATTAGATTTTCCTTCCATCTCTCTTCATTGTTTCTTCAAACTTAAACCATGAAATCATTAGTCTTCCAAATTCAATAAAAAGAACAATATTAACCTCAATCAGATTTCAAATCTGATTCCTCTTCTTTTCTACTTTGCTTCTGCTCCACCTCTGATTCTCTAAAATCTTATTCCTACTCAAGCCTTTTCAAATGACGCAACCACAAAATCTCCATATGCAAGAATATTCTTTCTCTGATACCAAAAACTGATGACCTACCAGGTATATTCCTCCATGATCGGTACCCTTAAAATAATAAGGCTACATTACAAGTCTGAAGAAAGAGACTTCAACCCTTCCATCTCTATCAACTTTATTAATATTGTGCTCATATCAGTTATACATAAACAATGGAAATATTAGTTTTCAGATTTTTTCACTATCTGTAATACCTAGGCGTGATTAAGGGAACACAAGAGCATGTTAGCACTCTATTCTTCAAAACCCATGTGTTCAATAACCTTCAATCTTGCTTGATGTATGAAAATGTTGGAGGTCAGAACAGGAACTAAACCACTGGTTTAGGAACAGAAACTAAACTGTGGAAACAAGAACCTCTGTATCTGGATCATAAACATAACTCCCTCTTTGAATATGATTGATGGTTACCATTAACCCGTCATCTACACTTCTATCTGAAATCACGCCTTTCAAACCAAAGTCACATTCAAACTTTGTTTCAACCCTTCCTGAGTTCTATGGCAATTAAATTCTATTCCAATTAAACTCTGCGTAAGAGTTTTTGACTTACCTCTACGCCACAACCTTGAACAGAGCTTCGATCCACCTCTTTGAAAATCTCAAACAGGACTTCGATCCACATCAAATTTGATCTCATTCCTCAAAGGGTCAAACAATGTTCATGTCTTCGAAAGTTTCCTTAAAACTGAAGTTCAAAAAACTAGAAATTAAATCGGAATGAAATGGGATTCCTTCAGGTGTTAAATGCAGAACTCCTTTCGTAATTCAATAGTGACTTATCTCGTCCAAATAGAAATATAATTGTTGATTGAAAAAATTTCAATAAATGTCAAATTCCTCCAATTACATCGTTTTCATCGACTCCTTCTCTTTGTGAAAAAAAGTTCCCTTACTCGTTCAAATCCAAATCTCTGACTATTGGAAACGTTGTATGCTAATTCATCCACTATCGACCTTCGATTTTGCTAGAGGGTAGCACAATTCTTTAGCAATTAAAACACATATACTTACCCTTCCATCAATTGTTCAAGTCGATTATCACACGATTTCTGCACATAGATTTCGTTTACCTTCTAAGAAAACCTCCAAACAATGATTTCATCAATATTTCTCAACACAGGTCAATCCTCTCATAAACAAAATCTCAATTTGATGCATTCTTAAACTATGTCTTCTCCACGCAGAAGCACTACTGGGTTTAAATTCCAATCTCATCTACACTACCAATCAATGATCTCACAGATTTGAGGCAATTTTTTCAATTGATGAAAGCAGATTTTCCTTCTACTTCACTTAAATAATTCAGCACAGTCACAAATACATTCACTTCACCAGGATTCAAAGATTCAACAATTTCTAATCATATATCACACATAGGCACACACCATAACATTATCAATATACATTAACAATAAATAGAGACAATTTTTGATTTAAAAACAAACCAATTCTATAAACAGATTCAAATTAAATAGTCTGATATACAAATATATATGGGCATATCTAGCCCTTGGACTTCTACATATCTCATCACTCACACACACACTCACACCCACATATTCTTCCCATATGCAGGCTTATATTTATAGGAACAATAACATAGTTATGGATCATTCTAAATCCATGATGTTCTCCATAGATCACTCAACTAATTCCTAAAATCTCTTAATCCATTTTTAACTCAACTAATTCCCTATTCTAGGATCTCCTAATCCCTGAGATCTTCATGAGATCTTCACAATTATAACTCTCTCATATTCTCACATATTTGAGAATATTTAGATTTAAAAAACTCACATACATATTTCTCACTCAAATCATTAAAAATATACAAATTTCCTATTAATAAATTAAATTATTTAACAGACATTAGACCCCCTAAGTCAACCAAAAATATAATGATTTTTCAAGTCGGATTCTCCTGCATTAGTAAGCGTGCAATCTGAAGAACTTCCTCATACCAAGAAACCATGACTCTGCATCCTGTGGTTTCTTCATCTCTCTGTCAAAGGTAGGTGGCTTTGATTTCTTAAACTCATCCAGAAAATATCCTCTGTCACTCCTCTTGTAAGGATGATAGCGATGATGATCATGATGTTTGTCAGAACCAGAACTAGAGTAGTACATGTGTCTGTCACCTCTCCTATTTGGAGTGTCGAAGAATCTTCCATCTCTAATCGTTCCATATCTGCTTGACTTGTAACCACTAGGAGACCTACTTCCATATGCACCATTAGTAACATCCTCTTGTCCATAACTGATCTAGAGTGGCCCCTGTCGCTGTAAATCTAAAAAAATTTGAAGGATTTCCGCATTCACTTTTGCGCGTTTTTTTGTGCCTACGTAATTTTGTCATTATTCTCTTTACAACTCCTTATATCTTCCTGCAAAATTATTAGTGTATTTGCTAAATTAAATGAGTGCCCAACACCATGTTTCTCATCAGATTCATAAGGATAATATTTTCAGTCTACCATATTGCTAGCCATCTTTGATTTCTTCCCGCAAGGCATCTCATGTTAGCTTAAACCAAATCACAATAAACCAACATACCTTAGCATAATTCGGGGAGGATATATCATATGTGAGATCAACCAATCAACATATTACATGTATAAAAATAATCATGACAACATGTACACTTGTAACACATGGTATATCAGCACAAAAACCATCATTTTAGCTACAGTCCAGTCATCAAGGCATGAACACATCAACTAATACCATGACCCCATGCATGAAAACCTCAACCATACCACTGCACACTCAACAATATGTAAGCACCTGATATGTATAACCAAGAATATGTCCATGACAACATATTTACCCCAACACCATTAGCCCTTCCATGTCAACATCACTGCCACATATGACCAATACCATGTTGATGCAACAAGTACATGGACCATCACATGAGAAACACATATACGATCAATATGAATACATAATGATGAAAATATTGATAACATTAGCCATTTCCCAAGGAGAGTGCAACCACACTCTAATACCACCTGTAACGTACACCTCCCATCACATCTACCCAAGTAACCGGCTAACCAGGGTAAACATGAGCTACAGGTAGTTAAGAGCATACTCAACCTCATTGGTTACTTTAAGGAAGTGGAATCGACATAGAAAACCATAACATATACTATATGCACCTGCTATAGGACCCCCAGAGGCTATCCCAGCCCTTGAGCTAACTTATCCCTGGGTTCCACTGACTTTTGTTGAAGAAAACCCCTGGATTCTCCCTTTATATGGGCAAGGGTGTGTTTGGGAGGCTCTATACGCACCCATGGCATGGGCATGTGTGTGTCCAATGGTTCAATTTCCAAGACATGTGCCTGTGTCTATGGGATTTAAGGCACTTTTTAAGCCCAAAATCAAAGATACTACCCAAATTTTCCTGCATCTTCTAGAAATAATTAAACATATGATGATAATTCCAAATAACCAAAAATAGACTCCAAGACTAGGCCTGACCATCCCTAATTGGGACTAAAATTCTGTCAAACACTTGATGTTGAACCTCAAAACTATTCCTAATTTGGCATCCTTTTCCACCATATTTTCTTCTTTTTTCACAAATCCATAAACTCAATCAGTGATAATTGACATATTTTACATCCGAGAAGGCATTTATATGATCACTACTTTATATTATAATGTTTCTTATTATTTAGATGAATTTCTATAATTAGCTACAAAATTTGTGCAATTTTGTAGCTAACCTTTGTTTCTGCAGCCACCGTTATTGTTGGATAGTTTTCGAGAAGAAAATGAAGAAGTGAGTCATATCAGTAGCTTTGAAATGGTCCATATATGGATCGTATTCTACTTACCTGTTCGAATTCGAGAAGGAATCATGCCTACACTCGCGGTCAAAGATCAGTGAAGGAACAAGATCAACAAACGAAGAATCTCGATTTTCTCGTACGTAGAAAATCAAGAGAAAGCCAAGAATACTTTGCTTCTGAATAGACTTCTAGTCTTAGTTTTATTTTTCTATCCATAGGCGAAATTGTCTTAGACAGTTAATTCGAAAACCTGTATAAATATCGGTCTATTAAAACCAGGAATACGTTGAATTTTGTGATAATACTATGATACACATTTATACTTTGTTTTGCTAATAAATAAGACCAGTTCTGGATCATTGATGCGCAGATAGTCTAATTAGACTTCACACTCGTTATGTTGCAAAGGGACCTTGCACGGAAAGGAGGTTTTTATGTTATTTCGTATTTTAGTTTACTATCAATTTCATAGTTGAATTTCCTGTTGATTTGTAGTTAATTTCTCAGTTTAATTATGTGTTATTTTATAGTTAGATTCTCATCAATTCGTAGTTTAATTGCTCACTCTTTCATAGTTTCATTTCATGTTAATTAGTTTTTAAATGTTTTTTGAATCAGTTGTTTACATTCACAGTTGACTATTAGATCTTATGCTCGCATGAATCATTACCTGAATGTGACTCTATCATCTTCCAATTGAATGGATTCGTGCATTTGATTACACAACAACCATAGGCTAAGATTAAACATGTTGTTTTTCATAATAGATACTCTGTCATTTCTTACTTGCCTTAGTTAAATTTGATTTCAACTAGCACATTATTTAAATTTCATAATAATAGATTTTTATGCTTTCATTCCATGGAATGTATAATAGAGTTAGATTAGATTTATATTTTGATCATTCTTAGATTTAAAATTAGGATAGAGTTAGATTATAATTGTACTTTGATTATTTTAGAAGTAGATTAAATGCTTTGTTTTCATATAATTAATGCTTTCAACGGATAAGGTAGAATATGGTTTCATTTTTTCATGTTGATAGATAGAACGTCATTAAAGATTAGTAGAATTCAATTAGATCTAGAATAGTACTTTGTTTAAATGAAGAATCAGTTTAATTGGATATTTTCCATAGATGTTTTGTCAGCCTAGAATAAGTCTAACATAGCTCATATTTTAACCATCTAAAGTTTGATTTATTTTTATGTAAATTAGATTAGTTAATTAACATTTCATTTTCTTCCTTCTTTTAGATTTTATATTTCATTCATTTCATTAAGAGCTATTTGTAAATCAAATCCTTTTCTTAGAGTAAAAATAACATTTCCTTTTCTTCCTTCTTTAAGATTAAGTTTTCATCATTTAATTGCCTTCATATTTATTTATTCCCTAGACTTTAAAGTTTTCATTCCTTAGATCAATTTCAGCTCTTAAATTTAGGCATAAAAGACAAACCCCCAAAAACAATATATAAAAATATACACAATGAAGTAAGAAAGAAGGGCATTTAAGAATATATAGTGCACCACACTTCATCAAATTACTAACCTCGGTCGATAATTTATGATATAAACTTAATACATTAAATTGACTAAACATTTTGGCGCCGTCGTTGGGGAAGTGTAATTAGGAATCCTTATTTAATACATCTAAAAAAAAGTGATATGCATAGAGAAAGAGACAAGACATAGACTCTTGAAGTCTTAAGGTCAAAAACCCAACCAGGAGATTCTCCAACTTCATCTAATGAGGCAGTCTTAGAAGAGGAAGATATTAGATATCCAATAGAAGGAGTAACATTTTTCACCTCTATAGGAGAACATATTCTAGCTCAAGAGTTACAAATCCCTAGTGAGGAAGAAGAAGAAGAAACTTTCTTCAATATCCCATTGATAGAAGAACCAAAGGAAAAACAAATAACTCTACAGTTATAACCCTACATTAGTTTTGAGGAATCTACAATGGAAGGAAAAGGAGAAGGAGATGGAGAAGTTTTGACTGGAGATGACTTAAGAATAGGAGGAGGAAGAAGAGGTGGAGGACGAGGTGGAGGAAGAGGTAGAGGAAAAGGAGAAAATATGGAAGACCATAACTATGTTGGATTTCCTATAGTTGATGAGGATACAAATGCCACAATGAAAAATATTTCACCTTCCATTCTTCCCAGTTTCCATGGATTAAGGAGTGAAGACCCTAAAACATTTCTATTTGAATTTGAGGTTTTATGTAGATCATATGACTACTTACAAGACTCTCAAAAATTGAATCTATTTCCTCCAACACTCAAGGCTGCAGCTTTAAACTGGTTCATGGGTTTTATAACACAATCTATTAGGATATGGGATAAGATGACAAGTGCATTTTTACAAATATATTTGGATTATTGCACACCTATTAATAGGAAGGATGAATTATTTAAAATGATGCAAAAAGAGGACGAAAACTTGGAAGACTTAATTGAGAGATTCAATTACAATATAAAAAGAGCTAAAATGGAAAACTTAGACCTAGATAATTTAAAATCTCTCTTGTTAAAATTCATCAGAGATGAATGGATAGACATCCTTAACGTTATGGGAAAGGGAGACATATCTCAACTATCATTACCTTAAATTTTTGAATTATGCATTCATCTTTCAAGAGGAAAATAAAAAACTGGGAAAAATACAAGAGATCCTATTCTCTATAGAGTGAAAAAATATGCAACTGGGATAGTAAGTAGGGCATAAATTGGAAATATGCTTGATTAATTTAAAACATATATCTTAGGGAGTCTTAGTGAAAAAATAGACACTTGGAAATTACAAAACAAGCATAAAGTTGAAACTGACACCTTAACTATTTTTGTCCTAAATGTAGAAAGAAACATGCCTTAAGAGAATGTCCTCTTGATGTAAAAGTAATAGAGATCTATGTTATTTGTGCGGAAAACCATGAAACAAAAATATCTCCCTCTATACCAAGCCTTAAGGTTGTTTTACAAGAATAAGTAGCTCCACACCCAGTAGAACCTCTTTGTTTTGTCTCTAGAATACCATGGCAGGGGCCACAAACTCAAGGTTTTAATAATCAAATGTTTAATTAGCCCCCACCAAATAATTGGAATTCATCATAGCAGAAACATTGGCCCCAACCTCAACCTTAGACACAAGGGATGCAAAATCCTTATGGAATATACTCTCAGTATCACCAGTATCAACAATCCTATCCAAACTATCCTCCCCATCATTTTTCACAACATAATCAACAACCCCAATTCCAAAATCGTAACCCACAACTTTCATTACCATTTCCACAAAGGCCAAATCAACTACCTGCCCAACCATTACCAAACCCAAATAATAAAAATGCTCAAAATTCTTATAACATAAAAGGAAAAAAAAAATCCATCTTATATGATTACTCCACTAGATCTTAACAATGTCCAACTTAGATCTGGTAGGATATTAGAAAGGAAAAAGCCTTATGTTGTTATTCAAGAAAAATATGATCTTGATGAAGAAATTTCTCTACAGCAAAATAAAATTTTTGGAGAAGGGACATCCCTTCAACATAATCAAAATTTTGAAAATCAAAAACAAGAAAATCCAATAAACTCAAATCGTATCATATAGAAACCTTCAGTAACTATTTCTAACCCTCCTTTCCCTGAAAGGTTACAATTCGATAGAGGGATAGAAAAACAAATTTTGTTGCCTAACTATGATTTTCTAGATGAATTGAAAAATGTATGTATCAAAATCCCTTTGTTACAGGCCATTAAAGAGATTCTTGCCCTATTTAAAACAATAAGGGAGTTGAGCATAAAAAAATAAAAAATAAAAACTAAAGAAGTAAAAAGGGTTCAGTTAGTAGGAAAAATTGTAGACATTATGATGGGACAAATAGCCATAAAAAAATATTTGGACCCGGGAAGTCCAGTTGTAAAAACACATATCAATGGTATTGAGATTCCAAATACATTGATTGACTTAGGAGCAGCCATAAACATCATGAGCAAACAAACCATGGAACAACTTAAACTTAGGCTTCCAAACCTTCAGTACACACCAACATTACTGCAATTAGCTGACAAATCAGTAATCAAGCCAGATGGCGTATTAGAAGACATATATGTGTACTTAGACTCTTGGGAATATCCAGTTGACATCATGACATTAACTCCCAAGAACAACCTATGGGGACATCCATTAATTTTAGGAAGACCTTAGTTAGCTACATCTGATGCTTTCGTTAGTTGTAGATCTGTTGATATGTTTATTCTGATGGAATTTCAACAAATAAATTCACTCTATATCCTCCAGAAAAAACAATCACAGAAATAGAAAATTAAGAATGGATGGATGATGACAATGATATACAACCTCTCTTTACTATTTCTCATATTACTGAAGAAAGTCAAATTTTAAATTCAATAGAAAAGTTTGAAACATCTTGACAATGTGAAGATGAACATAATTTTCAAGAACAATGTAATACTGAATACTTTTCATCTAGACATATGTCTTTATATTCTATGGAAGAATTTGGTAACTCTATAGTTGAAATGTTTCCAGGAAAATCTTTAAACATAAACAAAAACTTGGAAAAAATCCAACAAGAAGAGTTAATGAAAACATTGCAAAAACATTCTTCTGCATATGCATGGGAGTACACTGACATGAAGGTAATTAATCTGAGACTTGCATACATCATATCTACATTGAAGAAAACTCTAGGCCTATTAGACAACCTCAAAGAAGGATGAATCCAAATCTTAGGGAACTTTCGAAGGAAGAATTGCAAAAATTGTTGAATGTAAACTTCATTTATCCAATTTCAGACAGTCAGTGGGTTTCTCCCTTTATGGTTGTACCTAAAAATAATGTTAAATGGAGGGTATGCATATATTATCGTGAACCGAATAAGGCTACTCTAAAATTTCATTTCCCATTGCCTTTCATAGATCAAGTATTGGATACATTAGCAGGGAAGAAGTATTTCTCATTCTTGGATGGTTTTAGTGGTTACAACCAAATTCAAGTAGCACCTGAAGACCAAGACAAAACCACATTCACCTGTCCATGGGGAACCTATGCTTATCGAGTACATCCTTTTGGATTGTGCAATGCACCTGCAACATTCCAAAGAGAAGTATTAAGAATTTTCTCTGATCTAATACATGATTGTGTGGAAGTATATATGGATGAATTTACAGTTTATGGAAATTCTTTTGAAGAGGCTCTTGAAAATTGGAAAAGGTTCTTAAAATATGTAAAGAAGAAAATCTTTCACTAAGTCATGAAAAGTGCTTTATGATGTTTATTGAAGGAATTGTTTTAGGACATCACATTTCAGGGGATGGAATTAATGTAGACTCATCCAAAGTTGAAGTCATCTCCAAATTATCAATTCCAAATTGTCAAAAGGATGTTAGAAATTTTCTTGGTTTTACAGGGTAATATACAATATTTATAGAAAAATTCACAAAAATTTCATCCCCACTCTTCAAATTTCTTACCAAAGATTGTGAATTTAGTTGGAATCACGATTGCCAATTGGCATTTGAAACTTAGCAAAAATATCTTAGGCACCGATCTTAAGAGGACAAAATTGGAAAATACATTTTCCTATTTCAATAGTTGCTTCAGACACAGCTCTGAGATCTGTATTAGGAAAAAAATATTTGATCCCCTAGGCCATCTATTACACAAGAAAAAATTGGACTCCTGCTGAGTTAAATTACATTATAACTGAAAAAGAGTTTCTAGATGTTGTTCATGTTATTAACAAGTTTAGACACTACATCACCAGCTATGAAACCTTTATTCACACACATCATTATGCAATTAGGTATTTAATGAATAAATCTATCACTAATGACAGAATCACAAGATGGTTATTACTCCTGCAAGAATTTAACATCATCATTCTATGCCGACCTGGAAAACAAAACACAGTTGTTGATTTCTTATCTAGAATTCAAAACAACAATAATGATACTACAATAGAGGATAATTTTCTTCATGAATATCTCTTTGCAATATCTACTAAATCTCCATGGTTTGCATACATTGCTAACTATCTAGCTATAGGAAAATTACCAGCATACTTTTTTCCTAGATAAAAGAGAAAAATAATTCAAACAAGTGCATTATACTCAGGGGCTAATGATGAATTTTATAAAACAAGTCCATATCTCATCATCAAAAGATGTATACGAGAAGATGAAATACCTGAAATTATGAAGGCATGCCACGATGAACCTTGTGGTGGACACTTTTTTGATAAGAAGATTGCCTATAAAATCCTTCACTTAGGATATTATTGGCCATCCATCTTTAAATATGCCAAGGAGTATGTCAAAAGGTGTGACAGTTGTCATATAATGGGGAAACATGTTCCTACAGATGAAATTCCCTTACAACCTCGGGTACTCTTCGAACCCTTTGAGAAATGGACGCTGGATTTTGTTGGACCAATCAATCCACCATCAAAACAAAAGAGGTACATTCTGGTTTGCAGTGATTATGTCACTAAACGGGTAGAGGCTAAAGCGCTTTCTTTTGTTAATGAAAATTTTGTAGTTTTATTTCTATTTGAGAATATTTTCACTCGCTTTGGTGTCCCAAGGGAAATTGTGACATATCGGGGATCTTAGTTTACATGCAGGATGGTGAAAAGAATTGTGGACGAATATAAGATCAAACATAGAAATTCTACTCCATATCATCCACATACAAATGGACAATTGGAGTCCACCAATAAAGTTATCAAAGCAATCCTCACAAATATTGTACATATACATAGGAAGGATTGGGTAGATAGGCTTCCTGAAGCCTTATGGGCCTACCAGACTACATGGAGTAATAAAATAGGACATACTCCCTATGAACTTGTTTATGGGAAGCAATTCTTGTTTCCAATACAATTCCATATCAAAACCTTCAAGACAACAGTCAGATTAGGACTTGATTTATCAGAATCTCAAAAGCACAGAATGGAGCAACTTGATGAGCTTGATGAGATCAAGCAAGATGCGGTTCAAAGAATTAGCCTAGTTCATCAACAAAGGTCCAGATGGCATGATAAGTACATAAAAGAAAGAAAAATTCAAGCAGGAGATTGGGAACTTTTGTTCGATTCAAAGTTTAAAGACTTCCAAGGAAAATTCCAAACTCATTAGCTTGGGCCTTATGAGATTGAAAAAGTATTTGACAATGGGGCAGTTAGGATAAGGATAATTGATGAAGAAAAGGTACCTCTTCTTGTGAATGGACAATGACTAAAGGTCTATCATAAACCAATTACAAAGGAGGAATTTATCAAAAAATTTCAAGACAATGTTGATATGAAGTTGGTGAAGAAGAATCCTTATTCTTCCCTAACTTAGTCTTCTTTTTACTTTTCATATCTAAAAAAATAAAATAGTGAAATATATATATATATATATATATATATATATATATTATTCAAAAAAAATATCTATATAAGTATGAAAACCAATCAATGATTGCATCCTTATATAGAAAATACACGATGAAAATCATAGGTATCTCTAACATCATATATTTTCTCCCATTCTAAAAAATTCCCAAATTCTTTGTTCCCTTTCTTTTTCTAAAGCAATAAAAGAAGTAGCTATAGAATTGCTACATTTCTATGGCTTTCAGAATAATCTGCAGTTTTCATCACATTATGCAGCTCTGTTACATTTTTACAACCTATTGAAGAAGGACATACTAAACAGAAGTAGTTGAAGACTCCATTGAAGATCATGCTGAAAAGACACCTAAGGAATCAACACAAAAAGAAGATCAACAAAGTTTTGTTCCAAGGTATGTTACAAAATTTGTTTAAAGAATAAGGTACAAAAACATTAGTGTATATAATTTAGATGATCACATGTTGCCAGCTCAAAATTGTCATCATTAAAACTGATTGTACTCAAATTCACACCACAATTCCATAATTTGACCACTTCATCCGTATCATATCACATAAATATCAAGACCAATTTCATTCATTAATTATTAATGGTCATATCTCATTCTGTAACCCACTTATTCACATTCCTAAACCCTCGCCCAGATATCTATTTTTCCTACACATCTCTACAATCTCCTTTCAACACCCTTAACTCAGAGCCAAACCCTCAATCCACCTGGTCGAAGAGGAACAATTTTGAAGGCCAAACTCCTTACGATAAAGGCATGGGTTTAATAGTGAGAACCGAGCCTATGGGAGAAAAATTCATGGAAGGTTATCCACAGATGAAGGAAATTCTCCAGAAGGTACAATGGCTCCAGTTCATAGAGAAGTTCAATGGGTTCCACAAAGAGGTCACCAAATCTTTTGCGAGAGCCTTCGACGGGATAGAGGTAGAAATAGGAGACTTAAATTTTTCGGTGACAAAGGCCTTCATAGAAAAAGTCACAGAACTTTCGAAAACCGGCGAAAGATGGTTCAAGAACAGGGAAATCCAGGGCGAAGAATGGAATATTTTTTGAAGAATCCAGGTATGGACACTACTTTTTTAAGAAGGAAATTCCCAGAATGGCACTTTAAAACAATTGGAGGAACATGCTATTAATTATACAAAATTTTGTTACTTGCAAGGGTAGATTTGTTTGTCTCTTTGTTTACCATGGTAGACTCTTAATGAATTTCCTAGAGGACAAAGAAATAAACCTCCCATACTTCCTACTGAACAAATTAAATAAAATGTCAACAAATGTGCATAAAAGAGTCCAATTTATAGAAAATACCATGTATCATCATGGACTGATAAATATACTCATTGAATTTCATTTAAAGAGTATAGGATACTCTTGGGAAAGTTTCCTAGTCATGAATCATTTTCAAGAAGAAGCACTAGAACAACCTAAGTATGACAAAACCAAAAGAAGTAGGAGGAGAAATTTTGATACCTACATTGAAGAGAAGTCCTCACCTCAACCACAGCAAGAAGAAGAAGAACTCACCATTGTAGAATTACTGAAGAATAAGAAACAGAGTGGGGTAAAAAAGAGAGGTAATGCAAAAGAAAAGTGCAAAGTTATAAAATCAGAAATATTAAGCCCTTCACAGCCAAGGAGAAGCTCTGAACTTTGTAAACCCTTAAAGTAGACATATCCACAGGAAGTAGAGTTTGTTAATTTATATGAAGAGCCCCAAGTTCCATTGCACATTACTGCCTCTCTTATACACAGTCCTATACACATTCCAAGCAGAAGGACCCCAAAAGTTGACCCGGCCGCAGCAGGAGATTTATGACTACATTGAGTCTTTGGAGAAAAGAAATGTAGAATCAAATCCAAGTGTTGAAGAGAAGCCTACCATTCCACAAGAACCTCTAGTGAACACCTTGATGCAAGAAATCTATGAACTAGAGATACCGAATAGGCACATCAAGCAAGAAAATGAATCTATGAAGGAACAAAATCACTTAGAAAAGGTCATCAGTGGCAATATTATTCTACATTTGGAGCTATGGTATAAAAATAAAAATAAACTGAAGAAAAGTAATAAATTTCTGAACAGAAATGTCATCAGTCTGAAGTACAAACTCCTCATTAAGAAACCAAGAATGGAAATAACTTCAAGGAAAATAAATAAGAGGAAGTTTGATAAACCGGCAAAGGTATCAGAACAAATGCAGTAAAAGTCAAAGGCTCACAATTTTGGAAATTGCATGAGAACATGCAATGGTCTCTTAGTGGGGGTATGTCGAACCTCAAAACAGTTCCTAATTTGACATCCTTTTCCACCATATTTTCTTCCTTTTTTACAAATCCATAAACTCAATCATTGATAATTGACATATTTTACATCTGAGAAGGCATTTATATGATCTCTACTTTATATTATAATGTTTCTTATTATTTAGATGAATTTATGTAATTAGCTATAGAATTCGTGCAATTCTGTAGCTAACCTTTGTTTTTGCATCCACCATTATTGTTTGATAGGTTTCGAGAAGAAAATGAAGAAGCAAGTCATATGGGTATCTTTGAAATGGTCCATATATGGATCCTATCTTACCTACCTGTTCGAAATCAAGAAGGAATCATGCCTATACTCGTGGTCAAAGATAAGTCAAGGAACGAGATCAGCAGGTGAAGACTCTTGATTTTCTCTTACGTAGAAAATCGAGAGAAAGCCATGAAGACTTTTCTTTTGAATAGACTTCTAGTCTTAGTTTTATTTTTCTATCCATCGATGGAATAGTCTCAGACAGTTAATTCAAAAACTTGTATAAATATCAGTCTGTTGAAACCTGGAATAAGTTGAATTTTGTGATAATACTGTGATACGCTTTTATACTCTGTTTCGCTAATAAAGAAGACAAGTTCCAGATCGTTGACGTGTAGATGGTATAAGTAGATTTCACACTCGTTCTGTTGTAGAGGGCCCCTGCACGGAAAGGAGGTTTTTAGAGTTATTTCGTAGTTTAGTTTACTATCAATTTCATAGTTTAATTTCTTGTTGATTCGTAGTTAATTTCTCATTTTAATTCTGTGTTATTTTATAGTTAGATTCTCTTCAATTTGTAGTTTAATTGCTCACTATTTCATAGTATAATTTCATGTTAATTAGCTTTTAAATGTTTTTTGAATTAGTTGTTTGCATTCACATATGACTGTTAGATCTTTTGCTCGCCTAAATCATTACATGAATGTGACTCTGTCATCTTCCAATTGAATGGATTCGTACATTTGATTACAAAACAACCATATGCTTTAAGATTAAACATGTTGTTTTGTGCAATAGATACTCTGTCATTTCTTGCTTGCCTTAGTTAAATTTGATTTCAACTGGCACAGTAGTTCAATTTCATAATAATAGATTTTTATGCTTTCATTCCATGGAATGTGGAATAGAGTTATATTAGATTTATATTTTGATTATTCTTAGATTTAAAACTAGGACAGAGTTAGATTAGAATTGTACTTTGATTATTTTAGAAGTAGATTAAATGCTCTGTTTTCATAAAATTAATGCTTTCAATGGATAAGGTAGAATATGGTTTCATTTTGTCATGTTGATAGATAGAACATGATTTAAACATCAATAGAATTCAATCAGATTTAGAATAGTGCTTTGTTTAAATGAAGAACCAGTTTAATTAGATATTTTGCATAGATGTTTTGTCGGCCTAAAGCTAACATAGCTCATATTTTAACCATCTAAAGTTTGATTTATTTTTATGCAAATTAGATTAGTTAATTAACGTTTCTTTTTCTTCCTTCTTTTAGATTTTATTTTTCATTCATTTCATTAAGAGCTATTTGTAAATCAATTCATTTTCTTAGAGTAAAAATAACATTTCCTTTTCTTCCTTCTTTAAGATTAAGTTTTCATCATTAAATTTCCTTCATATTTAGTTATTCCGTAGCATTTAAAGATTTCATTCATTAGATCAATTTTTGCTCTTAACTTTAGGCATAAAATACAAACCCCCAAAAATAATATATAAAATTAAACACAACGAAGTAAGAAAGAAGGGCATCTAAGCATATATAGTACACCACACTTCATCGGATTACTAACCTAGGTCGATAATTTATGATAGCAATTTAAGACATTAAATTGACTAAACACTTGGCATGAATAAAATCTACAGGTCTAGGATACAAGACAGAGCATGAATGACTGAAAACTATTATTAAACATTACAATTAGGATCACCACCCTCTTCCTTGACCAGATATGACATCAATTAGGTCTTGAATTCGTTATTTTAACAATTATAAGTAAATACGTGAAATAACCATCACATGTAAAAATGATTATAACCAACATAAAACCATGGAAATGAAAGAGAGACAACAACCATTAAATCCACACATTAATGAGTACAAAATCAAGAGAACTTAGCTTCCATTTAACATAGGCAATAATGGACCAGGTTCAGGACTTCCATGTACCACTCGACCATAGACATGTTTGATCAAAATCTCTCTTTAGCGAGTCACCCCCGTGCCATATTCCAAGAATGAATGTGGGATCTCATGGATAAACCAATCCAAAATATAATCAATGTAATCTAGAGGTTAAACCACCTCCACCCTCACCATACGATGATCACACCAAAATCAGTGCTTAGATCACAAAACCGAACCGAACTTGCAATGCCATCTGAAATCCATCACTATCCTTGAGGAATTTTCCGTCTAACTATCTCTCAAGATTTACCACAATCCAATCTCAGATCACTAAGCCCTAAACAGAGACACCTCCCTTAGTTTTTACCGTGTATCCTGCCAAAATCGGTTAATGGATTACTAGGCCTTTGGGAATGAAATTGAGACCACCTCCGCCCCGGATTTCGAAATCCATCCGGTAATTCCAAAGCTCAAAATCGAGATCAAATTCCCAACACACCATGGTATCCGGAAAAAGACAAGGCAAGGCTGAAAACCATTTTTAAAACCTGGCAAAACAATGCCACCAATAGCAAGAGAACCAAATACCAACATGCATAAACCATGCATGTCTAAACTAGCTAGGAAATCACACATGCAATATTTTATCTACAAGTACTCATGCTGAAGCAGCTAGATCATGCTCTTCCCTGCTTGATATTTGCTTTCCTTCCCTTTCCTTGTCCTTCCTTTACTTGCTTTCCTCTTTCTTGACTCAATGTTGAATTGCTCCAAGAAAACTCAAAGTATCCAAGAGTGTGTGAGAGAAAGAATAACGAAAGAGCTCCAAAATTGAACTGACAAAAATTACCAACTGATCCTTAGAAGAATTTTATCCATTAGGCCTCTATTTTCTTCATTTTCCATTATTTTCCTTCATTTTCCTCCTCACATGCAACATGTGACCTTTCACCTTCCTTTTCTCTTAATTTCCTTTATTTTCATAAATAAATGTGCCAAAAATATTTTTTCCTCTTTAATTCTTTTTCCATTTCCTTTGCCAATTTTCCTTAGCTATAACCACATCCAGTGATGCCCACTAGGATATATTTTCCCAAGATTCAGCTTGGAATAAGTGTCCCTTAACCGTGGTCCTAGTCGACATTGGTGTTGTTGTAGGATCTCGACATTTGGACATATCATAAAGTTGTTATTTCAATCATGTTCTCTTTGTTGAATATCGCCATTTATGAGATCGTCTCATGTTCTTTCTACTGTTTATTTTGATGCGAACTTAGTTTCTGGGACCTGTTCCATACAAGATCGCTTGAAAAAGGTTATGCCATGAACTAGAATCTCTCATGTTCTGCGGCATGGAGTTGTATTGTCGAGTTACGTATATTTAAGGTTCCGGTTTGTGGAATCCATTGAAGAGGAATCCATGTCATGGTTTGATATTCATTATGTTTGTGTTATTCAAGGGATGAGATGCGGGGTTTTAATATTGTTGTGGGATGGAGCTACAACCCTAAGAGAATTCAAAGGAGATTTCGGTGGGAAAAGGGATAGAACGTTGGTGCAAAAAGTCGAGGAGGTTTTGGTTGGGCCAAAGGAGTCACGACATAAGTTTCAAGGTTGAAGCAGGGTTGACCAGTCAATCCCCGACTCGGGCAGGGCCCAATTTGGTGGTTGGGCCCAAGACTAGTCAGTTGTCATGAAGAGAATGTCAAAGATCCCAACCTCCGACCTAAGGCGAGAAATTCAACAGGTCGGGTCCTGCGCCAAATAGATAGTTGAATGTAAGTGATTTGTCACATTGAAAGAATGGTTGTGTGTGGACCTCTATCAAATATTTATTTGAAAACCTTGACAGTGTAGATTCAATTAATAGTCGTTTTTGTAACTAAACTATTGACAAAATAATGATTCACAAGAGCATTTAATGTTGGCCCACCAAGAAAATACTTTTAGGGATGGGATGCTTATATTTTAATATCAAACGTGACATAAAAAGTTGTGAAATTTGTGATAATTGTACGGTTTATCATGCAACGTAGAAAATGCTCTTTGGTTTGTATGTTCATCGTTTCATGCTCAACATGTTTATTAATGGCGAGCCTTATTTCAGCTGCCATAGGCCCATTAATGCGGCCAGGCAGCTGATGCCCGCCGCATGATGATCTACACCTTTAATCCGACGGCGGGCATCAGCTGCCTGGCCACATTAATGGGCCTATGGCAGCTGAAATAAGGCTCGCCGTTTATCGTACACTACATAGCGTCACACACACAACATCGTACATTACACAACTCCAAAAGCACAAAGATAACGGTAAAAACCATCATTGCAAAATAAGACTCAAAACTCTCAACCAATCAAACATAAATAAATACAATTCAAAAAAATAAATTATTTTTTATTTCCAATATTTATTTTAACAATGGTCTCTTTAATTTTTTATCAACACGTGATTAATTGAAAATTCAGCCCAAATTGATTACAAAATATCCTGCTAACAGCAAAGATAATAATAATAAAAATAAAGCAAATCGCTAAATTTTCCTATTTCTTAAACAATTAAGATAAATTTTAATCAACCCACATACATGTTTCTTTGATCAGAAATTAGATATTATAGAACGGTTAATCATTTTGATTATTGTTTACACTCACGAAGCGTGTGTTTCTCTCGAAGCCCATTTACTCTCAACCTAGTTTTATATGGATATTATATGGTTTTCCAATCCCATTATTCCCATCCTAGCCTTATATGCTCCATAAAGACACTCTAGGGAATCATGCCCTATTATGTCCATTCAACCATATTAATATAAATAAAGTGGGCATTTACATACACCACGTTTTAATTGATCATACCTGCATGGTTTGTTTTTACAGCGTTTATAGTTTATTTTAATATTAATATTTACCGATTTTTAAAAGCTCATATATATAATTTAATAAAATATTGTATTATTAATTATTATTATTATTATTATTTAAAGAAGTTAGTTTTTTTTATAGTTTTAATAAAGAATTTATACTTAATCATTTTAATTGAAATTTGGTGATATAGAATTTTGTTGGTAAGATTGTAAATTCTGGTTATTAAATTATATTTTTAAATATATAAATGAATTTAATATTTTCAAAAAAAAATAATCGTTCAAATTTATAATTTAAACAATTTTTAACTAGATTTTAAACTAATCTAAAAGTAGGAGGTTGTTTAAAAGATATATTCATTTAAGAGTGGTTTTCAAGCTTGAAGCCATTACAACAATAATTATAACACATTAAATATCATCATTTAATTGGTAGGGATTTGAATTAGAGTGGGAAGAATAATTAGAAATAATTAATTCCTACTTGTCTATGGTTGTAATTCTCCATTTGAGGACTTTGTTCCTACATAATAGGATGTAGCTAGAATATAGTTTCTCCTAGTTTAGTGTGTGGTTGAGAGAATCTCTCAACCACATTACTGTACGTCCAAGATAGAATTCCTATCTTGAGACTTTTGCTTGTATAAATATGTGTGTAATTTCAGTGATTCATAATATAGAATTTGATTAGAGTTTGCAGTGTGATATTTTATCTTGGTATCAGAGCTTCAGAGCCCGTAAGGGCCTTTGGCCCTTCTTGGGCATAGGAAAATAAATGAGTGTATTTGTATAATTTTGTTATTTGTTTGTCCATCGAAAGTTGCGTGGATAATGAGCGATCTGCCAGAGCGAGTGTGGTGCACACCTTTCTCCACTACTCGTTGCTCTGTGCAAATTGGGCGTTTCTCTGTGAGAGTTGGGCAATAGTTCAGAAAGACGTCGTCCTCAGGGCTGTGTGCCGGTGGTGAAGAAGTCAAATCTTCAATGGGTTTGGACGCGTTGAAGATACTTGCAACGAGATCATAGAGTCCAATGCAGGCTTCTTCCCATAGCTGCGCCATCCTTGGTTCCTCAGTTCGGTAAGTGCTTGACTTCTTGACGCTTCCAACAGGCTGTTACCTTCTGCAATCAACAGTGAGCGTGCGAGTTACCAGCCGCGTAAGGTTCCATATCACCAGCAGAATCGATCCGCGGAGATTGTTATCGGAAGTGTATGAGATTGATGCAATTTTACAATGGATCCAAGCTGCCGTTGAGCCGATTTCCCTGAAGATACTTGCAGAGCTGGTGAACCCGACGTGAAATAGCCCAGAAATCGATTAAAAAATGCAGGAGAGGAGATCGAATTTCTGAATTCGTTCTAGTAGCAAGCGCAGGACATTTTTTTTTTTTAAATTTTATTATGTTGAGATCGATGCAATCGATGATGAAGAACATGACTAGCAATGCGCGCCACATCTTATGCGGTAGTTTGAACCCGTTTTCCTTATTATGGATTTAGCTACACCTATCAATTTTGCATAACAATCTTTTGATATCTTTACATTCACAGGGTTTCAATTTCTCTGGGAAGAATTTAATTAAATTTATAGATTTGACACGTCCCAAGTCCGAGTGAAGGGATCTATCAGATTTATGGAAGCATGGAGGTAGAACAGGCCTCACTGCGTAACTGTGTGGTGAATTTTCTACTAGAAGAGAATTATTTGCTGACAGCATTTGAGTTATTGCACGAGCTTCTCAAATATGGGCGGGAAGGCCATGCGACTAGACTTATAGAGTTTTTTGCTGATACAAACATGTTTCCGCCGGATCAGATTTATCGATTGCATGACTTGCGAGTGCTGGATCCACAAAGTTTACTGAAGGAGAAGGAGGCAGCAGATGAGAAAGTTGCAATTACTGAATATGAACTGCGCTTAGCTCAAGAGGATATTATGAAACTGAAGACTGAATTGGAAAAAAGAGCAGTAGCCTTTGCATGTGAAGATTTAGATGGTCAACTCAGTGCATCCCCCAGAACACGAAGGCATTGCATAGTCAGTGGTCCTAGAGGATTTAAAAGGGAAGATTCAGAATATCAATTCATTATAATGAATGTTGTTGCATATTTCAAAGAGGACATAACTGCAGCTGTGTCTGCATTAGGAGGCTTTGAGCGTGGTCTATATGCTGAGAAGTGGGCACCCTTTATCAAGGAGCTGGCAGTTATAGTGGCAAGAGGAAGGCATGGTTCTGTTCGTTGTTTTCCCGTAGTAGAAACCACCCACAAGGATGGCATTTTCCATTTGGTGGAGGCACCAGCTGACGTGTCAACAGAAATCATAAAGGATGTTGTTTGTGATGCTGAAAAAGCTGTTAGCTCATTGAAAGGGGGGGAGTTAGAAAAATTTTATACTATTGTCCCAATGTTTTTTAATTCTCTGATGATGTTTTTTTTTTTAATTTTGAAATGTATTGATTAACTGTCATGACAATGAAATTGGTGATAGTAGTGTGACCGACTATTGTCACAATTCTGAGTGTGTGTTGGAACTAGTCATTCCAACACTAAACAATTTGCAGGATATGATGAAGACATGACAGTTACATCAGAGATTGGAGGATGATCAAGTTTGTGCGTGCTCGGTGTGATGGAAACAGATTGTGGAGATAGATCTTCATGTTCAATTGCGAAGAGATTAGCTGGACAATGGGTCTTAGTTGTTGCAGTACGTCAGCGAGCATGAGGCAACATGCTTGAGAGCAGTGACTAGCCTTGATATTGTGAATCCACATTTCGTCGGAATTGCGACAGCTTACAAACGTCGGAAGATCGACGTTCAAAACGTCGGACCACATTTTGTCGGAATTGCGACAGATTACAAACGTCGGAAGAACGATGTCAAAAACGTCAGACCACATTGCGTCGGCATTGCGACCATTTACAAACGTCGGAAGAGCGACGTTCAAAACGTCGGACCACATTTCGTCGGAAGTGCGACAGTTTACAAACGTCGGAAGCACGACGTTTCGTGAGACGTCGGAAGAGCGACGCTTGTTCAGAAGTGACGGAAGAAGTGTTGATAGTGCGACACTTTTTAAGTGCGTTGGAACTGCGACAGCATGACAAACCACATTTTGTCCGCCCTCGAACTATCGCTCTTGCGACGACCTATCGAAACTTTTTAAGTGCGTCGGAACTGCGATGGCATGACAAACCACGTTTTGTCCACCCTCGAATTGTCGCTCTTGCGACGACTATGTGTCGGAATAGCAACGAATTGGTCATCGGAATTTCCGCCAAATTTTCTAGTGAGGGGAAGTGGCATTACGTTGTGATGCTGGGAGAATTGGTCACTGAAATGTGATGGAGGATTGGACCGTGGAATCCTGGATTAATGTTCTTGAAGGGAAAATTGTGTTCTCTTCGTGTGGCTATGAGTGCCTATGTTCCGTTTCTTTATCCGTAGACCCCTCACAGGTATCGTTGGTGAAAAATGGCTGCTGGTATGTTTGGAAAATAATCATCTATGGGTAGAGATAGAGAAATTAATGTGAAGAGTTTATTTTGTGTTTTCTTGGAATCATGTTTAAATATTATTGAGCCTTATTGAGCCTAGCTAACTCAATGTAGGTAGAGTTATTTTGTTAGAATTCATGACTCTAACAAATGACAAGATAAGCATGGAGTTCCAAGAATTTATTTGACAAAGATGCCCAAGATGTGAACTATGAAAAGATGAGGTAAAGGAGCAGCAACAACGTTTATGGTGGACAACAAAGTAGATATTTGTTTGAGTTAGTGTGGTTTGTGGAACAGACTCCCTAGCATGTTATAAGCAATTCCAGCTGTTGTAATTGTCATTGTATGTACCCAGAAACTCCAAAATGTTGAAGTATGAAATGTAAGCCTTTTAAAGGCATTTGAAAGTTCGTGGTGATCTTAAAACCACTTTGTAAAGCCTTTGTGTCTGGTTTCCTTTGTGGCTAAAAGTGCCTTTGTGGCCGCATGTACACGAGTGGCCGCGTGTACATGAAGAGCTGTGTGCTCAATCGAGCAGGTGGACTGCAGTAACACCTAGCTCACAGTCTCAGAGGATTCATTAATCTCTGAGCAGAAGGGGTTTGGCGTGCTTTCTTAGCTGACAGTCGTGCTGAGAAGCACAATTGGCGCAATTGTTCAGTACATACTCGTGCCAACACACCAAATCATGGAAATGGCGTGGAAGCACACGATAAACTCGCGCCAGGATTTTTATTATGGGCGCGGATTTTTTATTCAGGAAGACACCAACTCAACTTCATGGGGATCCACGGGAAGCCTCATCTTCGTTGTACGATTTGCGAGAGGTGCAGATCGGAGAAGTTGCGGATCTATCCGGGAGAGGCAGATTGGAAGATCCGCGGGAAGCCTCATCTTCGCTGGATGATTTGCGAGAGGTGCAAATAAGAGAAGTTGCGGATCTGTCCGAGAGAGGCAGATTGTGTTTTTGGAGATTCTGCACATGCAATTCGCCCGATGGTGGTGGATTTGTAGGTACATATATGCAGTGATAATGGTCGACAGAATCATGTATGCGAAGGACATCCTAGAGGACTAGCAGTTGCAGCGGTTGGTACCCATGCATTCCGGTGGATGGTTGCTCTTTTATATGGACGTCGACATATTCTTTGTTATGATTGACCACAACCAGACTTTGTGAATCACTATCATGACAAGTAGTCATTAAGGGGGGGAGTTAGAAATAATTAATTCCTACTTGTCTATGGTTGTAATTCTCCATTTGAGGAGTTTGTTCCTACATAATAGGATGTAGCTAGAATATAGTTTCTCCTAGTTTAGTGTGTGGTTGAGAGAATCTCTCAACCACATTACTGTACGTCCAAGATAGAATTCCTATCTTGAGACTTTTTCTTGTATAAATATGTGTGTAATTTCAGTGATTCATAATATAGAATTTGATTAGAGTTTGCAGTGTGATAAGATTGTAAATTCCAGTTATTAAATTATATTTTTAAATATATAAATGAATTTAATATTTTCAAAAAAAAAAAAAACCGTTCAAATTTATAATTTAAACAATTTTTAACTAGATTTTAAACTAATCTAAAAGTAGGAGGTTGCTTAAAAGATATATTCATTTAAGAGTGGTTTTCAAGCTTGAAGCCATTACAACAATAATTATAACACATTAAATATCATCATTTAATTGGTAGGGATTTGAATTAGAGTGGGAAGAATAACTCCAATTGACAACTAATATTAATATATATAATTTATTAACTCAAAATTAATATCCAAAATCTTTCATCCTATGGTGCTTTGGGAGTTCATCAACACCTAATTTTGTTATGAATCTCATGAGAATTAGTTCAATCTTGGCAATGTTCATTTTCTTATTAACACTAATAAAGACACAGTGATAATTTTGGCTTTCTAATTTGGGGATGATCACTTACTTATAATATCATAGTTTCATAGTTTCTTTTTTTTTCTCAAGCTCTTTATTCCCCACAATTTCTTCTTAAATTTGGAAATAATTATATTTTTTATATTATGGCTATTTTGATTTTCTAATCTAGAGATGATCACTTCCTTATAATATTATAGCTTCATTTTTCCCTCAACACCTCTTTATTTCCCACAATTCCTTCTTAAATTTGGAAATAATTATATTTTTAATATTATGGCTATTTTGGTTTTCTAATTTGGAAATGATCACTTCCTTCTAATATCATAGTTCCCTTTTTCTCTCAAGTTTTTATTCCCCACAATATCTTCTTAAATTTGGAAATATTTATATTTTTAATATTATGACCTTTTATTTTATTGTTTATCCCTAAAGTTCATTTTGAATTTCCTTGAATAAATAAATAAAAATTAAAAAATTAAGATTAAAAAATTGAATATTCAGCATTAGTTGTTACATCTCTACTATTTATTGTGTTTTTTGGTTCATGCTATCCATCTATGTCCTAATGATGAATCATAGTAAGTGATTCGAAGCAAGTTGACATAAAATTTATTATGTGATTTTTCCTGAAATTATTCTTATTAGTCATGGATCACATAAGCTGAGATTTAATCCCTTGGTATTTAATAGGTCCAAATTTTAAATATATTTAAATTGGTTCATATTTTGCGAGATAATATTCTCTTTTAGTCCCCAATTAATTTTATCTTATTCAAAAAAAATAAAAATAAAATTCTTAAATAATAAAATTTAATAATAAAAGAATAATATAGCTTTGTTTATATATATATATATATCGTTGAATCAATATAATCTGATATTTCATCGTATTTATTTAAAATTAATATATATAATTCAATATTCCTAACATATTTATTAAAATTAATCTATATTTATCCATTTACAATGATTGATTGATGTTAATATTTTGATAAAATTTATAATTAGATTTTAATTTTATAAGATTACGAAAATGTAATATTTAATATGATTTTTAATTTCTATATTTTTTAACATAATGACAAAAATTTAAAAAGAGAGGAAATAAGGTCCCTGAGATAGGTTAAGATCTCTTGTAGACTAGTTGGGGTATTCTAGAAATAAGGAAGCCTCATTTACTATGGGAGCTGACATGAGTATGACCTCTATAGCCATCAATGTTGAATGTCACAATAGGTTATAACAAACTTGGGCCATCCTTTTCACTTTTCTTATCTTTGTGCGGGCAACTCTAGATATTCTTTTCAAAGATCATCGACCTTTGAGTATAACCATATGGGTTAGATTTTGGATGCAATAAAATATATTTCTAATCTAAAACTAGTTAAAGACTCTCTGTACTTTTTCTGTTCTGTATTTTGTATGGAGATCAGTGTACCTAAGTCTCTATTTTGTGAGGAAGGTTGGGATGCTGGAGATATTGCACAATTACAACAGATATTTCCCATTATTGTTAAACCACTAGCAGAAGGATTTCGCTATTTTGGTTTTTTCCTTAAACAGAATTGTTATAATAAGGTGGATTGGATGTGGTTAGTTCATAAGGTCGAGAAAAATATTGCTAGATGGTGTTATCGGTGCTTGTCATTGGGTGGCAGATTCATATTGAATAAATTAGTTCTCGAGAATATTCTGGTATATTGGCTATCTATGGCCAAAATACCTAAGTCTATTCTTAATCAGATTTGGAGCCTTTGCTTCTGGTTTCTTTGGTCCGGTAATAAGGAGAAGGCAGGATATCATTTGGTTGGGTGGCAGAAACTAGCCCTTCCCAAATTTTATGGTGGCTGGGGTATTAAGAATGTGTTTCATTTTGGTTGTGCTTTGGCAGCCAAAAGTCTTTGGCGGTGCCTTATGAATCTTGGACTGTGGCATGATATTGTGTGTAGTAAATATTTAAAGAATCAATCGGTTGCATGTTGGTTTCGTCAAGGGTTGCATATGGCCAGGGCATGATATAATAGTTGGTAGGTATTGATATCGGCATATCCAATTGTTAAACACTGGCTTGGATGGAAGGTTGAGGATGGAGGCTCGGTTAGGCTGGGTCAAGACCCAATTGTTGGGGCTTCGAATTATACTCTCCCTGTGGGACTTATTGGTCATCTGAAGGACAAGAATACTATCTATTTGGCTCAGGTGGATAGTGGGGGGCAAGATGGATTGTGCAGCCAGTGGAAGTCAGCGACTGAACTTCAAATTCCTTTGACCTATATTGATGATTGGAATCACTATATATCTTCTTTTGTGCATGTTGGTATTTCACTGTTTGATAAACCTGATTCTCTAGTCTGGACTTGGAATGTGCAGGATGGTTCGGTGACCGATGCACTTGCTTATGATCTCATCATTGAGAATCTTATTGAGTATCGGGAGGTCATTTGGACATATACTATATGGAAGATTAAGATTCCTATGTGCATTAAGTTATTATGTCTCCTTGTTGTCGGGAATCATATTTTAATGTGGGACAACTTGATACGTAGAGGATTAATTGGTCCAAGTGTTTATCCTTTCTATTGCGCAACAGATGAGACTGTGGATCATCTTCTGGTACATTGTCCATTTGTTACTCTAGTATGGGGCTCGGTTTTACAGCTTCCTGCTATCAATGGTTCTTGGGTTTCATTGACTTTGTCTGACTGTTTCAAGGAGTGGTTTTGAGTACATAGTAATTGGAAGAATGTCCCTTGTGTCACATGTTGGGAGATATGGAAAGCTAGGAACTATCTGATCTTTGAAGGTTTCAAAGTTGATTACTAGAAGGTTAGCCTAAAAGTGATCAGGGTACTTAGTGAATGTGCCAGTGGTGCTAACACCACAAAGTTCTGAATATTTCATCCTCCAATTGTTGATGTACTCGGCGCGGTTGGATATTTTGATGGTGCCTCACAGGATCATGGGAGACTCTCTGGGGCTGGGGCATTTTTGCATTTTCCGGGTATTGGTACTTATAATGTTATGATGAACTGTGGCTTGAGATCGAATACTAGCGGGGAATTATTATCCCTTTGGTGTTTGCTTTATTTTGCTAGATGCTTGAAGATTACACAGTTGAATGTGTTGGGGGACTCGCGGATTATTATTGATTGGTTTAACAATTATGCGTCATTACAGGTTATGAATTTTGAATCCTGGATGGTCAATATCCGTGATTTGTGCTATTCCTTCACCTATATTTCTGCTGTTCATGCATATTGTTATCACCAAATTGAGTCCTTATGGGTTGATTCAATGGTCAACTTGGAGTAACTCTTTCAAACCACTTCTAACTAAATCTTAGCCTCTTCAGTTTGAGAGGGCTCTCTCAAGGGGGTTTTATGATAATGAATAATGATAGTACTAGATGGCTAACTCTATAAATTTTGTTTTGGTTTTGTATGTTTACAGGTTGAAAAATGAAGGCTTGCTACCATTGGGCTATGGAGTTAGTGACGGGGATCTCAATGACAAAGGCTCTCCTTGTGGAAGCTAAGGCATATAGATGCTTAAATGAAAGTAGAATAAACACACACAGGGTTTAATAAATATATAAATGTTCAAAGGAAGTCAAAGCATGAGAAACATGAATTCTGAGTAATGAACATTAAGATACTGAAAGCAGGACATTGAGAAAGATATCCAATAGTTTAATGCTTGAAAGGAAGTCAGAGCATGCAAAGCACAAATTCTAAGTAATCAAACATTAATATATTGATAGAAATTAATCAGATACATAGGATAGTGTTCATGAAAACATCGAATAAATCTCAGGTGAAGGAGGAAACCAATAGCCACTCTTTATTACTGATCATAAGCTGTTTACAATAGTAGAAGTGAGCAGTAACATGTTCCAACCTCTCACTACTTCGATGCTTTGTATTTAAATAGAAATTATTACAACAAGGATGATCTTCCTGTTGGATAGATTCATCGAATTCTCCTATGACACATCTCATAACTGCAAAACATGACTTCTAACAAGAAACTGACAACTACACCTTAAATAAGACATTTCCTAATAGGACTCAAAATCCTATTTATTACATCAATCTACCTTATCTTTGAAATATTTATATCATGGTTACAACATAAGTGTCACATGCTCGAAAAATCCATAACATAGTTCATCACCACTTTACATATTAAAAACTCTCCTAGACATGTGGAACAAAACCCTATCTTTTAGGAAAGCATGACCTTTATCCTCAAATCTGCTTTGGCTGATGACCTGTCTTGATAGCACTTCCTTAAAGTCACAAGTATTTGATGATAATCTCCCTTGACACGTTGGAGGATTCCATCTATCCAAAACTGCTATTAAGATGCTCCAAAACCTTTAACAATTGCTCGCTACGAAAATAAGATAGTTTCGTAGCGAGTTTTGGTAGCATTGAAATATGACTTCTGCACCCAATAAATTTTCTCCTTTGTTGTTCCATGGTATCAATCAAGTAATGACACATCACCACCATCAATCCCCCTCCTTGAAAACTGGAAAAAACGACTTTAGAGGCAAAAAGACTGCTACAGGTTTTTTCGTAGTGTTTTCCTAGCTTTAAGCCTAGGAAATGCTACAAAACTGTGTAAAAGTGGAGAAATTCCAGATTTCAAAACTATCTCCAAAAAATGACCTCCAGCTGTAAAAAAAATTATATTTTTCATGTAATGAACTTCTCTGCATGTTAATTACCTCATCAAACTCATGAGGAACACAATCACCATCTCCTTACATATTTAAAACATCTTTGCAGATTTTTCCTGTTTTTTCTGAAAAATAGGTCTTAGAACAGAGCTTATATCTCTTAATCCATGATTTATTTTGCAAAACAAGAGGAATTTTTTGTATATCATAATTTTTTTAAAACATACCTCTCTTGTTTTTTTAAATAACATCTCCAGTTGTCCAGAATCGACATTTGAAAAACATGTATAAAACAAGAAAACTCCGTTTTCTAAAAATAGGGCCAAAAGAATTCCCTGTATCTCCCAAGTGATAGCACCTGTTAGAAAATTGAGAGAGGTTATTTTCCATTGTTCAGTTCTTCACAATAACCTCTTTCAATATTTCCAAATTCATCTCTTTTAATCCATAATCCTCTATTTAAAATTAATGCTCAAACAGTCCAAAAACACAGCAATTTCCTTGTTAGCTCCAGCAAAAATTCAAAAAACTTGAACTGATGCATGATTCCGCAAAGCTAGGGTCCTCCACGAATATCTTAAGGTTCATGGGCTTCTATCTTATCCACAAAGCCTCATTTGTATGCTTTCTTGTGCATGACCATATCCTTTAATAACCAATTTTCCCTCTTAAAAAGGTGACACTTGTAAAGACAAATTGGATAGCAAGCTACCTGGTGTGGTGAGGCAACTCTCAAACAGTGAAAATGAGATGCTTCACATGCAAGAATGAATTTTGAATGAAAAATATCAGCTTAGGGTAAGGTTTTATGTTTTAAATGACAGCTCATGCTTTAATCACGACACATACATGCCAAAAGGGTAATGATGACCTCAAACATGGCTATGTACCTTTGAATTAGCCATAAGAGACTCTAATGACCTCCACCCTAACTCCTCCAATCATGGAATGACATTTCATATCGAATTTGACAAGACAGACAAAAAAACCTCTTTTCGTAGCGTGGTTAGTTCATTTCCTGGCAGTTTCGCTATGAAACTATTAGGCAGTTTCGCTATGAAACTATTAGATAGTTTCGTTGCGAAAACTGCTACTTTACAGTGCAAAATGCTACCAAAAGAGGAAAAATTGGTTAAAGTGTCTCGTTCGGATTTAAATTCTTGGGAGATGGAATTTGACACATAATGATGAATGCTAGGACATGATGTGACCTATATGGAGGTGGGTTTGAACCTTAGGATAGGCTAAAGATGAAAAAAAATTGAAATTTTCCTATATGAACTTGAATGATTTAAGGAGACCTTTTCCTTTTGATGATTGAACTATATGACCATTTCAAGTAATGTTTCAAAATTTTATGCGTGATAACAGTGGCTCCACTTGGGATGGTGTGCCCCTGTGGTACACCAAAGAACCTGTAGTTCTAGTGCTATCCATCTTCTTGGAAACAAAACTCTAAAATTTGCCAAGCCTTCTTCAAACTCTTATGGCCTTCACCTCAAGCTCAAGCTTTATTATTACTACTAAAAAACCAAATTTTTACCTACTAATAGATGCTCAATCTACTTCGAGCTTATTCTCACACACTCCTACTACAGATGCAATCTTCATGTTTGATTCAAGGAACATGAAACCTCCAATAAAGCCAGTCAATGAGCTGATCTGATACTTGAACCCCTTGACTGCACTTGAACCAAAATTAAACTGGATACTGAAATGACCAAGGAAACATAAATTTAGTTTGATTTTCACAATGAAAACATAATCGGAAAATTGGATTGTAGAACTCTTCCATGTAGTCAGTTATAGGATCATAGAAGACATAGTCTGTTTTATAACTCTCAAGACATTCTGCAGTTTTAGAAAGCTCATATATGCTTTCTTTAGCAACATAAGATTTCATTTGTGTGCTATCAAACTAATTCTCAAACTAATTTTCAATAACAAGGTATTCTTCCTCAATCTCAAAAAATAAAGGTAGCAGCATCCTCTCTTTGTGTTCTAGCATGAAGATTTTTTGAAAAGGCTAATCTTGATCATGAAGACTATTGGATTGAATTTGATCTTCTAAAACTTCAATGTATTTCTCAATTTTCTTAGCAAATTCATCCAAAAATTTAATCTTATCTTCTCACTTGCACTCAAATGACTTTAAATAAGAATACAAGGACAAAGAAAAATATTCATCCACTTCTTCATTAGTGTGATCATCATTCCATTGTTTAAAACCTTGAATGGAAGGAGAGTTTGCCACCAAATCTATTCTTTCTATCCATGTTTCCAAAAAAAAAAGCCAAAAATCTGCAAATGACTTAATAGATCTGACAGGAAAGTTTTCAATCCACTGTTTACATTTCCCTTGAAATGAATCATAGAACAATATGATGTAAATATCTTCATGTCTAACTCTAAGAAGCTCTGTAAAGTCACAAAAATCTGATATATGCTTCAAGGTCAAACTCAAATCTTCTCCATTAAATTTTGGACCACTCCTTAAAAAATATGTATCCTTGGGAAAAGGATTTGGAAAACCATAAATTTCTGAAAAATCTACACATGCATACCTTGAAACAAGAATGGCAACATCTAAGTTCTTCATAAGTCCAGTGGAATCACCATGAATCTATGAAATTTTGAATTCTACAACAATGGAGTTGCCAAGGTAGTTATGCAACCTCAAAAAATTCCGAGCTCCTGCTACCTTCAAGAGTTCAGCTTCACTTTTTTGCAAAAAAACTTCGGGAAATTAGTCTTCAAGCTCCCAGAAGATGCACCAAAATGTTATCACCAAATTGAGTCCTTTTGGGTTGCTTCAATGGTCAACTTGGAGTAACTCTTTCAAACCACTTCTAACTGAAGCTTAGCCTCTTCAGTTTGAGAGGGCTCTCTCAAGGGGGTTTTATGATAATCAATAATGATGGTACTAGATGGCTAACTCTATAAATTGTGTCTTGGTTTTGTATGTTTAAAGGTTGAAAAATGAAGGCTTTCTACCATTAGGCTATGGAGTTAGTGACAGAGATCTCAATGACAAAGGCTCTCAAGTAGAATACACACACAAAGGGTTTACTCAATATATAAATGTTCAAAGGAAGCGAGGGCATGAGAAATATAAATTTTGAGAAATGAACATTAAGATATTGAAAGCAGGACATTGAGAAATATATCCAATAGTTTAATGCTTGAAAGGAAGTCAGAGCATGCAAAGTACGAATTCTGAGTAATCAACCATTAATATATTGACAGAAAGTAATAAGATACATAGGATAATGTTCATGAAAACATCGAATGAATCTCAGGAAACCAATAGTCACTCTCTATTACTGATCAGAACTTGTTTACAATAGTAGAAGTCAATAGTAACATGTTCCAACCTCTCACTACTTCGATGCTTTGTCTTTAAATAGACATTCTTACAACAAGGATGATCTGCCTATTGGATAGATTCATCGAATTCTGCTATGTCACATCTCATAACTACAAAACATGACTTCTAACACGAAACTAACAGCTACACCTTAAATAAGACATTTCCTAATAGGACTCAAACTCCTATTTATTACATCAATCTACCTTATATTTGAAACAATTATATGATGGTTACAACATAAGTGTCACATGATCGAAAAATTCATAACATAGTTCATCACCACTTTACATATTAAAAACTCTCCTAGACATGTGGAACAAAACCCTATTTTTTAGGAAAGCATGACCTTTATCCTCAAATATGCTTTGGCTGATGACATGTCTTGATAGCGCTTCCTTCGAGTCATAAGTATTTGATGATAATCTCCCTTGACACGTTGGATGAGTTCAGCTGTCCAAAACTACCATTAAGATGCTCCAAAACCTTTAACAATTGCTCACTACAAAAACATGATAGTTTCGTAGCGCGTTTTGGTAGCATTGAAAAATGACTTCTGCACCCTATAAATTTTCTCCTTTGTTGTTCCATGGTGTCAATCAAGTAATGACACATTACCCCCATCAATATCCCTCCTTGAAAACTGAAAAAAATGACTTTAGAGGAAAAAAGGCTACTACATGTTTTTTCGTAGCATTTTCATGGGTTTAAGCCTAGGAAACGCTACGAAACTATGTAAAAGTGCACAAATTCCAGATTTCAAAACTGTCTCCAAAAAGTGACGTCCAACTGTAAAAAAAAACTTGATCTTCTGCATGTAATGAACCTCTCTGCATTTTATGGACCTCATTAAAATAATGAGGAACACAATCACCATCACCTTACATATTTAAAACATCTTTGCATATTTTTCCTGTTATTTTTCTGAAAAATAGGTCTTATAACAGAGCTTATATCTCTGAATCCATGATGTATTTTATAAAACAGGAGGATTTTGTGTATAATTTTTTTTTTAAAACAAACCTCTCTTGGTTTTTTAAATAACATCTCCAGCTGTCCAAAATCTGCATTTGAAAAACATGTATAAAACATGAAAACTCTATTTTTTGAAAATAGGGCCCAAATAAATCCCTGTATCTCCCAACTAATAGAACCTATGAGAAAAGTGAGAGAGGATATTTTTCCTTGTTCTGTGATTGAAAATAACCTCTCTCATTATTGCCAAATTAATCTCCATTCATCCATAATCCTCTATTTAAACTTACTGCTCAAACAGTCCAAAAACACAGCAATTTCCTTGTTAGCTCCAACATAAATTCAAACAACTTAAACTAATGCATGCTTCAGAAAAGCTAGGGTCCTCCACGAATAGCTTAAGGTTCATGGGCTTCTATATTATCCACAGAGCCTCCTTTGTATGCTCTCTTGTGCATGACCATCTCCTTTTATAACCAAGCTACTTGGTGTGGTGAGGCAACTCTCAAATAGTGACAGTGAGATGTTTCACATGAAAGAATGAATGTTGAATGACAAATAGCAGCTTATGTTAGTATGAATCCTTCGTCGAAGTGTACGAAAAAGGACCACTTTAGCTACGCATAACTAATAGCCCTAACAACAAAAGTGGCTGCCAATATCTTCAGATCTGCAATTGGTTAGACAAGAAAATAGCTGCAAAATACCAGATCTATATATGGAAAGACATTAAGCAGTAAAATAGAGGGTTTGCTCCATGCATCCAACAGACAAGACAAGAACACGATTTTTTGAAAGAATTTTATATTACAGGGCACCTGGGAGGAAAACAAGAAGGTGTATCCAACTCTCCTCAATGGGATGGGTTCTTTGTAGTCCTCAGCACTTCAGATCTAAGCTTTCCCTCTCTTGTAGGTGTAGAAAACCCAATGCAGAAAATAGAGCTCAATGGGAGCAAATGGTAGAAATGAGACCAAGTGTATAGATCCAGAGTGATATAATAGGCAACAAAAGGTGAGGAATGATGGGGAAGAACCCTCCTATTTATAACAAAATATTGGGTCATTCTAGATCTTGGTGCATGATTAAAATAATGTTAACCAAATCTAGATCCACCTTTTATGGAATATTTTATTGTATTTGTTGGAGGGAAAAAGTATTTGACTTGGGTCAAATCCCTTTATTTGTTAATAATAAATAAATAAATGATTTATTTATCTTTTTAAGGAAGTGGTTGAGGGATAATCAAATAAATAATGATTTATTTAATTATTTGTGGGTGATTTGGTCATATTTAACAAGGAATATTATCTAAATAAGATTTAAATAATTATTCCTAGAAAATAATAAGATAACTAAGGGTTTATCTCATTAATTTATTTGTTTTTGGGTTAAACATGACTGGGAATAATAATTAAATTATGGTTTAATTAATTATTCCATGAGGAAAATCAAACAAATATAGGTTTGTTTAATATTTCCTTCTGGGGTTTCCTATTTTAACATAGTGAAAGTAGTTTTACTTATGGTAAAACTGGTCTTACATGGTGTACTTGGGTCCATCTAATGATGAAAGGTTAGATGACCAAAAAATGGTGTAACAGATTGCCCCCCAGCGTGCGAGTGTCAGGAGCAAATCGTATGACCGAAGTACGTTGTAAGAATACAATCACTAGACAACAAAAGGGGATGGCAGAGAGAGAAATGTGAGGTAGATAGTGTGCTGAAGGACTAGACCCTGAGGAGACGAGACTCGCGGGTGCAACAAGTCTCTTTTTATGAGAGGGTACCTGTGCTGAAGGCGGCGGGGGAGGCATACCTATGCCCGCCGAGACAAAGTACAAAAGAATAGTGTGTCCAGTAAACAAGGGACCGAACTATAAGATACAGCTGGCATAATCAGGAGCCAGATAAAAATACAATAAGGAATCCCACATACATGTTGTGCCTGGGATAACAGCCAGGACTGGTATGATAATATCTGAGTACATGAGATACAAATACAACCCAAATGCCCCCTGTGAATGGGGAAGGGCTCACAAAATCTGACTGATACATGCAAATCGAAAGAGGCGCTGCAAGTGGCGACGGCCAACATCATCAAATATCTGGAGCTGCATCGAAGGCTGCAAGGAGGAGGTCATCCAGGAATGTGGGGGGCTACCTGCAGGGCCACCCCCTCATGAGGGCTGAGACATCTCACACACACCCGGGAATCATCAAGAGCTGATGCTGGATCACTGAACCATCGAGTATACGGATCTCGATCATGCTGAAAGGAGCTAGAGAAACAATCAAGTCAAAGGGGAAGAAGAGATCCCTTTGCCTGATCCGAGGCACCGAACAATAGTGGAAGCTGGAACCAAGGTACACCGCCCTCTAGAACTGGCTTCTGGAATGAATGAGCTGATGTCGACAGAAGGAGGTCCGCCATAGGTGAGGCAATGAGAGATCCTCAACTAAGGCACGAGAGAAAATAGTAGAGTGACGGACAGACTGACACTAATGATGATGGCGGAATGGAAAGGATGGGGTGGCGAATGGACGACTTCCCTTGTTAGAGCATAAAGGGCATGAATGACATGGCAGTGACTGACACAATATCAGAAGGGATAGGGGACAGTGAGACTGAAGGTCAAAATGTGCGACACAAGAGAGAGACCAAGCAATGAAGGGTGGAGGGCTATAGTGGGGTGCAAAGGGACGTGGTATAGACTCCATGGATGCAATGATGACTCAACTTAGATGCTCTAAACAAGGGCGACTCGATGGTGCTGCCACACAGTAAGGGCCCTAATGGGGGACCCCGGAAGCATGAGTACAAAGTGGGAACTCATGACGAAAATCGACACGAACGTGGACAAGTAAGGGAGCAATATGGTGCCCCAAGTACAAGTGTCGTAAGTGAGGAAATTCGATTTTAAGGAGCGGTGAAGTGACCCTTCTTGGGAAAAATGTGCCCAGGTGAAGTATCAAATCACCAAAAACTAATAGAAACCCATTTGAGAGCTCGGTGAGAGCTTGCCAGCGGTGCTGACGGTTCGTCGAACAGGGCTACGGTGTGGTCGCAGCAGTCGAAAGAAGAAACAGTGGTTCTCTTTTAATAAGGCAGTTTTCCCTCCAAAATCATTCATTTGCTATTGTTGTTGTGGTGAATGTGGAGAGGAGAGAAGGCCCTAAATCTTGCGGCGAACGTAGCGGACAAACCGACCGTTGGAATCGAGATCCGTCAGTTGGAGGTAGGAGGCCTAACCTTTCTATTGTGATGGATTATTTTTTCAGTTTAGGGCCCAAAATCCTAGAAACAACCCCCTCTTCATATCTACAGCCGGGTCGCACTTTTTGGGGCAAAAAGTGCGACCTAGGACGCAGGTTTAAGGGCAAAAAGTGCGACCTGGTCCAGAAAATGGCAGAAAACTGCGACCTGGGAGATGAGGGGGTTTTGGTGTTGTTTTATGGCTGGAAGTTGGGTTTGGGTGAGGAGAAAAAAGAAAGAACAAATGCTAGCTATCTAAAAGAAAATAAAACATGCATTTCAGAAGGGAAATGCTAAGGGTAATATTTCTTAAGATAGAGTGTGTTGCGAGGACTAGTAAGGGGATGGCCTTCGAAATCCTCTAAGAGGTATGCCCCTTTACCGAGCGCCTTACTGATGATGTAAGGGCCTAGCCATAATGAGTCGAACTTCCCATGACCAAGGACATCGTGGGCCTGGTCATATACTAGAACAAGGTCGCCTTCGTGAAAGGTACGAGGCTGGACTTTTCGGTCATGCTGAGCTTTGGTGTGTTTGTTGGCCGCTTCCATGGTTTGCAAGGCAACACGACGGTCTTCAGAAGCACGCTCAAGCATGATAAGTCGTTGTTCTAGAGGTTGGGTGTCAGGGAGAAGTTCAACAGCCAGATGAAGGGAAGGGATTTTACACTCGATTGGTAAGACAACCTCTTCTCCAAAAACAAGGTGAGGAGGGTTATGGTTGAGGGGCATGGGTGCCCCCGAGCATGGTGTGGTCATGCCAAAATGTTTTTAGAAAAATGGGAATCTAAACACATTTTAATGATGTGGTGTGCCATTTGTTCTCGTTATGGTTATGCAGTTTGAGAAAGGAAATGGAGGATTACCAATCTCTTTTGGTACTGCATATGGGGATCAAATGGACTTTAAGTTTCCGGGTTGGCATACCTGGTGTCATTATCCCAAAAAGAGGATTTGGAGATAATGAACTGATGCTCTTGTAGAAAAGCTATAGGTTGGTCAACAATAATGTCTAAGAGACTGGGTTGCTGACGGAAGAGGAGGGAACGATAAGAGGTATCATCCCTAGAGTGATCAGAAGTGATATGGGACTTTAGAGGTTCTTCTAAATGTGGAAGAATAATGGTACTAAAGTCAACACGACCAGATACACTAGGAGAGTTATGGAGAATTGCTTCTCTTAGTCTCTCAAATGTGGGTGCCCCCTTACCCAAACATTGGGTTTCGATGTAATGGCCACAAGGTGGATGTGGTGTGAACACATGGGTTCGATGTAAGGGGGAATATATAAAGTCAGGGGTGGGAATTTCTTCCATAATGTCGTCATCGTGATAAAAGATGGGGTGATTGGTGGAAGAAGGACCACCGGACGTGGTGAAGCGACCTGAATCATCATCATGAGAAGAGAGGTTCACATGCGCATCGTCACAAGGGGTGACCGAAGAGTAAGTAGATAAAGGATCTACCGATGTTGAGCCCAAGATGATCGCTGAAGAAAGATCAAGCGAAACAACAGGGGAGGATTCAGATGGAATGGTCCCCGAGGGTCTCATGGATGATGATAGGTAGAAAATGTTGGACGAAGGCTCCATCATTTCGACATTAGGAGGGGGAATGTCAATGGGAGTAGTCGTATCTGGTAGTTCTGCTGAAGCAGAATGCGCAAATATGGGAGAGGTGTACTCATTGCGCTTGGCCTCGAATTGGTGGACCGCGGCAATAGAGGTGCGGAAGTCCTCGAGGCGGGGACAAATATGGGTGTGATGGCCATGGAGATCACACAAAGCAGGGGGTCGTTGGTGTGAATGGCCGCGGTTGTGGAAGGAACAGAGGCTTCTGGGACCGCGGACTCAGGGAATGTGACATTAACCATGGGCTTTAGATGAAGTAATTCAGGACAGGTATGGGAGCCGTGACCGACAACATCACACAAAGCACCCTGGATGGTATGCTTTGGAGGCTGAGGAGGAGCAGGGTTTGTCGGGGCAGCCTTGTCCTTTGATGCCCCCTTGCGAGCTTTACCCTTCTTACCCGAAGCGGTCGCAACAGGAGGTGGTTCCTGTTGAAGTGACTGAGGCACTGATGCAACGGGAGAAGCCATGGGGACCGGTTGAACCGGGGTCAAAGCGATATAAGGTTTGGGTTGACCAGGCAAGGTGGGGGCTGGAGGATCAAGGTACCAAACGGGAATCCCAAGTGTCAAGTTAGGAAGAGAGACGGTGGCCATGACTGGTACCGTGTACACTTCTGGTGGGGGAGCTAGGAACGGTATCTGACCAGAGGGGGCATGGCCAGGTGGGACGGCTCCTAAATGGCTAAGGCCTGGAGGAACCGTGCCAGGGGGATAAAGGGGCTCATGACTACCAACTGCAGGTGAAGGGCTAGGAGCAGGTTGCGGAGGGCAAGGTTGCTGACTAGCCGAAGCAGGTTGCTTGAGAGCAGCCCGAGATGATTGCATCATGCAAACATTCGATGAGCTGGAGTCAGAGATAGGAGGAGGGGGGAGATTAGGAAAAGTTCCAAGTAGGGAGGAATCTTTGTAAACGCTGGGGGAGACACTGGTCAAGGAATCGACGGTTTGCTTGTTGGCTACAGAAGAGATGGTCGTCTGAGGTGAGGTCTGAGCTTTTGGCTCATGATATGTCAACTGGTCAATGGTGACTATCTTTCCATTATGAGGGAAAGACATCTTGCGGAAAACCGCGGATGGGACAGCAGACATAGCATAGGTGTAGCTTCGCCCCAATAGAATGTTGTAGTCTAGCAGGGCATCGATGACTTCGACGTCAACGCAAACAGTCTTACCGGCGAGGGTGATAGGGCATTTATGAAACAAGCCAATGGGCTGGGAGGCATGACCGTCCCACGCTCTAAGGGTGATCGTGGAAGGGGCCATCTCAGGTGATCCGAGTTGCTTCCAAACCGAAGCGGACATCACGCAGGTGGATGCCCCCTCGTCAATGATACACCGGGAAACGATGGCGTTTCGTATTTTGACTGAGATTTGGAAGGCGACGGAAGGAGGAAGGGGAGGATGGTCCGATTGAGTGGCGTCGAAAACAATCATCTGGTCATCAGCAGGATCTACAGCACCCACGGCAGATAGTAGAGCCTTCTTTTGGGAAGGACACGACTGGAGGAGTTCCAGTGTGGAAATGGAAGCAGGGGATTGTGCCAAATCATCTACTATGCTATACGACTGAGCGGCTCGACCGGAAGCAGCATTTCGGCGTAATGGTCCCTTTGGAATCTTTGGATGAACCTCAACTTTGGGTTGAGGGATGTGTAAGGGGCCACTGGATGTCGAAAGAGGCTCTGTAGAACCTGAAGAGGGAGGCTCGGGGGTAGACGGAGCAAGAGGTGTGGGGTACTGGCGAGACCGAGTTTGAAGGTGAAGATCGACGGAGGGGTTGGGATCGGAGTTCATCATGAGGACCTGGTAATTGGAGAAATCAGAAGGGGAAGGTGGAGTGGCCACCTGTCCGTTAGGTGGTTGGGTAGCCATGAATCCCTGCTGTGCAACCACCGGCTTGTGAGGGGGTGGTGATGGCTGTTGCAGGGGTTGAGAAGGCAAGGGAGGCGAAAGCGCATATGCTGGAGGAGCTGGCGCACCAGGCTGCGGATGAGGGTAATGGTTAGGTTGGGCAACATTGAGGTAAGCAGGAGGTTGGGCAAAAGGATGAGGCATGTCGTATCCTGGATGCGTGCTACCGGGAGGGGGAGAAGTGCAGGGAGTGGTGCCCCCTCCCCCAGGAAAACCATAGCTCATGAGAGGTTGAGCGGATGGATGAGAGATAGATCCAACGATACTGTCGACGGCATGAGGGGCCCCCGGTGTATGGGCATCACCGGGTTTGGGGAGATCAGGTAGGACAGTAGGATCATAACCTGTCTGAGCGTAGATCAGGTCATACTTTAACGCCATTTGGAGGGCATCTTCTTCGGTTTGAGGAAAATGTGATGCGACATCTTTCCCGATAGGGGACAAGAGAGATCTAAGGAACCAGTCCATGTAGACACGGTCTTCGAAGGGAGGAGATTTGCATAGGCTCCGTCTTCTTCGCCATTCCTGGACATGGGTAGAAAGGCGGGTCGAAGAGGTTTGCTTGAAGGAAGTCAAGAGTTCGATACCGGTGTCATAACGAAGGGGAAGCTGGAAGTAAGATAAAAAAGCCTGGGCAAGAGTTGCAAAGGTGGTATGGGAGGAAGTGGGCTGATCAACATACCACTTAGAAGCTGCACCTGTAAGCGTGCGTTGGAACAATCTAAGACGAATAGAGTCATCAGTAATGGAGGTAGATGAACACCACATGTGGAAAGATCGAACATGATTTGAAGGATCTTCTCCAGCACGACCTTCAAACTTTGGGAGGTCGGAAGGGAGCTTTGTCGGCATAGCAGGCCAACTAGCGTCATGATGTATAGGGTCGTTTATCAACCGGTCCAAATCTGGGAGGCTGAGGCCTGCCAAGAAGGGGAGCAAGGGTGTAGGCGAGGTAGTTCCCGTGGTGGTTCCGTTAGTAGTAGTTCCGGCATTAGGGCCGGGAGCTCCACTAGCGTTAGGCCCTGGACCAGACATAGTGAAGGTGACAGGGGGAGAACCTAGAAGGAAAAGGAGAACCCAAAGAATCAGAAGAGGAGTCGGAGGAGGACTGGCTCGGCGACGGCGGGGCGGAGCAGGTCGATCAACCGGAAACTGAGGGTGAAGGCCAAGAAGTCTCCGGGAAAGGCGCCTTGGGGGCGCAATGAGGACAGGAAGAAGGAAACCGACAAGGGAAGAACGGGACAGAATCAAGTAATTTCAAGGGCAGATAAGGTGCAGTGATAATTGATTTTAGAGTCTTTTCCAGGCGGTGTTAACCAGGCGCTTCTTCACTTAGGGTCAGTGTGTGGTGTGCGTTAATTTTAATTTTTAAACCCTTTTCGTTTTGAGAGCAAGAAAAAGTGTGCTGCGTAACTGAAAATAAATCTGCAAAGAACAATATAGATTGCTAAAATAACAGAACATTTAACAGCTAACTATGCATCGATCTAACCCAAAAAGGCGGGTCTCTCAAAACTACTCTAAAAGAGGGCAAAAATCTATTCAAAACACACGAAAAAGAGGCCAATAGATCTAGGGTCAAAAGGGACAGGGATCTAAAGAATGTTCTTTGAAAAGAGGTGCGGTCCGGCCGAGCGGAGAGCAAGGTGGGCTGGAAAAAAGGAAATCGGCCAAGCGGAAGACGGGGATGAGATTCTCGGGGGTCCAAACAAAACGACAAGAGGTGATTTGAAAGGAAGGAAGGCTGATTTAAAGGGATCGGAGGATGAGGTATCAGATCTGAAAAAGGGAAGGCTGAAACTTTGAAAAAAGCAGACACCTGAAACAGCTAAAACTCTTCCACCAAAAGTGGAGGGTACTGAAGCCCTAGGGGGCTAGGTTCCCACTTAGATGAGCAAAAGAAGATCAGAAATAGGTCGAAACGGGCTGAGACAGAGGCTGGAAAACCCTGACAGAAGCTTCAGAAAAACCCAGAAAAATTTCAGAAAAACAGCAGAAAAAAGTCCAGGTCACAGTTTTTGACTTGTTTTTCGCTCCGGTCGCAGTTTTGGGGCTGTTTTCTGCGACCTGAAGCTCCAGGTCGCAGTTTTTGGGCCAAAAAGTGCGACCTGCACTTCCGGCACTCTCGGCGGCAGATTTCAGAAAAAAAAAATGTCGTCTCAGCTACGGCTGATGTCTGTCACCTGCGCAATAGGGCCAGAAACACGCGGAAGTTAGAAATTTTAATGTTTTAGGGTGTTATAGGGGAAAAAAACCATGAAAATAGGAAAAAAAAAAGCTGAAAAGAAACCCTAGGGTCTGAAGTAGCTGGATATGCAGGAATATGAAAAACGACAGCGGTCGTAATTTAAAACCCGTGTGGAGTCGCCATTTGTTAGTATGAATCCTTTGTCGAAGTGTACGAAAAAGGACCACTTTAGCTGCGCATAACTAATAGCCCTAACAACAAAAGTGGCTGCCAATATCTTCAGATCTGCACTGATTGGTTAGGCAAGAAAATAGGCTGAAATACAGTCTATATATGGAAAGACAAACTAGCGAGTAAAATAAAGGGTTTGCTCCATGCATCCAACAGACAAGACAAGAACACGATTTTTTGAAAGAATTTTATATTACAGGGCACCTGGGAGGAAAACAAGAAGGTGTATCCAGCTCTCCTCAATGGGATGGGTTCTTTTTAGTCCTCAGCACTTCAGATCTAAGCTTTCCCTCTCTTGTAGGTGTAGAAAACCCAATGCAGAAAATAGAGCTCAATGGGAGAAAATGGTAGAAATGAGACCAAGTGTATAGATCCAGAGTGATCTAATAGGCAACAAAAGGTGAGGAATGATGGGGAAGAACCCTCCTATTTATAACAAAATATTGGGTCATTCTAGATCTTGGTGCATGATTAAAATAATGTTAACCAATTCTAGATCCACCTTTATGGAATATTTTATTATATTTGTTGGAGGGAAAGGGTGTTTGACTTGGTCAAATCCCTTGATTAGTGAAAAATAAATAAATAAATGATTTATTTATCTTTTTAAGGAAGTGGTTGGGAGATAATCAAATAAATAATGATTTATTTGATTAATGGTGAGTGATTTGGTCATATTTAACAAGGAATATTATCTGAATAAGATTTAAATAATTATTCCTAGAAAATAATAAGATAACTATGGGTTTATCTCATTAATTTCTTTGTTTTTGGGTTAAACATGACTGGGAATAATAATTAAATTATGGTTTAATTAATTATTCCCTGAGGAAAATCAAACAAATATAGGTTTGTTTAATATTTCCTTTTGGGGTTTCCTATTTTAACATAGTGAAAGCAGTTTTACTTAGGGTAAAACTGGTCTTACATGGTGTACTTGGGTCCATCTAATGATAAAAGGTTAGATGACCAAAAAATGGTGTAACAGCTTAGGGTAAGGTTTTATGTTTTAAATGATAACTCATGCTTTAATCATGAAACATACATGCTGATGTAGGAGCATCAAGCTCAATTTTCATTATTTAATTATGTAATAAGGGCAGTGAGACATTTTAATTATTTTATTAATTAAATTGCTTATTTTAATAAATTAAGAGAAAAGGTGAGGATTTTTGCATATATTCTTTTAATAATTAAAATGATATGAGTGAAATAGAATTAGGTAGCAAATTTAGGGAGTAGGAATTCTATGTAGGGACTTTGTTGAGTCCACACCTAGAATGAATCTATTTTAGATTTAGTTGAGGTTTGTGTGGAGAGATTTTTGGAATGGAGTAAATCCATATTTTTGTATAAATAAGAGAATTGTATGAGAGTGTAAATAGAGGAGTGTGAGAGGTGAGAAGTGAGGAATTAAGAGAGAGTGTGAATTGATTTGAGAGCTTTTGTAAAGGGCCAAGAGTCAGGAGAGGCTCTCCATTGTAATATTTGGCCGAGGATTTCTTATGTTATTATATATCTGCATTTTATTTGTATAAGCTCTCTTTTGATTATGTATATTTGAAGTTGCAGAAAATGGAGTTTTGATGAGTTTTCTTAAGTATTTAAGAGGAGAAGGAAGTGTTTATTGTTTATATGTGGGATCTGATTTAACCCAAAATCCCTGCATCATTTGGTATCAGAGCAAGGCTAATAGCCTCATTTTTTTGTTGTACATTTATTAATGTATGACTGTCAAGATTTCTTGCGCAGAGGTGGAATCGAGTTTATGTTTTCCCCTTGGAATTGTTTTTAAAAGAACACTGCAGATAAGATTGTCGGAACCTAGGTGTATTCGGAAACAAATGCTGGAACGTTGAGGTAATTCTGAAGTTGAAGCTGTGTTGAAGCTTTAAAGCAGAAATTGGGCAACGCAGGAGGAAGTTGAGATGTATTGGAGCATTGAAGTAAGGGTGAAGTCGATTGGCAGCGTTAAGACAAAATTTATTGGCAACGTTAACACTTTGAAGTTGTGGCCAAGGTATAGACGTAGGTAATGTAACCGAGGCAATGTTTAAGAATTCGTGGGCAGGAGATGATACATGGTAGCAGCAACATATGGTAATTGCGTTGCTGGGCTGTGATTGTTGATAGCATAGAAAATGATGAGCAGTGCATTATTATATCACATATCATAGTGTTGATTGTATGAACATGGCAGCATAATTAACAAATCTCAGGTATGATAATTGGAGCTGTAGCCGGAGCCACGGGGTGTCGTACCTGCATTACCTTGCTAGGTGATAGAATGAATATCATGGTCGATGGAGCCCGAGGCACCAGCAAACATTACCATGGGTGTTGATATAAATGAAACCACATTATTTGTGGTGCGAATTGAAGTGTTTTCATACTTTGGTTGCATAACCATGATAGAAAAGGAGTGAAGGACAGATTTCACACTGCGGTTTGGTTGGAAACACCACCATCTTCGCACAGTAACCTTGCCACGGTGACCACGCACATCAAAAACTTGCAATTCATTGCAATGAGGCATACATATGATATACGGTTCCAACGTTGGAAGCAGCAAGTTTGATATATGGTTTGCGTAAATGTTATATACGTGGTGTAGTTTGTATTACATATGCTGTGGTTTGACATTACATTTGCTTGGGAGGCACTGCCGTTCCAGCTTTGTCGTGTGTCAAATACGACAGTGACAATGTTGTGTCACAAGCTGCGTGACATTTGTGTGGAATGTTATATATCCATGCCACAGTAACCATGCGTATTACAAAAACTGACATTTCATTGCGATGAGGTTCCATCTAAACAACAATTTCTCTAGTTTATTTTCCTGATTTAATATGTTGATGGTTGCCGAGATGGGGAGACCAGCTGCCTCAAGTGAAAACAACATCGGAATTGTTGAGTAACCTCACGTTGAACGTTGTAGTAACTCCTTGTGAACGAGTTTGCATATCGACCACCAATGCTGGGAGGTAAAAATCTTGTGTATAGAATCATGCTCCTTGAGGACCAATAAAATTACAGGAACCAATCTAGACATGGTAAAAATTCGATGGGTTGAGAAGGGATTCACTCGGACAAATTAGAAGGACACAGAAAATGGAAAAGGTATGTTGAGTGAGCATGTTATGTGTTGAAATTTCGGGATTTTCTTAATTGAATTTATAGACAAGTATTGTGGAGATGATTTATGTCAACATGCTACAAATGTGGAGGTATAAGGTTTTATCACCACAGTAGTTTAAATAAATTTAAGGTTTCGATTAAGTGAATGGAAAGGGAGAATGTGCAAATACTGGGTGATACAGAGAGGAACATGCATTTTTATGTGAGATGGATTTTATGCATAATATGTGGGTTTTGACATTTGCGTGAGTGGCATTTGTGTGAAGGAGTGTGAATGATGTACAATTTATAATATGCAGTTTTATGGTGCATGAAAGTACAGGTGAGAGATGGAACAAAATCACACAGAGATATTAAAGGTGAGCTGATATGTTTTATTTTAACTCTGGTTTTGAAGATGATATTTGAAAAATACAGGTTTTAGATAGTTGAAGGAAATCTCAGCAAACAAAGATCATAGTTTTAAAAGTACTGTTGAAAGAGACTAGAAATTGTTTCTGAATGAAAGCAAAGTGTGGGCAGAACCTTGAATAATTCCAACGGAGATTGGATAAGAAGGAAAGTTGTGTGCACGTGAGTTGAAGCCTAGAGAGAGGAGAGAGATGCTCAAAGAGGTTCCAGAGAATAGAGAACCGGTGCTTGCCAAAGACCAAGTCCAAAGGGAGGATTGGTGAGGTAAGTGGCAGCAGGGAAGACTATTGTTACAGAGGATTTAGTACAGATCATGATGAATGAGTGAGGAACTCATCACGATAGAGACAAATATGACTACTGAAGGTCATTGCAGAGGTTTTGAAGAAGAGCACAGCATCGGAAATGAAAAGGAAGATGCCAAGTCAAATGGCATGAGAATGAGTCAAGAGAAAATTGACAGAAAGAGAGCTGAGATAAATTTTCGTCTTGAGTTGTTGATGGAAATTTTATGGAGAAGTAAATTAGAGAAGAGATGTGGATGGAGTATGAAGAGGAAAGTCACATGGAATAGACTGCAAGTGAAGTGGGAGCATAGAGTGAATGTTAAATTGAAGGAAGAGTTGCTCAGTTTAAAGGGAGATTTGATATGTGAGCGAGAATATGGTCCATTTCTTTCTGAAAGTAATGATGTGATAGAAGAGAAATTTACAGAGGAACTGAATCAAATGAAGGATTCAGAGCAGCAAAGAGAGGTGTTGACTAAAGCATCAAGTGAGACCACAAGGTCTTATGTTTTTAAGACTAATGATTTGTGTGTGATTGGAGGTACATCACAGGGTGTTGAACAAACTTTGAAGTTTGTTAAAGAAGAAGAGTTGAATCTGAAATCTATTCAGAATGATGCTGAGATAGCAAGATCTCAGAAAGAAATGAAGACAAAGGGGTCTCATGGAAATATTCAGCAAAATATTGAAGCAGAGGAAGAAGGGCCATCTGATGATTGGTCAGCAACAAGTGAAGGTATGGAAAGTTGTGTAAAATTTCCAAGTTCTACTCCAATTGATATTGTTGAGTTATATAGAAGGTTAGATCTTCAAAGATGAAAGTTGGAAAAGCAGAGGATCTATACTCAGGGTGAGTTGCTGAAAGACAAATAACAAAGAGACATTCTTGAAATAGATGATATGGAGGAGGGACTAGCTGATAGTCTCATGGAGGATCTAAATCAGCATACCGATGTGTTGGTGGAAGAGGAAATTTTAGAGCAGCATACTGAAATGTTGCCAGAGGAGAAAGAGGCATTGAAGCCTTATGTTTTCTATTTTAATAATTGCTTTGTGAGTACAGATTTTATTGCAAATGCTGGAGAAAATCTATTGGACCGAGAAATTGAACTAATAAGGTAGATAATGATGAAAGTATCCCGGAAGAAGCCAGCAGCATTAAAACAAAGAAGAAGCAGCAAGAGGAAGAAAACAGAAGAGTGTGAAAGCATAGCCAATGGGGAAATGCAACATAAAGTGTGGAGACCTGGAGAAACACAACAAACAAAAGCAGCAACAAATGGAGAATTGCAACACAAGATATGGGATCTCGGAAGACAAAGATCCGAAACGCATGATCAGGCGATCATGGTTAATTTTAACCTTGGGAGTCTGATGCAGGAGCATCAAACTCAATTTTCATTATTTAATTATGTAATAAGGGGGGTGAGACATTTTAATTATTTTATTAATTAAATTGTTTATTTTAATAAATTAAGAGAAAAGGTGAGGATTTTTGTATATATTATTTTAATAATTAAAAGGATATGAGTGAAATAGAATTAGGTATCAAATTTAGGAAGTAGGAATTCTATGTACAGGACTTTGTTGAGTCCACACCTAGAATGAATCTAATTTAGATTTAGTTGAGATTTGTGTGGAGAGATTTTTGGAATGGAGTAAATCCATATTTTTGTATAAATAAGATAATTGTATGAGAGTGTAAATAGAGGAGAGTGAGAGGTGAGAAGTCAGGAATTAAGAGAGAGTGTGAATTGATTTGAGAGCTTTTGTAAAGGGCCAAGAGCCGGGAGAGGCTCTCCATTGTAATATTTGGCTGAGGATTTCTTCTGTTATTATATATCTGCATTTTATTTGTATAAGCTCTCTTTTGATTATGTATATTTGAAGTTGCAGCAAATGGAGTTTTGATGAGTTTTCTTAAGTATTTAAGAGGAGAAGGAAGTGTTTATTGTTTATATGCGGGAAACAATGACCTCAGACATGGCTATGTACATTTGAATTAACCATAAGAAACTCTAATGACCTCCACCCTAACTCCTCCAACATGGAATTACATTTCATATCGAATTTGACAAGATAGGCAGAAAAACCTTTTTTCGTAGCGTGGTTAGTTCATTTCCTTGCAGTTTTGCTATGAAACTATTAGGCAGTTTCATAGCGAAAACTGCTATTTACAATGCAAAATGCTACGAAAAGAGGAAAATTTAGTTAAAGTGTCTTTTTCGGATTCAAACGCCTGGGAGATGGAATTTGAAACATAACGATGACTGATAGGACATGATGTGACCTATATGGAGGTGGGTTTGAACCTTAGGATAGGTTGAAGATGAAAAAAATTTGAAATTTTCCTATATCAACTTGAATGATTTAAGGAGACCTTTTCCTTTTGATGAGTGAACTGTATGACCATGTCAAGTAATGTTTCAAAATTTTATGAGTGATAACACCTACCGTGAATACAATACTGAAGTTGATCGGCTCTCTAAGAAAGCACTTTTGGCTGAGGAAGGAAAAATCTACGACACTGCTAGACATGGTCCTAATCTAGTTTATCATAATTACATTTCTCTTTAGAAGATTGTAATATTGAACAGTTTATGTTTTTATTTCTTGTGATTATGGTTTATATTTGGTACATACTATTGTTATAGTATTTTGGAGGGAGGATATGGAATGTAATACTGAACTATTAATGTTGCCGAGGTTAGGTGGAATGTGTGGTATTGATAGGGATATGTCTGTGATGACTATTCACTCTATGTTTTGATACTTTATATTATATAATATAAGCTCATTTTTCAGTGTGAAAAAAAAGTGGGTATTTAAATACACCACGTTTTAATTGACCATACTTAACCATACTGCATGGTTTGTTTTTGATGTGTATATTTTATTTTATATTTACCAAATTTTAAATGCTCATATATATATATATATATATATATATATATATATATATATATATATATATATATATATATATATATATATATAACCATCATCATCCCATCATATATTATATTATAGTATAGTATAGTATAATATAGTATAGTATAGTAAGATTACAAATTTTAATTATTAAATTATATTTTGGAATATATAAATATACATTTAAATATATATAGTAAGATTAGATTTTGGATTTAATATTTAAAAAAAAATTAGCATTTCAAATTTATAATTTAAATAATTTTAACTAGATTTTAAACAAGTTTAAATGTAGGAAATTGCTTAAAAGCTATATTGACTAAAGAGTGGTTTTCAAGCTAGAAATTATTGCAACAATAATTTAATAAAAGATTGTATTTTTTTAATTGAATTTTGGTTATATATATATGGTAAGTTTACAAATTTTGGTTATTAAATTATATTTTTGAATATATAAATGTATTTAATACTTTAAAAAAAAATTGACTGTTCAAATTTATAATTTAAATAATTTTAACTAGATTTTAAACAAGTCTAAAAGTAGAAGGTTGCTTAAGAGCTATATTTATTAACTAAAAATTAATATTCAACGAATATATAAAAATATTTTTTTTCATAAGATCTCACATGTGACAAAATCTTTCATCTCATGGTGATTTGGGAATTGTATGAATCTCATGAGAATTAATCTAATCTTGGCAATGTTCATTTTCTTCTTAACACTAATAAAGACAGACTGATAATTTTGGTTTTCTAATTTGGGGATGATCACTTCCTTATAATATCATAGTTTCTTTTTTCCCTCAAGCTCTTTATTCCACGCAATTTCTTCTTAAATTTGGAAATAATCGTATTTTTAATATTATGGTTTTTTATTTTATTGTTCATCTCTAACATTCATTTTGAATTTCCTTAAATAAATTAATTAATTAAAATAAATAAATAAATAAATCACTGTGGAAATTAGTCCTTAGATCTCTATTGTGTTTTTTGGTTCATGCTATCTATCTATATCCTCATGATGAATCATGGTAAGTGGTTCGGAAAAGGTAGATATAAAATTTATTATGTGATCTCTACTATTTATTGTGTTTTTTGGTTCATGCTATTTATCTATATCCTCATGATGAATCATGATAAGTGGTTCGAAAAAGGTAGATATAACATTTATTATGTGATTTTTCTGAAAGTATTTTTATTAATCACGAATCACATAAACCAACATGCTTTCTGAGATTCAATCCCTCGCACCTTTTAATAGATCCAAAATTTAGATAAATATAAGTTGGTTCATATTTTGTAAAATAATATTCTTCTTTACTCCCAATTAATTTTATTTTATTAAAAAAATAAAAAAATTAAATCATTTCTTAAATAATAATATTTAATAATAATAAAAATAATATAACATTATTTTTACCAGAAACAAAAATTGTATATATCTCATCAATAGTTGAATCAATAGAATGTGATATTTCAACGTATGTGATATAATTCAATATTTCTAACATAGTTATTAAAATTAATGTGTATTTATCCATTTACAATTATTGATGATGTTAATATTTTGATGTTTAATGTTTTAATTAAAAATTTATAAGTAGATTTTAATTTTATTATTTTATAAGATTACGCAAATGTAATTCATTCATTATTGTTGAATAATGTTTTAGGTTTATATTAAAGCTATTTTTTGAAAATTTTGATTTATTTTTATATTTAATAAAAATTAAAATTAAAAATATATATATATATATATATATATATATATATATATATATATATATAATATGATTTTTATTTCTATATTTTTTTGATAACGACAAAAAATTTAAAAAGAATTTAAAAAGAGAAGAAATGAGGTCTCCGAGATCTCTTGTAGACTAATGGGGTATTCTAGAAATAAGGAAGCCTCATTAACTATGGGAGCTGACGCGAGTATGACCTCTATAGCCGTCAATGTTGAATATCGCAAAAGGTTATAACAAAGTCGGGCCATCATTTTCACTTTCCTCATCTTTGTGTGGGCAACTCTACATATTATTTTCAAAGAACATGACCTTTGGGTTTAACCATGTCGATTCATCATGGGTTAGATTTTGGATGCATGAAATATATCGCTAATCTAAAACAAGTTAAAGTTTAAAATATTGAGATTAAATTATTTAGATTTTAGATTCTATTAAATTGTAAGTATCATTTTATTGAGAAATTTGCATTTTAGGAATATATATATATTTTTATTGAAGTATGATGAGTTTATATTTATTATTATTAAAATAGGGTATAACCATGTCTACTCTTTATGGGTTACATTTTGGATGTAATAAAATATATGGTTAATCTAAAACAAATAAAAAGTTAATGTTTAAAATATTTAGATTAAATTATTTTGATTTTAGATTCTATTAAAGAAGTTTTTATTTTAAAAATATATTTTTTTTATTGAAGTATGATGAGTTTATATTTATTTTTATCAAAACATGATTAAATGAGAAATGTAAAAGAAACTCTAAAGATTTGGTTGATAATTTGTTTGTTACTAAGTTAAGTATATTTTGGAGTTTTTCAATATTTAATAATTTGTGGTGGTATAACAAAGTGACCAAAATCTAATTGGATGGTGTTTATTCTTGGACATGGTAGTAGTGTCATAAATGATGTGAAATTTGATAGATCTCCATATACAACAAAATAGTCAATTTTGATGTCATTAATGACCACAAAACCAACAATAATCGTCGGCCTTGTTCTCTATCTATAAACACTATCATAAATAGAACTCACATAGTAGATAATTTTGATAATTAAAACCATTTGATATCCAATGAAGCTAAAACTAAGAATTTTTTCAAGGATTTAAACAATGAATTAAATCTCCTAATAAATAAGGACAACATTAAAGACATCTAAATTAGTAGAAATTCTTTCGGTAACAATCACATGCACAGGAACGTGGTCGACGTGTTTCGAACCAACCAGTGTGGTTCATCATCAGGACTATGTGAGAGATCAAATCCAGGCATTAAGTATAAATAGATGTAGAAATTGCTCAACTAGCCATTAGGATAACGGCTAGTTTGACTTTAAATAATAATAATAATAATAATAAAAATAAATAAATAAATAATCAATTAAAATAAAATAATAAAATAAAATAAAATATTCCATTAGTTATTTAATTTAATTAATTTTTATTTATTTATTATTATTATTTTATTTATTTATAAATTCTTTAGTATATTTATACAACTAATTAACCAATTAATTAATATAATAGTAATTAATTCAACAAATTGTGGTGTATATATGTATATTTTCCTTATTGATTATATAATAATCAATTACTATTAATAATTAAAAATAAAATTAATAAATAAAAATTAAATATATATATATATATATATATAAATTAAAAATAAAAATATACAAATAAAAAATAAAAATAAATAAATAAATAAAAATAAAAACAAATTAATTAATTAATTTATATTAAAAAAAATAAAAAAATCAAGAATATAAGGCAGGAATCCAGCACCTGCTGATATTCCAACCGTCATCTCTATTGAGATTAACAGGCCTTTTCTCAATTTCAATGGCCTCTCTCAACTTACGATGATGGAAATGGTCGATTCTAGCAATGACCTTAGCATCTTCTATGCAAACATGATGGTTAGTCTTTTCTGCATGCTCAGCTAAGGCGGACGAGCAAGATCTTCTATGCTTGATATCGGCAGCATGCTCACAGATCCTTTGATTAATCGATCGACCAGTCTCACCAATGTAAGGAGTCCCACAAGAACAAGGAATGATGTAGACACATTTTCCATCTCTGGGGTCAATCGGATCTTTAACCGATTTTAGGGAACTACGAATTGTATTAAGGGGCTTGAAATAAGAGGATACCTTATGCTTTTTAAGGATCTTAGCAATCTTATCATTGGTACCCTGGATGAACGGAAGGCTGACACTGCCACACCATTCACTAGGCTCTTTTTTATTTTTATTTTTAACAGAACGACCTTTTTCCGCTTTAAGGAAAGATTTGAAGCCCTGCAACATACTATAACCATTATTACAAAAGAAATTCAACAGATGGGTCTTTTCCCCCTCAAGGTGAGACATCAGAGATTCTCAGCGCCCTAGTGGCTAAGGTGCTAAGGACGCCTAATTTTTTAGCAGGGAAATGGTGGGAGCTAGCATGAAGATACTGCTCAATATGAGTTTTCTTACGAAAAAATTGATGGGAAAAAGAACCATCATCATTTCTAGAGATAATGACATCGAGGAAAGGAAGGCTACCATCCACCTCATGTTCCATGGTGAATTTTATGGAACGCGATTGGCTATTAAGATGAATGAAAAATTGATCTAATTTATCCTTGCCATGAGGCCAGACAACACAAGTATCATCAACAAACCTTTTCCATAACTTAGGCTGGAAAAGGGCTGATGAGAGAGCCCTAGATTCAAAGTCCTCCATAAACAGATTCGCAACTATCAGGGAAAGGGGAGAACCCATGGCAACGCCACAGGTTTTCTCATAGAATTCACCTTCAAAACTGAGGAAAGTGGAGGTTAAGAAAAGTTCTACTAAATGGGCTATGTCGGGATCAGTAATGCGATTAATAACAATAATAGTCTCATTGATGGGGATATTGGTGTAAAGCGAAACAACATCAAAACTAACAAATCTATCATCAATATCCAATTTAATGTCCTTCAAATCCTTAACGAAAGAGTAGGAATCCTTAACAAAGGATTCGGTACGACGTACGAGGGGCTTAAGTTTAAGGGCTAAAAACTTGGCGAGAAGGTAAGTTTTTAGCTAGAAAAAGTATTAAGAATGCTTTCAATCAATTTTAAAAATACAAATAATTAAGTAGGTACAAATCCCTAATTAAAAATGATGTTATATAAGCATAAAACAAGAGGATTTTTTTGGCACATATCTAAGTTAAATTTGAAGAATTCCATATGCACATTCTAACTCATAAAACTAAAAGAAAACAAAATGATTCCCTTGAGGATTGGATTTCCTAACTTAGAGATTTATGAATCCTTTAATCGTGGACAACATTCAAATCTTTTATATGGAAGAATATTTTTTTCTTTATAGAATACCTTGATTTCATGGTTAAAACAAGTCACAAAATGGAAAGCTAAGGGCGCCAAATATTACCAAGAAAAAATACTAAAAATAGGAGGGTCTATCATCATCACTCATATCCAGAAGCTCTTCAATTAAGTATTCAACTAAGGTTTTACTAAACCTTGGACTCAAAGTCGCATTGTCCCTGTCTTTAAAAGTGGGGATTAAAAAATCCCTTTAATTATTGGACCATTAGCTAAGTTATATGGAATTATTTCAAAAAATAAGATCAATATGCTAACTAGAAATCCAATAGATAAATAACTAAAGGTCAAACTAGATTTAGGTGCTTTCATTCAACTATAAACCACTTCATTATGCTTATGATCATTATGTAGAAGTGTCCCAATAGTAAAATTGATATCTTGTGTTGCTTCTTTGACTTTAGAAAAGAATTTGGCATAATGCCCAAAACTAACCTCTAGGATAGATTAGAACAGCTAAATGTTCCTTTCAAGTTGTGAGTTGTAGCAATAAGGTACTACCAGAATGTTATTTCCAATTTTAGGAGCGCTAAGGGTTGGCTAGAAAAATTAATTGAAATATCAGAGTTAAGAAAGGGTGCCCCATGTCCCTTACCCATTTTGGTATGTACATCAACAACTTAAAAATTTGTTTAGAGGAAACAAGTTATGCCAATCCAATTACAGTTGGTATAGTCATCGTCCTTCATTTCTAGGTTGACAATAATGTTCTTATGGAAATGAGTCCCTCTAATATTGATAAGAAACTTAAAATTCTTGAGAATTTTTTCTCTAGTATGGGGTTTGAATGTTAATATCAATAAAGAAAAAAAGGTATGATAATCAAATGTAGAAATATCACTTATGCTATTTTTGTGCATGACAACAATAACTTGAAGTGACTTCATACAAATATCACTGAATCAGTCTTCACCACAAGTTTAATCGGAACTATAACATTTATAAAACGATAAATAGAGGGAGAAAAGGCTATTATAGTCTTGAAAAAAATTATAAATCAATTTCTCAATAACGAATGAGAAACTCTTCTTTGATACTCTTGTCACTCATGTTATTTTATATTGTTGTGAAGTTTAGGTTTTCATCGTCTCTAGAGAATCATGGAAAAAGATAAAGAAATTCCAAATATGACTTGTAATATTAAAATAAACAAAATACACCTTATCATATCCTCATCATGTAAGTGAATCTTTCTCCCATTGAGATCATGGCTACAGCTATCTACCTAGTGTATAAGAACAAGATAAGAAACATGAAAGACAAAATGTTTCCTAAGATTGATTTAAACTCTAGTTAAAAACATGCACAACTCAAGTGGGGTTGGCATAAAGATGCCAACCCTTGGCTAAATCATTGGGGAATCAAGCAAGAAGTCACTCTACAAAATAAAAAATAATATTAAAAATATTGTTACATCTAAATTTGGGAAAATTTATGGTGCAATAAAGAGTTAGAGTATAAGAGAAAATTAAGATACTATATGGAGATGATTGACCCTAATATAGAAGATTCGAGGAATCTCTATATTTTAACTAACATAAAAAGGAATCACCACAACTAACATAAAAACAAACTCTTAGGAGCTCCATAGGGAAACAAGTTGTTGGACAATTCTCAAAATATAATAGGTCAAATGACTTTGTCATCTTTTTGATACTAAGAGGGTCAAAGATGAAAAGAACAATTCCTTAAAATAAGCTTATACAACCTTGTTAAATCACAATCTCAAAATATTCATTATAATATCAACATCCCTAATTTTTTAACTCATGAAAATTATAGCGATTTAATAATTCTTCTTAAAAAAAAAACATAAAATTTTAAAGTAATTCAAACAACTCTTTCCCTTTCACCACAAACATCACCATAATTAAAAAAAAAAAAGGAAAGGAAGATTACATTCATTCTCACACTTGTGGTACATCTCCTCCTACTAAGTTGAGAAATAAGCCTTTAAGTGTACTAAAACCTTTATCTCATTTAATGTATTGGAAAAAACAATATATATTTACAATTTAAAACAAAAGATATATGATATAGGTATATTTGAAAAATGTAAACAATATGTAGCTAGTACTTGTCACTTAGTTTAAATATAGTTTAAATAAACTAAAAAATAATAAAGATAAATATTTCATCACAAAGATAAAACAACTATTAAAATATTTTATTGTTGAATGGCATCACGAAAAATAAAGAAATATGACGCCATATATGTGTATATATATATGTGTGTTTATTTTTCTATATATGTTTAAATAAACTTACTTTTATCTATATATATATGTGTGTGTGTGTTTTATTTTATTAATATGTAGATAATCATTCATGAAAATGGAAATAAGAAAAATGGAAAATAACAAAATAAAAAACTTAAATAAAACTAAAAATGAAAAATTAGTTTAAATATAGTTTAAATAAACTAAAAAATAATAAAGATAAATATTTCATCACAAAGATAAAACAACTATTAAAATATTTTATTGTTGAATGGCATAAAGAAAAATTAAGAAATATGATGCCATATATATATATATATATATATATATATATATATATATATATATATATATATATATATATATATATATATATATAAACTAGTGTGTGTGTGTGTGTGTGTGATTTATTTTTATTAATATATATGGAGAAAACAATCATTCATGAAAATGGAAATAAGAAAAATGGAAAAAAACAAAATAAAAAACTTAAATAAAATAAAAAATGAAAAATTAGTAACTAATATAAATATAAGTTATTAAACATCCCATAATAACACATCAACCAATCACCATATAAATAAATAAATTTAAATGATAATAAAAAACAACAAAAATTGTATTCCCAATGTTAAACTATGGATAAGTTGCAAAATTTTTTGATCAAAGACAAACTATACACATATATATAAAACAATGTAAAGACAAAAAAATTAGTATTATATTAAATAGAGTAAAAATAACTTCATAAATAGTAATAATGTGTATTACTATTAATATCTCACACACACATATATATAAAACAATGTAAAGACAAAAATTTAGTATTATATTAAATATAGTAAAAATAACTTTATAAATAGCAATAATGTGTATTACTATTAATATTAAATAAAACCAATTGTTGCATAATAGTTTAATTTTTATAAGAGAAATGAGAAAACAAGGGCTACATAGTAGCTAGTACTCACTTAACTTAAATATAGCTTAATTAAACTAAAAAAACAATAAAAACAAAGATGTCATCAGAAAAATAAAACAACTATTAAAATATTGTATTGTTGATTGTCATCTCCAAAAAAATAAAAATAAAATATGATTAACTAATATTATTATATTAACATATATACACTTTATTTTATATATATATATATATATATATATATATATATATTATTAAATTTATTAAAATATGTTTTTAACATAATAAAAATATGGAGAAAAAACAATAAGTTATGAAAATGGAAATAATAGAAAAAAAAATAATACAAATCAAAATGTTAAATAAAAAGGAAAAAAAAATAAAAACAAAAAATTAGTAATTAATAGAAATAGAAGTTACTAATTTAAATAATTATAAAATTAACAAAAATTAAATTCTTAATATTAAACTATGGAAAAGCCCCAAATATTTTTGGTCAAAGACAAACTTATAAGTAGTCAAGGGTAAAATTGAATGCCTAATACCATGCCTTCTACAAGTATAATAAATAATAATTAGTTAAACTTAAGTATATAAGTAATGAGTGTTTTTTCAAACGTAATTAAAATATGAAAATGAAGATTGAAGTGTATTTATTTAAAAAAAAAAAATGATTTAAATATTTTGAAGGGCAAGTTTATATAATCATTATCAATTGTATAAACTAGAATTGGCATTATTATAACAAAATATATTTATACCATTTCATATATCTTAATCATTAGAGAAATTATATAAACTAAATGGTTAGTAAACATTGATAGGTATCGAAACATTTACTTCATGATTCATCTCACATTTCCAAGATTTAAAAATCATAAAAAAATAACTAAATTATAATATTATTATTAATTATAAAAACAACTAATATGTAAGTTAAACATATATGCATTTAAAAAATGTCACTAGATTATTAAACATGGAGATTCACTCACTATATTATGGAGATTCTTAATATGTAAATAGGCTTTATTATAATACCATGGCTTGCTAATACCACACACCCAAAAAACTATAAGTCATGTCCATATGATTTTTTTTTAATTAATCAATTTAATTAAAAATAAAAAATGGATTCCCCAATCAGGGTGTCAAAAAATGAGCTAGCGAAATGACATGGGGGGTGGGGAAGATTTTTACCCCACTCTCTCTCCTTCCATTAAAAGGGGGGGGTGGATGGTGTGGCCATCTCGCCCCATGCATTCACACATTCCAATAGCTTCAAAATTATATCACATAAATATGGTTGACTCCACTTCCACTAAGTGCTCTTACTTCCTATGTTGTTGCCCCAACTTTTCTAGTACACAAGTGGTGATTTTCAACCATAAGTGGGATATTTCTACCATGACACTAGATGTAACACCCTCTTCCCACATCTACCCATGTAACTAGCCAACCAGGGTAAACATGTGACAAGAGGCTAATATAATGAGATTCAACCTCCTAGGTAACCTTAAGGAAGTGGAATCGACGGAAACACAACATATAGACCTTGTACAACAAAAAAAACACACACATGAACCCAACCATTCAAACCTCTTACCCCTAGATCACACTGACATTTTGACCTCTTTGAGGCATAGTCACACGCTTAACATTGTGTCCCAGTGGTTAGGAGGCTATAGTCGCAGGCATACAATTGTATGCCAGCGACCAGGGCCCCAAATACTCAGTTATGTGCCAGCAACCCTAGGATTTGAGCTACTTTTTAGGCATAGAAACCAATGCTCTTCCCAGATCTTCATGAAAAGTTCAGAGATGATAAATAACAACACGATAATGATACGTAAGAAATCACATCAATAAGAATTCATCTGGACCCCTCCTAGTGATGAAATACATTTCTTCAAACATGTCACAAACATGAAAGCTATAGGTAGAAACAACAGAATAGAGAATAGGGGTCACATACTTATCTGAGAATCACTAAGAAGCATGTCTCCCCTACATCATTAACTGCAATACAATATAATTGAACATATAGACATTGTGTATTCAATTACAAGTAAAAAAATGGAGAGAGCCATACATCATCACTGATAAAATACATGCTTATAACCAACATAATAACAACAAAAATAGAATCCATATAATAACCAATACATTTATACATCAAATACCAAAGGAATTAATTTCTCATTAATGAATGTAGAAACCAACCGGAGATGGGACTTCCACATTGTAGAAAATCTAACCAACAAGATTCAATCCGATCTTATAATGTACTAAAACAAGATATTGAATCCTTCTACAGTTTCCGGAAACAAAACACGGTCGCACAATCACATAACAAGTAAGATAAAGAAAAAATCAATCACATAACACAAGATGTATCTGGGGAAAGCGACTGCTCAAAACCGCTCTATCTCTATATTGCATATGGTCAACATCATGAAGTAATACAATGTTATTCCTCACACTGAGAAACCTCTGCACTCTGTTGACTATCTCACTCCGATCCTACTCAAATCTGGCTTGCGATCTAAGCAAAATCGGTCAAGTATTTAACCTTTTGCTTGCCTCTTCCTAACCTGCCTTGCTTACACATTCTTGGGCTAATTGAATCCCTATTAATTAGGAAATTCATAATTAATTATTGTGCAATATTTCAAGGCCTTCATGATGGCCTCATGCATGACCTGTACAATTTTATAATAGTACAACTAGTAGATCTCTTCCCTTTAACCTCAGTCTCAACTGGGCCTTCCTTAGAACTAACATGGAACCACTATTTATAGCGAATTATCAGTTAAATTATTGATCACTACTTGTGAATTAAATCTAATTTGATTCACTGGACCTCTCACTAGCTCATCTCTGAGTTTGAACTAGTTAAACTGATTTTAACTCAATTAATTAAGTTAATTAATTACAACTCACAAACAACTATAAATGAACCCCCTAAAAATAGAAAAATCATCTACATGCCTCCTCTTTTACCTATACCTCGAATTTACTAACCTAACTAAGTCTTCCTGACTCAGTTAAATAATACAAGTTGTCATGAGATGAAATTGAAATTTTTCTTCCAATTTAATAAGGGAAAATTAAATCAGAAGCCTCATATGGTAGCGATTTCTGGGTGCCATTTTCTGGATTCCATTTCTAGTTGTCATTTTCAGTGTTTCTTGTTGCCAATTTCAACACACGTTCCACCCGAACATAGATTGGATGAGCCAAGTCTCACTTCATCCAATCACCCCTGTGCCATATTCCAAGAATGAATGTGGGATCTCATCAAGCACATCGATCACAACCAGTCCAAGGATTCCAAAGGCAAAACCACCTTAACCATCAACCAGTGATTCCACCTCATGGTCCGACATCACAACCGTCACAGATCAGTATTTATCCAATTTGTTACAGGGCTCTAGAGTATTTGTTCCAACCAGGGTTCCATGAATAGTAACTCAACACTAGCTGTTAAAGGCTTCCAAGACTAGTAACTCAACCCACCTAAGGCTTCCAGTGAATTTTCCCAACCAAGGCTTCTAAGACTACGAACTCAACCCACAGTTTTACACTGAGATTCTAGAGAGTTTGTCCAACAAAGGCTTCCAGGAACTAATAAAGCAACCCAACAACTAAATAAATCATGATAACCAACTAGAAAACAATCAATGGAAATAAACCCACAACACCATGGCTATCCAGGAAATGGAAAGGCTAGGAAAATCCGCATGCATATACCATGCATGCCAAAAATAGTGAGGAAAAGATACATGCAACTTGATACCTACAATCAAAACCTCTTGTAGCTGGTGATCTAGATGTCCACTTGCGTTTTGTTGCTCTTCCTTTTCCTTCTTGCTCCAAATCACCAAGTATCCACAGTCTCCAAGAGTGCTCCAAGAAAAATCTAAGTATCCAAGAATATGATAGAGATTGAGAGAGAGTAATGAGAGAACTCCAAAAATGCACTCACAAAAGCTTACCAACTGATCCTCAAAAGCCTGTTTATTAATGATGCCTCTATTTTCTTCATTTTCCATTATTTTCCTTCATTTTCCTCCTCACATGCAACCTATGACCTTTCAACTTCCTTTTCTCCTATTTTCCATTATTTTCATAAATAAAAGGCCAATTAATGTCTCATGCCTTTCCAAAGCCTTTTCCATTTCATTTTCCAATTTCCTTAGCCATAAGAAACTAAAGTGAACACCCACTAGGATGTTTTTCCCAACATTCATCTTGGAGTACGTGTCCCATCGGCCGTGGTTATTATTTTTTGTCTTTAGTAACTTTTATTACATGGAATTTTCACTAGGGTTGTTACATAATCCTCCCCCTTGGGGGAACACCATCCTCAGTGTTCAGTGACGCCTACAAACCAACAAACCGCTAAAAATATAACATACTGCCTATGGAGATTTATAACACGGCTCGTTTTAGTATTTACAATGAATAGCCCTCTCAAAAGAAAAACCATCATGATAATCATACCGTGTATTGGAGGTTTATAATGCAACTCATTGCGGTATTTACAATAGTATACACATATACACATTTTCTCAACTAGAAAATAAAAGGATATGATGCTTGTATCAATCAACAAGGGAATCTAGAGGCTCACAGCTCCATCCTCGAAGTAGTACCAGGATTCACTTACTTCCTAGGAAGTCAATAATCCACTTCCAAAGTCAAAGCTACATCCAATGTCCAACGCTACAAACCTATGCCACTTTTCCTCTCAATTAATAGTTATCGGCTCATTATTCCAAGGTACACTCCCAATGTGCACCTGATTCCATATGGAAATGTTAATGACCAAAACAAATCCACCCTTGACCTTCCCTTCTCTACTAGATAGTCCCTCAGGAAATGCGGTCACCCCCTTCCATGCAGTCATACACCTTCCAAGTTCTGCTAGCACCTCCATCCCGGGCAGTCCATCCCTTGGCAAGGATTCCTCTCAATAGAAGGTACAAAAACCAAGGCATATCCTAGCCTAAAAACCATTATACTCATGGAAATCAATGGAAATTATTGGGTACTAGTGTCCCACAATGGCCCTTCTCCTAAAGTTCTTTAGCAGCATATTAAATATTGCAAGTTCCAATTCCTTTTGCTGACGATGCTAATACTTAGAGTCGGTTTCAACCACCCAACCAAGAATTTTCGTGCTTCCTGTAATAAGCACATAATTTCCATAGATTCAAAATAAATTTAAATAAATTCAAATCATACCTCATGGTAGCTCATCAATAAGGTACACATGCACTTATGTTTACTTCGTGTCACACAAGTCAAACTAGTTGTCTGATCAAATCATCATGTATAAACATATCACATCTGGTTAGCTCAAAACGCAACCATCATAGGTCAAAATCATGAATCACATGAAATAATGATAAACCATAATAATAAATCACATCGGTCATAATCATAGATCACATGCATAATAGAATTAAAATAAAATATCGATACTTATCCTTCATCTGTCCTTACTTTTGCCTTTGTTCTTTCTGTACACACACTGGATCAGTTGCCACACTTGGAAATCATACAGTGCCATTTCTTATCTTCAATCACGTACGCATACACACATTATACAACAAGTACATCCACACAAGGTGTACAACACCACACAATACATGCACCCACACCCGCATACAACATATACAGCTACACCCGATGTACAATACAACACGATACATATGCCTACATCGACATACAACACATGCACCTACATCTAGTGTACAACAAAACACAGTACATAGACATATACATAGTACAACACAACAAATACATAATTCATGATACAACGACTACACCATGCACATACATAGTATCACATGCCCACAACACAACATGTACAACATGCACAAAATACCGCATGTATACTAGTACCGTATGCACAACATGTACATAGTACCACCTGTCCGTAACACTATTTGAACAACATGTACTCAACATCACGTGTACACAGTGGTGAGTCCTGGTATTGCATCAAGAATGCTACAACTCCCAGGGGCTGCCCTACTTTACTTTATCAACCCAGGGTTCATACAAACTTTGAGGTGGTAGTGCTATATACAAAGCATATGCATTATTTTCATGTCATCCTCTTTTTCTTTATGAAAGGGTGCTACTTAGGGGGGTTCTTAGTGAAGTTTTTCACACTTCAATGAAACTAAACTAAATTGCAGAAAGGAAATGACAGAAATGGAACTAATTTAATGTGGGAGAAGGAAATGACTGAAAGAAACTAAATTAGATTGTTGAAAAGAAATTACAGGAAGGAAACTAATTTAATTTTCAGAAAACAAATAGCAAAAAGGAAACTAATCCTAAACCACACTTAACTTGGACAAATGGCTAAATTCACTCTACTTATCCTATGATCTATCTACCATGTTTTTATCCATGCAACTAGGCTATCCATGACTTAATTATAATTGAAAAGAGTTAATTTGCAGCTTCGAGGGAATAAAAGGGCTAAAAGAGGCTAATGGGGGGTTTAACACATGAAACGAGGTTCAGAAGCGGAAAGAGGGAGTTAAACCCTTATAAAACTTTATTATAGCACGACAAATGACTTTGGAGTAGAAATAATTCAAAAGTGCGATGAGTGTGATGGAGGAAAAAAGTTGTGATGTGTGATGTCGCAATCGCAACTTCGCAAGTTTAACGAGATAACGATAAGGATTGACAAGAATGAACTAAAATGTGCGAAGTGTGATTTGCGATGCGGTAAAATTTGTGGGCTGCGATATGCGATGTGGTAAGTTGAGTGAAGTGCAAAGTGCGACGAGTGACGTGGCAGAGTTATCGCGTCAGCGGAATAAGTGGTAAGTGTTATGCGAAAATTTAAATGGTGCGATTTCTTATTTGCGATTTCGCAATATCCCAATCGCAAGAACGAGCGATAAGAGTTTAAAGATAAAAGCCAAAATGTGCGAAGTACGATTTGCAATGGGTAATGTGGCAGTGGGACCGTCAGTGGGGGCGTGATTTCACAATATCACAATTGTAAGAACTGGCGGTGTGTGTTAAGGGAGAAAGGTAAACAGTGCGAAGTGCGATTTGTGATTTCACAACATCACAATCGCAAAGAACAAGCAATAAGCATTAAAGGTAAAAGCTAAATGTTGTGATTTGCAAAGTGCGACGTATGGTGGCGGGAGACTCGAGGAGCAAAGGCAGAGGTCGGGTTTTTTAGTGGTTTTGAATGGTTTTTCATGTGTTTTTCATAAAAATGGTAAGGCAGCCGTGAATGGAGAAAAAAAGAGAAATAAGGCTTTGATGGGCGTAAGTGATTTAGGAAAAGAAAAGGTAAATACAACGTTAAGATGAGAAGAAAAAGATTGGAACGGAGGCGTAAGAGCACTGCTCAAAAGTGAGACACATTTGTGGATTCATGCACGGGAAACAGACAGAAATCCTTGTTAAAACAGGGAAAGAGAGCTTCAGACTTGGTAATGCAATTTCTTCCCAAAACTCAAACAAAAAGAAATTTTGGCATGTGGGAAGGTCTACCCTGCTCGAACTCTATTGATAGAGATGAGAGGGGGGATTTGACCACATTTTTTTGAGTTTTTCCTCGATTTACTATGCATAAGCAATTAAAACTACAACAGCAAAAAAACTAAAGAAAAATGAATCTTATCAGAAGAAAATCTAACTTAAATGGTAGAAGAAAAACTAGCTAAATGACATAAAGGAAAAGATAGTAACAACAGAGAATATGAGGCACATGGGTTGGGACCTAACCTGATGGGCCTCTAAATTAGACATAAAATAACACCCATCTAACCTTTCTTAAGCCCATCTACCTTCCTTATGTACATGAAAAGATATATTAAAATCTCTCCTTCTACACTTAATAATGTTTTCTTATGCTTCAATATTTTCTTAGGAAGGTTTAAAGTTAATTTCATATTTGTGCCTAATATTGGTTATTTTTGTAGAATATTGTGAGAATATTTGGTAGATTATGCAGATTTGGATAAGGAGATTATTTAGGGACTTGCTCCCTACCACTAGAAGATCAAGATTGAAGAATAAATGAGAAAGTATCAGGAAATTAGGGATAAATCTTGGAGAAATTCAAGGGGGTTGTCCACCCTCCTTAACTCCAAAGGAAGTCGAAGGATCCTCATGAGATCCCCTCCAACAATTCGAATTCCAGAGGCAGCCAAGAAGTTGAAGGTGAAGTGCAGTCAATCTATGGTTTACTTGGAGTCAAGTGGACTCATTACTTATTTTCTAGGGAGTCGTTGGTAGATTCCCTTAAGTATAAATAAAGCTGATCAAGAGCTAATGAGGGTCGATTATTTAGTCCCATTCTGGTCGACTTCCATTCTATCCCACTTCCATTCCATTCCATTAGATTTAAATTTATGCTATAAAGCTATTAGGCTCTATTAAAACTTTTAAGGATGTAACAAACTATTCTTTTTTATGAAATGAGTAGAGAGATGCCATTTTATTGATCTAGTTCCAGAGAGTTGGGCCTGTGGGTTAGGGCCCAACCCATGTGCCTTAGCTTCTCTATTGCTTTCATTCTTTTTTCTTGTCATTTAGTTATTTTTGCTTCTGCCATTTAGTTAGATCTGCTTCTGATAGTTTCATTGATTAATATTCGTCTTTGCTTTCAGTTTGTTGTTATAGTTTTTCATCTACTTATGAGTAATAGAATAGAGGATAAAACTCTAAAATTTGTGAATCTATACTTCCCTTCTCATCTCTGTCAATAGAGCTCGAGGAGGGTAGACCTTCCCATAGACCCAAAAACTTCTTTCTGTTCACGGTTTTATCACGCATTCTTTTCTGTTTTTCCATGCATGAATCTGTAGGTTTCTTTGCAGGAGTTAATGTTAACACCCTAGAGCAGCTCTATGGTGCCTTTCTGCATCAATTTCCATCATTGTCTTTACGATTGAACACTGTTTTTTACGCCTCCATTCCCCTCATTTTCCTCTTGTTTAAATTCTACACCCGCCTTTTTATTCATAAAAATACTTAAACCATTTAGCCGCCTTATTCCTTTATTTTTATCGGTCATGGTTGTCACACCCTTTTTAACGCATAATTCTTGAAAAACCTTTGAAACTCAACCTCTGCCTTTGCTCCTCAATTCTCCCACCACCGTACATTGCAATCTCAGTTCGCACCTTTCCCCTTTTTTTCTTTTGAGACTTAACACAAATTGCATCGCATTTCCTTTTTCGCTCGACCGAAATCACATCTCCATACATCGCAATCACACTTCGCAGAATTTTCCCTTCCCTTTCAAAAACTACTGCTCATCTTTACCGATTGTGATATTGCATATCTCAATCATAGCGTTTTCCCTTTCCCTTAAGACTTACCGCTCCAACTCTGCAATATTGTGAATGCAATATCAGCCCCACCTCCATTCGCCACATCGCAAAACGGTCGTCAAACCTTTTCCATTTTTCATTAACACTTACTACTTTCTTCCACCAATTGCGATATTTTTATCGCACTTCACCGCTCTTCCCCATCGCACTCTGCAAGACTTATGCTTTTTCTTTTAATACTTACCACTCTTTCCGCCAATCGCAATATCGCATTTCGCACGTCGCTGCTTCTACCCTGTCACACTTCGCACTTCGCAGGGTTTACCTCATCGCATTTCGCTCCCACTCCCGAATAACACTTCCGCTATCCCTTTAACCTTGCGATATTGCAATTGTTATATCGCACATCGCAACGTTTTCCTCCATCACATCTCTTCCATCGCACTTTTCAATTTATTCCACTTCAAAGACTTTTTGTGCTATAATAAAGTTCTAATAAGGTTTTAACCCCACTCTTTCCACTTCTAAGCCTTGTTTCATGTGTTAAGCCCTCCATTAACCTCTTTTAGCCCTTTTTCTTCCTCGAAGCTGCAAATTAACTCATTTTATTTAGAATTAAGTCATGGATAGTTTAGTTTCATGGATAAGAGCATGGTAGATAGATCATAGGGTAAGTATAATGCATTTAGCCGTTTGGCCAAGTTAAGTGTGGTTTAGAATTAGTTTCCTTTCTACCATTTATTTTCAGCAAGTTAGATTAGTTTATTTTCAGTCATTTCCCTTTTTTCCAATTAAATTAGTTCATTCTTGTCATTTCTTTTTAGCACTTTAGTTTAATTTCCTTTCTGTAATTTCCTTATAGTAATTTACTTTCCAGTTGTTCTCATAATTTAGAAATAGCACCCTTTCATAAATCAGAAGAGGATGACATGAACATAATGCATTTGTTGTGTACATAGCACTGTCACCTCAAATTTTGCAGGAACCCCAGGTTGATAAAGTAAATTAGGGTAGCCCCTGGGACTTGCAGCACTCTTGGTGCAATACAAGGGCTCACCACTTTTTGGCATCGTTGACAGGGAGGTGTCTAGTGGATGCTTTAATTTTGTTCTAGCATTATTTTTTTCTTTCCTTTTCATGCTGTTTCCGAAATATTAAAAAATACAAAAAAAATTGATTTTCATGCTTCATGGGAGTAGGGATACTCAGAAAAAAAATTCTCCAATACCAACCCCCCCACTTGACCACGTGGTGCAGTAAGAACCACATTACCATACACTTTTGAAGGAAGAAGAGATGGATGGATATTATGACAATCAAGAAGATCTTATTGGGTTTCCCATTCAAGATATGGACATCAGTGTACCTATGAAGAACATCCCTCCATCTTTCCTTCCCAACTTCCATGGTATGAGAACAGAGGATCCGGAAACATTTCTCTTTGAATTTGAGATACTTTGTAGGTGTTATGGATACTTATCACACACTCAAAAACTCAGATTATTTCCTGCAACATTTAAGGATAGAGCTCTTAAATGGTTCATGAGCCTAGGTACTAATTCAATAATATCATGGAATGATATGAAAAATATATTCTAGAAAAATATAAAGCTCATGATCTTAGAGAAGAAATTTTTAGAATGAACCAAGAAGAAGATGAGAGCCTTAAGGATCTAATAGAGAGGTTCATGTATAATGTCAAGAGGGAAAATTTGCATCATTTAGGATTTGACACACTAAAAACCCTCTTACTTAGAACAATTAGGGATGAGTGGATTGATCTCCTTAATATCATGAGTAAAGGAGATGTATATCAATTTTCATTTGAAGAAATTTTTGAAACATGCAAGTGCATATCAAGAGGAAGGGAAAGAGTAAGTAAGTCAGCATCAACATTGGTAAGTCAATATGAACTTGTAAATTTTCTTGATAACTTTAAAACATAAATTCTTAGCAATCTAAGCGAACATGTAGAAATGTTAAGAATCCAAAATGAGAAAAAAGAAAATGTTCATATTTTTGTTATCCATGCAAAATCTTATGCTACTAAATGTTTTTCATCATTCCCTAGGTTTAAAGAAGTTACCAAGAAGACAATGGAGCAAGGCAATCACCAAAGAAGCTATGTTATGTAGCTCCAAGGAGACCCTGGTAGCCTGGTCAACTTGATATGATGCAAGGACCCACTCCACAATTTCAAGCTTATTCACATCCATCTCAAACTAATTGGGACACACTCCCTCCTTGGCAACCTTGGCCATCTCAACCCCAAAACCAATATTGGCAGCATGGTTGACAAGGACCTTACTGGGAAAATCCTCAACATCCTTAATATTTCCCTCAATATCCTCCATACCCAACTCCATGCTATCCCTACCATCCACCTCCACCACAACCACAGCCTCAACCACATCCATATCATATATCCACCCCCACTCAACTACCTATACCACCATTTCCAAACCCACACCATGAAGTATCTCAGCCCACTTACAATGCTAAGGTACAACACTACCAAACATATCCTCTTGATCTAAATGGTTTTCATCTTAGTTCAAGAAAGGTATTGCAAAGAAGATATTTTCTTAATGTCATTGAAGGACAAAATCAAGAAGAAGAAGATCTAAATGAGGAGATCAAAAGATCAAGGGTTGCACTTAATTAAGAGCCGACATGAGAATCAAATGTTGAGAAAGTTTCCTCATGTTTACCAGCATTTCCTCCATGTGTTCAAGAGAACAATCAGCAAAAAGAGGAAGATTTAAATGTCATAATAGAAGAGGACATCCAAGGTGATCCAAATCAGTAAGTGGACCAAGGACATCACAACTATATTGACATATGGTTCCAAACAGTCATTAATTTGCAGCAATGTACTCTTCTCAAATAGTACTTGATACAATCCCAGTCAAAGCAGTTCATCTCTCATATTCAGGTACATATCAAAGCAGGTATTCCAAGTGTGCACCTGATTTTATCTATCATCTTGATGTGTACATGGCTTCATTGGAAGTCTTCCTATACTTGGAAAAGGTTGGATTTTCTTCAAGTAGAGTAGGAAAGTGAAAAAAGAAAAAAACGAAAAAAAATGGAAAAAGCATAAAATATCAGCTGAAAACCTCTTTTGAGGTGTTTGAGATTGGCTCACTAATTGAAAACCTCCTTTGAGGCACCTAGGTAGACCTTCTAGTTGAAAACCTCATTGAGGAAACTAGTAGGCGCCTTAATGTTAACACCCCAGAGCAGCTCTGGGGAACCTTTCTAGTTCAATTTCCATCTTTGTCTTTACGGCTAAACACTTCTTTTTACACCTCCATTCCCCTCCTTTTCCTCTTGTTTAAATGTTGCACCCGCCTTTTTATTCATAAAAATACTTAAACCATTCAACTGCCTTATTGCTTTATTTTTATCGGTCACGGCTTCCACACCCTTTTTAACGCGGAACACTTGAAAAACCTTTGAAACTCGACCTCTGCCTTTGTTCCTCAGTTCTCCCACCATGGTACATTGCAATCGCACTTCGCACCTTTCCCATTTTTTTCTTTTGAGACTTACCAAAAATCGCATTGCATTTCCTTTTTCTCTCGACCGCAATCACATCTCTGTACATTGCAATCACACTTCGCAGAATTTTCCCTTCCCTTTCAACACCTACCGCTCATCTTTACCGATTGCAATATTGTGATATTTCATATCGAAATCGCAGTGTTTTCCCTTTCCCTTAAGACTTACTGCTCCAACTCCGCAATATTGAAATTGCGATATCAGCCCCACCTCCATTCACCACATCACAAATCGGTCATCGAACCTTTTCCATTTTTCATTAACACTTACTGCTTTCTTTTGCCAATTGCTATATTATTATCGCACTTTGCCGCTCTTCCCCATCACACTCTGTAAGACTTATCCTTTTTCTTTTAATACTTACCACTCTTTCTGCCGATTGCGATATCGCATTTCGGATGTCGCTGCTTCTACCCCGTCACACTTTGCACTTCATAGGGTTTACCTCATCGCATTTCACACTTCGCTCCCTCTCCCAAATAACACTTCCTCTATCCCTTTAATCTTGCGATATTTCTATTGCGATATCACACATCGGAACGTTTTCCTCCATCGCATCTCTTCCATCGCACTTTTCAATTTATTTTGCTCCAAATCCTTTTTGTGGTATAATAATGTTCTAATAAGGTTTTAACCACGCTCTTTCCACTTCTAAGACTTGTTTCGTGCGTTAAGCCCTCCATTAACCTCTTTTAGCCCTTTTTCTTCCTCCAATATGAAAATTAACTCCTTTTATTTAGAATTAAGTCATGGATATTTTAGTTTCATGGATAAGAACATGGTAGATAGATCATAGGATAAGTAGAATGCATTTAGCCATTTGGCCAAGTTAAGTGTGGTTTAGAAATAGTTTCCTTTCTGCCACTTATTTTCAGCAAGTTATCTTAGTTTATTTTCAGTCATTTCCCTTTTTTCCAATTAAATTAGTTCATTCTTGTCATTTCTTTTCAGCACTTTAGTTTAATTTCCTTTCTGTCATTTCCTTCTAGTAATTTACCTTCCAGTTGTTCTCATAATTTAAGAAATAGCACCCTTTCATAAAGCAGAAGAGGATGACATGAAAATAATGCATCTGTTGTGTACATAGCACTGTCACCTCAAAGTTTGTACAAACCACAGATTGATAAAGTAAAGTAAGGCAGCCCTTGGGAGTTGCAGCACTCTTGGTGCAATACCAGGGCTCACCATAACCCATGAGCCCAACTCTCTGGAACTAGATCAATAGAAATTCATATGAATACTCATTTCATTAAGAATGCATTCTTATTACATCCTGAAGGTTTTAACAGCAAAAGCCTACTAGCTTGTAGCAAAAGTTCTGAATGGAATCGAAGAATGAAATGGAATTGACTTAAATCATCCCCTTGTCTAACTAACTAAATAACTCCTTCCTAGATATAGCTTTTCTCTATTTATTCTATTGGCCACCTATAAAATTTGTTCTATCAAAAGGTGGCCAAAACATTTTGGAGCCTTTTAGAAACAGTTTTATTGCAGAAATGTATCTCTTGAAGCCTCTGGAAGACCTCATGCCTCTGTCCAAATCTTCACTGCTGTGCTCATTTTATACTCAGAAATTCTGCTGATTTTATGAGAAGGAACTACTGCAAAATCCCCTTGTCTCCCCTTCCCCACTCAGAAACTAACCTCCATTTTTACTCTTTTTCCCCATCATTTCCCTCTGATTTCCATTTTTCCTCATTTCCCCTTCGTAAAATCCACCTTGCATAGTTTAAAACTCCTTTTTGAACTCTACCGAAAACCTCAAATCCTTTTGAAGACCATTGAAAATCCATAAAAATGTCTTTTTGTATTAAAGACTTAAGCCCCCTTGGGCTAAGCCTAAACCACTTCCCCTCCACATGCTCGCACCCTAGAACTAGGTGCTAGACCCGAAGCACAATCGCATCGTAAAAATTCACAATGGGTTGATTGAAAGACCGCATCAAAAGTTCCGATGCGATTGAGTCCCTTTATTGAAACTCCACCCCCTCCGCTTTCATCCCATACAACTTTCACCTGGGACCAAGTGTTAAGAGTCCGGAGGCACTAATCACATCACAAGTTTTAATGGTTAGATTGAAAATCCCAAGCCCCAAAGCTCCGATTGCGATTGGCCCTTTATTGTATACGCCCCGGGCCTATTATCATTCCATATAGACCAAGGCCCCGCAATCGGGCGCCAAAAATTTCATAAATATATTTTATGCCCCCGAAGCTATAGAACTTGGTATTATATTGAAATTGTGGGTTTTCATAAAGTATAAAGGGTTTCCACCGGTGTTTGAGCTGAAACGATATTGATCGTTGATCTAAGGCCGATCCAACGGCCCGCGCTACATCGCATCTTAAATTTTCATTCGGTGTATTTGTTTGTCCCCCTCGATCGGCCATCCCTCTGATTCATTCCCCACTGTTGATCTGATACTTAGATCAACAGTCATCGCTCAATCACATCGAAAATTGTCATCAGTGCATTTGTTCCCCCTTTCGATTAACTACCCTCGACCGATCCTCAGCCGTTGATCTCCTCCCCACCTTCCTCAGATCCAACGGCCCTCATTTTCTCCGATCGTGAACCGTTCCCCCACTTTTAAACCCATCCGATTCACTCTCCATCGTCAATCTGATTTGCATATCGACGGTCAGCGCTTAATCGCATCGACCCTCCCGATCGCGCAATCGCATCGGCGATTTTCATGACACCCTCCCTCTTTCCCCCTCCGATTGTGATCCTCCGATTAGATCTGGATCGTCCACGTGTCCAGATCGGACGACCCAGATTTCCCCCGCATGGTTTCATCACCCTCCGCCTTCCACGAAGAGAATTTTAACGCATAATCCCAACTGTCGATCTTTGTGTGATCGACGGATCTGACATATTTTCTCCCTCTTTTCTCCTTCTAACCTTCTCAAATTAATCCCCATCGTTGGATGATTCCATCCAACGACCATGCTCTCTCCCCACGCCCTCTGAAGCAGTTTACCCAAAAACGCAGGATTTTATAATATAGTTCTGTATTTTGCAAGTTTGAATGGTTTGTCCATTATAATGAAGAAAGGCTGAAGGCCGGGAATGACGATTCCCGTGCCTTTGATTTACCCAAAATGGAACCATTCGCTGGGCTTAAACTCCATGTCTCGTCAATGTTTCATGAGGCATTGATGCCATATGAGCCCTGTGCGGCCTGCACATCAACAAGACACAACAATGCATAAAATAAACAAAGAGTATCAGTGTTTGAAGATTTCCTAGCACAGTTTGAAGGATTAAGGCACACATTTAGCAAATCAAAGCCTAAATCCATGGATAAAGACGTCATAAGGATTGGAAGACACAGGATAAGCCTGATCAAACCTAAAACACAGATCTCAAGTAAATTAAAGGTGTTTTAGGAAGAGACGAAGACATCTGTCGATCCGAGAAAGCCTCCACCGCCTGAAGCAAAGGCCAATCGAACCCTCTCCAGCTTGTAAAGGCACCTGCAGCCTCACATAAATCAAAGAAGGCATAGTCACTACCTGAACAAGAGGTGTTTCCCTAAAGACGGTCGAACAATTAATACAAATCAAAGATCTTATCTCTAATTGTCGGAAAAACTATTATAAAGATTAAGAACAGCCCAGAAGTGAATCTTTTCGATCATTAGGCCTTGGGAGAGCAGAAACAGAGTTACTTCAACATGACACCGAGCCTCAAAAGTCAACAAAGGCTCCCACCGAGCTTAATTCATAAATGTACATCAATTTAATACAAACAGGTCATCTTTAAATTACTTCATCGAGCCCCTTAAAGGCCGAGGAGTCATTAGTCTGTATTAATTGACCCAGGAGATATTTTATCAGATCCCGCCTCCTCATTCTTCTATAAATACTTCTGTAGAAGATGAGAAAATGTTGGTCTCTGGACATCTGATTGCATGTAATATTTTTCTGAAGCTACTGATGCCATGTGTGCAACTTGAAGATACATAAGCTGATATGAGAAGTTTGAAGTTGTAGAGACCCACCGGGCTTGCTGATTGTAACTGGTTTGAACACCAAATACAAGCTGTTGATTTATGGGATCCTGATTTATGTCAATGGTGATGTGTTCCTCATTGTCAATTGTTGTTTTCTTTAATGTTTTCACTCTGTCCACTTTCTCTGATAAAGAGCAACAAACATAGAGCTAGGATTTACTCTCAACATTACCCTACTCTTACTGAAAGCTTTATTTCTAAGTTTTCTTCATTCGAACGTTCTCTTTGAAGAGTATATTAAAGCAGGTAGGTTTAAAAGCACTTGCCTGATCTAGATTGCTCTTTAAAATGAGTATTTTTTGTGTTTTCCTTTAGAGTATATTAAAATAGGTTGGTTTAAAAGCACTTGCCTGATCTAGATTGCTCTTTGAGATTATCATATGTTTTTTCCTTTAGAATATACTGAAAGTAGGATAGTTTAGAAGCACTTACCTGATCTTAAGCTGTTCGAACTGTTTTTAAATGTTTTCTAATTGAAAGTAATTTAATGCAGGCTAGTTTAAAAGCACTTACCTGATCTCAGAATACTTTTATGTTTTTCCTTAAGTACGTGTCGAAGCAAGATAGTTTGAAAGCACTTACTTGATCTTAGGTTGTTCACTATTCTTCATTTGTTTTTCTCTCCATTTCCTATCTGTTTCATTCCATAAAATCAACTTAAGAGATCCTGTTGACATAAGTGACTTGCCCCATTGATCCTTCTTGAACCTTGCTATCCAATTAAAATCCTCCGATGACACCATAGCCCAATGGGTTAAACTATTTTTTGTCTTTTCTGTCAGCCGAATCATTCCTTTACTTGCATACATCTTCACTCTTTATTTTGAGCTGCCTTCACCTTCATCATGTATTTGCCCAACCAAAAACAAACAAACAAAAACCATGTTCTTCATAACTAGCCTAGTATCGCATTTCAGGCTTTAAAGATCACATCTTTAAACTTATTCATAGAGAGATCCCTCTCTGGATTCAGGAGGGCTAGATCCTTGAATCCCAAAGCGGTTTGATGTTATCCCTGCAGTTGGACTTTTTCCAATCTTGCTAATTACAGGGTGCTAACATAATGGTGACCATACTAGGGAATTTTTGAGTTCATAGTTGCTTGGCCAGCTTTTATAAAATCCTTAGTTTCCCATACAACCACAGAAAATCAGAAAACCCAAAAATATTTCAGACTGGTATTCAATAAACATGGTAGTGGACCATAAAACCTTTTACCTCCAAAAGAGCTAAAAACTTCCACTTGGCGACTCCAAAATCTTATAGACCTTAGCACTCCACTGGGAGGACCCATAATCATTATAAAATCATTCAAACTTAGTAAGAGGGTTTTGGATTAAATTTTTCTTAGCAAAAGATCAGTTAAACCTCTCAAAGATTTTCATATCTAGTTAACATCTTTCTTGTTTAATTGGGTCTGAAAAACACAGCATAGTGGCTCCTAGAAAGATTCATACTAGAGCTTACCCTGACCCAAACCCACTTGAGACAGTTGCTAACCCTGAAATTTTACTTAGGAAGCCTCCTAAGATAAGATTTTCAACTGCTTTCAAATCTCCTTTGAGAGCTAATTCAGTTCCTGAAAATATTGCAGCTCTACAACAATCACAAGTAGATCTAAGAAATCCATTTAGAACATGGTCACTCGACGATTTAGATCAGCTAGATTCAGAGTCTTCACTTTCGTCCCCGGAAAAAAGTGAACATCCTGGTAGTAAAGAAACCACACCACCTGATTTACATTTCCTTCTCAATTTAGGTGTCTCTCATCCAAGATCAGCTCACCAATCTATCCCTAGTCCATCCACATCTGTTCATCCAACATACACTGTCCAAAACACTCCACTCCACCCCACTATCCCTTTTGTTAATCCATCTCTTGTGAATCCACCTCCACCTCCAATCATGGCAGCATGGTATGCTCCCTTGGTGCTGCCCCAGCCTTTGGCTCCTTTACCCAATGAATATCAGTCTAAGATTCCTCATTTCACTGGTAAAGAATCCACCATCGCTCAACACCATGTACATAGGATGGGAGATACCTTTGACTACACGGAAATAGAGGATGAAACAATTAAGATGAGGATCTTCGCTTAGATTTTAGGAGGAGAAGTGAAGAATAGGTTTAAAGCCTTGCCTCCTAATATCATTAATGATCTTCCTTCCTTACAGCAAACTTTCATAAACAAATGGGAAGTTAGAAGCAACCCTCTCCAAATCCTAGCCGAATATAAGAATCTTAAAATAAATCCAGGAGAGTGTCCAGGACTATTCTATAAGATTTAACAGTATCTACAATGCTCTTCCACCACACATGAAACCTCCCCAAGGAATGGCCCTAGTAAAATATCCTGAAGGCTTTGATGCTGATATGGCCTACCAGCTGAGGGAGAGATATTATAATACATTGGAAGACATACAGAAAGGAGCAGTGAGTGTTGAGGCAAACCTGATTGAGAAAAAAGCTAGGATGAGGGCTGAGAAAAAGGTAACTTATAGGGATGACAACATAGCTTCTACATCGGATCCCAAATATGACAGTCTAGCCAAAACCATGTAGAGACTAGGAAAAAGGGTAGAAAAATTGACTATCCAAGTCAGCAATCAAAACAGGAACCAAAATAAAAACCAGAACTTTAGGAGAAATAACCCCCCAAATAGACAAAGAGACTCTGATAAAAAGGTCATCCCTCCATTTCAAGAGAACTTCCTTGATGAGGATGAAGGAAAAATAGAAGAATCAGAGGAAACTGACATGAATATGATGGATGTGGATGAACTGGACCACACCTTTCCCACAGAAGAAAACCAGACCTCATACTCATGTTGGAACAAGGAAGGGTTGGAAACTGAGGACTACAGGTTAGGATTCGAAAATGCCATCATGCAGATCCGAGAAAAATATGACCTCAGGAGCAAAAAGAACATATATGATCCTGAACCAAAGGCTTCTGAAATCGCCATTAAGAAAAGGCTTGGAAAGACTCCTAAAGTGACTATTGAAAGCAGTAAATCGGCAGCTGAGAATTTTGGTAAAAACAAAGATAAGGACATCCTAACCAGTGACAAATCAAGTCAAGAACCTAGTAGCACTAGCATTGCAGCTAATGCTCCTGATAAAACAGCTTCAGAAATTGTACATACCGAAAATTAACAACCTGATATTGCTAATAAAACGGTGCCAAACAGGACAGAATTGAATCGTTCAAAGAGTCAGTCTGCTTTTAATTTGGAAAGTGATATTGCCAAAATTAAAATTTCTGTCCCTCTAATTGAGTTGGCCACCCAGGATGTATATAAGAGTCAAATTTTGAAAGCTTTAAACTTAGGGGAAAATAGTGACACTGTCAATTTGAATGATGAGCAACCATCTCTCTTGTTCAGCCCAAAATTGAAGGGAAATTTCAAGAAGGGGTAGTACCTCCTTTCTATGTCAGCCTCAATATCCATGACAAAATCCTGCATAATACTATGCATGACTCTGGAGCTTCGCACAACATTATGCCAAAAGTGATAATAGAAAGGCTTGGCCTAGAAATAACCAGACCTTACAAGGATTTATATTCTTTTGACTCTAGTAGAGTGAAGTGCCTTGGCCTAATCAAAGACCTTTGTGTGAGTTTGACTCAAATCCTAGCCAAGTGCATGGTTATGGATGTCGTAGTGGCCGATGTGCCTCCTAAGTATGGCATGTTGTTGTCAAGATCACGGGGTGCCAAGCTGCAAGGTACCATGCAGATGGATGGTACATATGCCACTATCCCTGTCTTTAGCCATCTTAGAAGACTCTATAGAGAGGCGCACATGAAATTCATGGTCAGTAGCCCAGAAAAGCCTGAAAATTCCCCCATTTACTCTGTCCATACAGACCTAGATTTGTTTATCCTTTACAATAATGAATCCACAAATAAGCCAGAGCTAGAAGACAACGACTCAGATAACCAGTTAGAGGCCCCAAATCTAGAAATAATGGCAGTTCTAGATATGGAAGAAAACAGGAGAGAAATTTTTGAACAGTGCGTTGAAACAAAAAACTAGAGTGAAAAAAGTCAAGAATGTGAACAACAGATTACCCATCACTCTAAACTCCTTGAAAATCCGGAGCAACGAGACCCATCATGATGTGTTGCGGATCTCAGAACAGAACATGATGATGAACAAGGAAATAGGGATGAAAACGATGTTAGCCCTACAAACAATGTAGAAATTTGAATAACTGTTAAATTATTCACCGAGATTATCCTGATCACACACTATTTGAGCTTCATGCATAATACATAACCTCTTCTACTATTGATCATTAATTGCGGAAATATAAACAATCGCATGCGCACATCAAAACCATAAACAATCACACATATAAACAAAGTATTTATGGGAAAGCTTAAAGCTGAAAACCCCCAACTATCTGTATATTATAATGATAGAGATCATGTGACAATCATTGTACAAACTCCTCACAAGCTCTCAGTACAATCTCCAATTGTTACACACTACACAAGCTCAGATCTAGCAAAACACATGCTCCAATCTGCTCCACCTGTTAGCCTGCCTCTATTGCGCAATCCAAGATGAATAATGGCCCAATCTGAGTTCGAATCCCTCTGGTATGCACTGCGCAATCCTCATTGGCATCTCCATCAATGTGTGGTGCAAACTCATGCACTAGTATGGTCACAACTGATAGTCACACTTGCTCTTTCACCTACCTCTTCACTGGTCTCCACTGAAACTGTCCATGCACTGAAGTTAACTGATGTATTATTTAGTTGATTTATGAGTTAATAATTAGTGAATTAATTAATAATTAATTCACACCACTCTCACTAGTGTATCAATGAGTTAGACTAGATACAACTAGCTCAACTATGTTTAGCTAAGTTAAACTGAACACAACTCCATTAACTTCCTCAATCAACTCCACCAAACTCTCTCACATGAGTTCTAACTGAAGTATCCATGCAATAGCTCCACTTAACCCTCGGGAATAGCGTAATTCCTTCTGTCAGCTCCTGTGCCACATCTGTGCACTTAACTGAAGTGCTCCAAGAGAATAAGATAATGTTTATAGTCCAAATATTATTAAGAGCTAATAATATTCGACATATCTATTTTAGACTGGCAATCTAAAAATAGATTCCGCCCAATATGTCTAAAAATAGAAATCCATCTATTTTTCCAACTTGACCAACCATCCACAAATAGCATCCTAGAACTCATAGAATATGATCGACATGTCTAAAAATAGACATAGTCTAAAAATAGACTTTGCGACAAAAGCCAGCTGTGAAATTTGCATAGTGAAAGCGAAGCTTCTTTTCACTAAGATCATCATCTTGTTGCAATCTCTACAAACAATGCCTTATGGTGCATGAACTTTGATGGGTCTTGCACTAAAAAGAGTGCGGGAGCTGGGGTATGGTTGGTCGACACTGTAAACAATTACTCCGAGAGCCATGCTTTCAGGCTAGATTTCAAATGCAATAACAACATCGCAGAGTATGAGGCTCTCATCCTAGGATTGCGTCTATTGAAGGAACTAGGAGCCAAGAAGATAATTGTTCAGGGAGACTCAGAATTAGTCATCAAACAGCTAAATGGAGAGTATTCCGTCAAGCATCCTAGACTAAGGGTATACCGAAATAATGCCATAGATTTCCTGAACACGTTTACAAAATATGAGCTCGTGTTTGTCCCAAGGAGCCAAAACATAATTGCAAATGGGTTGGCCTGCGCTGCTAATTCATGTCAGGAATCACCTAGTAACAAACAGATCATTATTCGAACAAAATATAGACCTGCAGTGCCAGATAATGAGAAATACTGGTAGGTCTTTGAGGGCGACAAGTAGATAGAGGATTTCCTGCTTGGCAGGAACGAGTTTGAATTATCTGATTCAGATTCTAAATCCGATGAGAATTGCCTGAACGAAGAGTCCCCTGACAAAGAGGAACCGTCCGATTCCGTAAAAATCAACATGCTAACTAAAAAAATTGAAACTTATACTGAAGAGTACGAGGATGTAGAAAACAAAGACATTGAGGTACTGTCATCAAAAGACAAGAACATACCTAGGGGGCTAGCACCTTTAGAAGACTTGTTTTATTTTAACAACGTAGCAAATAAACCCATTGTAGAATACACAGAGTCTGATGTCGAGGAATGAAACATAGGCACCGAGGATAAGCCTAAAATGATCAAATTAGCTAGGTCCTTGCCAGCAGACATGAAAAATAAATACGTTGACTTATTTAAAGAGTTTGTCGATGTGTTTGCCTGGAGCTATGAAGACTTAAAAGCCTATGATATGGAAATCATCCAGCACAAGATCCCATTGAAAGAAAACCAAAAACCCTTTAGGCAAAAATTGCATCGAATTAATCCAATACAACTGCATCTAGTGGAAAAGGAAATCAAGAAAATGTATGAGGCAGGAATCATAGTGCCTGTGAGGTTCTCAGATTGGGTTTCTAACCTTGTAGCCGTGAGGAAAAAGACAGGAGAAATCAGACTGTGCATTGATTTCAGAAACCTTAACAGAGCCTCTCTTAAAGACAATTACCCTTTACCCAAAAAGGAACACATCCTGCAAAGGGTAGTTGGTTCAAAGAGGATTTCTCTGTTAGATGGTTTTTCAGGGTATAACCAAGTTCTAGTACTCCCAGAAGACCAACTCAAGACAGCTTTCACCACTCCTTGGGGCACTTTCATGTATGTGAAAATGCCTTTTGGATTAATGAATGCTGGGGCCACTTTTCAAAGGGCCATGGACATTGAATTTTCAGAGGAGATAGGGCACTTCATTGTAATTTACCTTGATGACATAACAGTTTATTCCAAAACTGATGAAGAGAACCTGAAACATCTAAGAAAGGTCCTTGGAAAGTGCAGAAGGTTTGGAATATCTTTAAATCCCAAAAAGACAGTGTTTGGCCTACAAGAGGGTAAACTCCTCGGCCATATTATATCATAAAGGGCGATTAAAATAGATCCAAAAAGAGTTGAGGGAATACTACAGATTATCCAACCAAGGAACATAAAAGAATTGAAATCCTTTATTGGAAATATTAACTTCTTAAGGAGGTTTATTCCCAACTTAGCAGAGCTCCTTAGGAACATGACTAATATGCTCAAGAAAGAAGTGGGAGTGAAGTGGATTGTAGAAGCCAAAAGATCCTTTGAATTGGTAAAACATGCACTCACCCAGGCACCAGTTCTAATCAGCCCCGACTTTTCGAAAAATTTCCTTATTTTTTCCTTTGCCTTAGAACACACTATGGCTGCAGTCCTATTGCAGAAAAACCTAGAGGGACAAGAACAACCTATTTCTTTTTTCAGCAAGGCTCTAAGGAATGCACCCTTGAAATATAACATAATAGAGAAACAAGCGTATGCTTTGGTAAAGGCCTTAAAAGACTTTAGGGTGTATATTCTGCATTCTCACATCATTGCTTATGTGCCTAACATAGTGGTAAAAGACATCTTGTCACAAAAGCCAGATGGAAAGAGGGGAAAATGGATTTCTATAATATTAGAGTATGATTTGGAAATCAAACCCACAAATCTCGTTAAAGGTCAGGGCTTAGCTCAATTGATGGTTGAATCTAATCTACAAGCCCTTGACATTAACATGGTAGATGCCTTGGATGAACAGGAAGAATTACCTGCTCCCACTGTGGAAGAATAGTTCCAAAACTCACCTTGGTACGCAGAAATCTTGTATATGCTTACAAATCTTAATGCTCCTCCTGATTTATCAAAAACAAAGGCAAGGTTTTTAAAGTTGAAAGCTAGGAACTATTGCATTTTAAATGAATGTTTATATTGGAAAAATGCCAATAGTTTCTTTCTCAAATGTTTGCCTGAAGTTGATGCAGAAAGGATCAAACATGAATTCCATGAAGGAGAGTGTGGAGGTCATCTCTACTGGAAAAACACAGCTAATAAAATCCTTAGAGCTGGCTATTACTGGCCCACCCTCTTCCAAGATGTCCATAAAATGATAGTTGCCTGTCACAAATGCCAATTTTTTTAGGGCAAAAGAAAACTCCTTCCTTTACCATTACAACCTATCACTGTTGAAGCTCCTTTTCAATAGTGGGGCCTAGATTTCATAGGATAAATCCATCCTCCTTCATCTGCCAACACAAATGGATTCTCACAGCCACTGACTACTTCACAAAGTGGATAGAGTCCATCCCTTCTAGGAATGGCACAGATTTTGTCATTATAAAATTTCTTGAAGACCATATCCTGTCTAGATTCAGCTGCCCTAGGAAGATTATTACTGATAATGCTGCTGCTTTTGGTTCCAAAAAGATGATTTATTTTTGTCACAGGTATCAGATTACACTTGTTCATTCTATTGCTTATTAACCTCAAGGTAATGGGCTAGCAGAATCATCAAATAAAAGTTTGGTAACCATCATCAAGAAGCTGCTTGAAGAGAATAAAAAATCATGGCATAAAAAGTTGGTGCATGCTCTGTGGGCAGACAGATTGACCACAAAGAAGTCCATTGGAATGTCCCCTTACCAGCTTGTTTACGGAGCAGATGCAATGTGTCCTACCAGCCTAGGTGTACCAGTGATAAAATTAGTCCAAGAAATACAGTCAGAAGAGAACATCATGGTAAGGAGGATCAATAAGACAATACATCTCCAGTAGACAAGGGAAGAGGTCTACAACAGAGTTCAAAAGGTGCAAGAGAACATAAAGAAGTTGTTTGACAAGAGAACAAAGGCTTGTGATTTCAACATTGGAGACAAGGTACTCAAATGGGACTCCAGAAGAGAAGATAAGGCTAAACACGGTAAATTTAACAGTTTGTGGCAAGGTCCTTACATTATTTAGTCCACCATTGGTCCAAATGCATTTTTTCTGCAAGAGTTAGATGGCACAGATATGTTTTTGGGTCCTGTCAATGGCAGGGTGCTCAAGCATTACTACTACTGAGTTCAATTTAAAAGCTTTCATTTCCATTGTAAATATCGTTGCTTTTTTCAGTCTCACAAAAGAAAAAAAAATATATATACAAAAACAATGAAAGAAAGAAAAGAGGGCAAATTGTAAAAAACAATAGAGGTACAGCCCCATACCAAAAAGAGAAATAAATTCTGAAAGTGGGCAAGCCTAAATGCCACTCCTGAAAAACACATTTCTATTTATTCAAATAGCCTAATCTTGACTAATTAGTTTTTAAATTTACTGCTGATAGGATAGTGAATTCGATTTTCCAAACTGTTTAATCTTGGCTTATCAGTAGATAGATTAGGATATAAATTAAAGGTTCAAACATGCTCAAAATCTGAACCTAAGTTTCCAAAGAGAATGACTCCAATCTGTTTCAAAGTTGGAGTAAAAAAAGATGGAATACTGGTTCTAATTAGCTCAAATCTGAACCAGTCAACAAAGAAAGAACAACTCAAACAAGAGGCAAAACAGAGCTGTAAAAAGATGAAGGAAGTGCTTGGACTTTTAGATCTTAAGCCTTCCATTTTGATTTAAAATTTTCTGCAAAATAAATATCTATGTGCAGCTTGTTTTTTATGCCATAGATCACAGTAAGTCAAACAGCTTAATCTTGACTTGACTGTTTTTAAATTTTTGTTGCAGAATTTAGAGAATAAAATCTGTTGGACAGTTTAATCCCAACAGATGGTAGATTAGGTAGAGAATTATATGGACTCAAAAGTTTAATCTGATTCCATGGATCAATAAGGAGTAGAAATAGATTATATTTCCTGTTTTGAAAAGAATAAAATGTTGTAAAAGAGCTTACCAATCCAAGTGCACTCTAAAGAAGAAAAAATGTTAGATCAGTAGGATTGGGTAGGTAGAAAGTTTTGTTGATGAATATCCATTATTTTTCAATGCTACTAACACATTTCAGAGCAAAAGAAGATCATCTAAGGAAAGAAAGGAAACCCAATGGATAAAGCATTGATCAGCCTCCCAGAGAATGCAAGTCTGAAGTTCTTGATGCCTTCAAGAAGGCACCATCCCCAAGTGGAGCCACTGTTGGCCACCTATAAAAATTTTTCTATCAAAACGTGGCCAAAACATTTTGGAGCCTTCAAGAAACAGTTTTATTACAGAAATGTATCTCTTGAAGCCTCAGGAAGACCTCATGCATTTGTCCAAATCTTCACTGTTGTGCTCATTTTATACTCAGAGATTCTGTTGATTTTATGAGAAGGAACTGCTGCAAAATCCCCTTGTCTCCCCTTCCCCACTCAGAAACTAACCTCCATTTTTTACTCTTTTTCCCCGTCATTTCCCTCTGATTTCCATTTTTCCTCATTTCCCCTTCGTAAAATCCACCTTGCATAGTTTAAAACTCCTTTTTGAACATTGCCGAAAACCTCAAATTCTTTTGAAGACCTTTGAAAATCCATAAAAAATGCCTTTTTGTATTAAAGACTTAAGCCCCCTTGGGCTAAGCCTAAACCACTTCCCCTCCACGTGCCTGCACTCTAGAACTAGGTGCTAGACCCGAAGCGCAATCGCATCGGAAAAATTCACAATCGGTTGATTGAAAGACCACATCAAAAGTTTCGATGCGATTGAGTCCCTTTATTGAAACTCCGCCCCCTCTGCTTTCATCCCATATAACTTTCACCCGGGACCAAGTGTTAAGAGTCCAGAGGCGCTAATTGCATCTCAAGTTCTAATGGTTAGATTGAAAATCCCAAGGCCAAAAACTCCGATTGCGATTGGCCCATTGTACACGCCCTGGGCCTATTATCATTCCATATAGACCAAGGCCCCACAATCGGGCGCCAAACATTTCATAAATATATTTTTTTCCTCCGAAGCTATAGAACTTGGTATTATATTGAAATTGTGGGTTTTCATAAAGTATAAAGGGTTTCCATTGGTGTATGAGCTGAAACGATATTGACCATTGATCTAAGGCCGATCCAATGGCCCGCGCTACATCTCATCGCAAATTTTCATTCGGTACATTTTTTTGTCCCCCCCGATCGGCCATCCCTCTAATTCATTCCCCACTGTTGATCTGATCCTCAGATCAACGGTCATTGCTCAATCGCATCGCAAATTTTCATCAGTGCATTTGTTCCCCCTTCCGATTAACTACCCCCGACCGATCCTCAGCCGTTGATCTCCTCCCCACCTTCCTCAGATCCAACGGCCCTCATTTTCTCCGATCGCGAACCATTCCCCCACTTTTAAACCCCTCTAATTCACTATCCGCCGTCGATCTAATCTGCAGACCGACGGTCAGTGCTTAATCGCATAGGCCCTCCTGATCGCGCAATCGCATCGGCGATTTTCATGACAACCTCCCTCTTTCCCCCTCCGATTGTAATCCTATGATTAGATCTGGACCATCCACGTGTCCAGATCGAATGGCCCAGATTTTTCCCACATGGTTTCATCACCCTCTGCCTTCCACCAAGAGGATTTTAATGCATAATCCCAACCGTCGATCTTTCTGACATATTTTCTCCCTCTGTTCTCCTTCTGACCTCCTCAAACAAATCCCCATCATTGGCTGATGCCATTCAACGGTCATGCTCTCTCCCCATGCCCTTTGAAGAATTTTACCCAAAAACATAGGATTTTATAATATAGTTCTGTATTTTGCAGGTTTGAATGGTTTGTCCATTATAATGAAGAAAGACTGAAGGCTAGGAATGATGATTCCCATGCCTTTGATTTACCCAAAATGGAACCATTCGCTGGGCTCAAAATCCACGTCTCGTCAATGTTTCATAAGGCATTGATGCCATATGAGCCCTATGCGGCCTGCACATCAACAAGACACAGCAATGCATAAAAGAAACAAAGAGCATCAGTGTTTGAATATTTCCTAGCACAGTTTGAAGGATTAAGGCACATTTTTAGCAAATCAAAGCCTAAATCCATGGATAAAGACGTCATAAGGACCGGAAGACACATGATAAGCCTGATCAAACCTAAAACACATATCTCAAGTAAATTAAAGGTGTTTTAGGAAGAGACGAAGACATATGTCGATCCGAGAAAGCCTCCACCACCTGAAGAAGAGGCCAATTGAACCCTCTCCAGCTCCTAAAGGCACCTAAACACGGAAATCAAACAAGGCATAGTCAAGCTTACTGAGCAAGAGGTGTTTTCCCTAAATACGGCGAGCAGTTAGCCACAGGTGGATCTTTATATGCAATTTGTCGGCAAAACTATTTTAAAGATTAAGAACAACCCAGAAGCAAATCTTTTCGATCATTAGGCCTTGGGAGAGTAGAAACAAAGTTACTTCAACATGACATTGAGCTTCAAAAGTCAACAAAGGCTCCCACCGAGCTTAATTCATAAATGTACATCAATTTAATACAGACAGGTCATCTGTAAATTACTTCATCGAGCCCCTCAAAGGCTGAGGAGTCATTAGTCTGTATTAATTGACCCAGGAGATCTTTTATCAGATCCCACCTCCTCATTCTTCTATAAATACTTCTGTAGAAGATGGGAAAATGTTGGTCTCTGGACATATAATTGCATGTAATAGTTTTCTGAAGCTACTAATGCCCTGTGTGCAACTTGAAGATACATAAGTTGATATGAGAAGTTTGAAGTTGTAGAGACCCACCGGGCTTGCTGATTGTAACTAGTTTGAACATCAAATACAAGTTGTTGATTTATGGGATCCTGATTTATGTCAATGGTGATGTGTTCCTCACTGTCAATTGTTATTTTATTTAATGTTTTCACTCTGTCCACTTTCTCTGATAAAGAGCAGCAAACATAGAGCTAGGATTTACTCTCAACAGTACCCTACTCTTACTGAAAGCTTTATTTCTATGTTTTCTTCATTTGAACATTTTATTTGAAGAGTATATTAAAGCAGGCTGGTTTAAAAGCACTTTCCTGATCTAGATTGCTCTTTAAAATGAGTATTTTCTGTGTTTTCCTTTAGAGTATATTAAAGCAGGTTGGTTTAAAAGCACTTGCCTGATCTAGATTGCTCTTTGTGATTATCATATGTGTTTTCCTTTAGAATATGCTGAAAGAAAGATATTTTAGAAGCACTTACCTGATCTTGAGCTGTTCGAATTGTTTTTAAATGTTTCCTAACTGAAAGTACTTCAATGCAGGCTAGTTTAAAAGCACTTCCCTAATCTCAGAATACTTTTATGTTTTTCCTTAAGTACATGCCGAAGCAAGATAGTTTGAAAGCACTTACTTGATCTTAGGCTGTTCACTGTTCTTCATTTGTTTTGCTCTCCATTTCCTATCTTTTTCATTCCATAAAATAAACTTAAGAGATCCTGTTGACATAAGTGACTTGCCCCATTGATCCTTCTTGAACCTTGTTGTCCAATTAAAATCCTCCTATGACACCATAGCCCAATTGGTTAAACTTTTTTTTGTCTTTTCTGTCAGCCGAATCATTCCTTTACTTGCATACATCTTCACTCTTTATTTTGAACTGCCTTCACCTTCATCATGTCTTTTCCCAACCAAAAAAAAACAAACAAAAACCATGCTCTTCATAACTAGCCTAATATCGCATTTCAGGCTTTAAAGATAATATCTTTAAACTCATTCATAGAGAGATCCCTCTCTGGATTCAGGAGGGCTAGATCCTTGAATCCCAAAGCAGTTTGATGTTCTCCCTGCAGTTGGACTTTCTCCAATCTTGGTAATTACAGGGTGCTAACATATTCTACAGGTCAGCTACTAATATCTCCCTTGAAAATGGTGATTGAGTCCACTTTGACTCCAAATAAACATAGATTTAGTGCCCTTCGTCTTCAGTTGCTTGGCTGCCTCTTGGAATTTGATTTGCTAGAGACTCTAAGTGAAGTATGGCTTGACTGAGCTTGGTCTTGAGTTTCTTGGCTACCTCTGGAATTCGAATTTCTGGAGGGGGATCTCATGAGGATCCTTGGGTTGCCTCTGAGAGTTAAGGAGGGTGGACAATCCCCTTGAATCTCTCCAATATTTCTCCCTAATTTCCTAATGTTGTGCTTATTTATCCTCCAATCCCGATCTTCCAGTGGTAGGGAGCAAGGCCCTAAATCATCTCCTTCTCCAAATCTATATAAGCTGCCAAATATTCTCACAATATTATATAAAAATAACCAATATTAGGAAAAAATATGCAACTACCTTTAATCCTCCCTAAGAACATATTAAAGCACAAGAAAACATTATTAAGTGCTATAGGAAAGATTTAATATATCCTTTTATGTGCATAAGAGAGGTAGATGGGCCTAAGAAAGGTTAGACGGGCCTTAATTTATGTCTAATTTAGAGGCCCATCACATGGCACCACCTACAAGACATGTACACAACTCTAAATGTACTCTACACCACCTGTACAATGTGTACACAATACTACATATGTTACATGTACACATCACCATAGGCATAATCATTGAATATACAACATGCACAATATATACACAGCAGTAGTATTGTACATCCATAGACCACGCACTAACCCCATAAGCAACCTTGATTCTAGTGTCTTTCCATTATCCATGCTTATCCTAACATGCCGCATATCCCACTACTTTCACTTCCCTGATGTACCCCTCAACATTAACTGTCCATAACATAAACATAGGCATAGTACAAGCATGTAATATCAATTCATTTCCACATGATACTAACCTCATATATCTATTAAAGTTACTCTTCCCACTTGATTACTCACAAGACCAAGAACCTCTTCATGTCATTCATCTGCATAAGAAATCACTCCTCCACAAGAATGATACTTGAAAATCCTATCATACAGTGACATAGATAAATACACATATATAATCATTAGCATAAAAAATTCATGATCCTGTCAAACAAAGACATACATACACATCTATACCTATAAACATTAGCATTAAACAATCATGATTCATGACGACCCTGTCAGACACAACATACATACATACATACATACATGTATACATATATAAACATCAACATAATCATGATCACAACACAATTTCTACATATCATAAGGTCTAGGTGATCTGATATGGGTGGTTGACTTGTTTTTCTATGCAAGCACCTCCCACTCAATTAAAACAAATTAAGGATCTTGCTTATACATGCATGTGCGGTATTGAATTCTTGATTCAGGTGTATGTGTTTTAACTGGTTTAAGGCTTTATGTGTGAGAAATTAAAAATTTGTTTAATCTTATTAAAAGCATGTACAACAACCATAAATTTCATCAAATTAACCAACAACACATTACAAGAAACATAATAAATGAGTTCACCCTCAACACTTGATCTATGCCTCCTTGAGGCTCTGTCAATGGACTTGGATCTTTGGGATTAAGATGGTCAATTTATTTTACAAGCTGATGCTCAACTCCAATGGTTTTTTGGACTATACCAATGGGTTTATAATACCAAAATACCCTTGGATTGACTGCTCAATCTCTGGAAATGGACCTAGGATCCCTTGGGCTTGACCTCTTCGGTCGGTGTCCTTGAGCTTCCCTGAGATTATATGTTGCACAAACTCTCCTAGAAGTCCTCTTCTACTCCTAAACCTATTGTACTGTCTCCATCACATATCAATCATCCAAAATAAGCTATTAATTCGCTCAGAATGAACATAGGCTCCCCGTTCTATGCCTCCAACACCTGGTGGCACTAGGCTCCCTGAAACTTCCCTATGGCTTCTTTAGCTCTAGAAGTCTCCAAATGCTTCTGCAAACCCCATCATTGGATTCATAAGGTTCAATATAGTCAAAAATGACTATTTGTTTCTTGATAATGGCCTCTGGATGCCTTGGCTAAGCCTCATTCTCCTGCTGGCTCCTGCTGGCCCTAGTGGCCCTTGGAACTTCTTTGAAGAAAAATCATGCTCAGAAGTCATCAGTTAGCTCTACAAACCTCACCAATAGCTCTAGAATGCTTGAATCATTCAATAATGACTCTTCCTTCACTCATAATGGTCGAAAAATTGAGCCTTCTACAATTTTTCCCAATATCTCCTAGGAAAACTCCAGTAAATGTGGAGAACTTCAGTTAACTGGAGCTAGATTAGGTTTGACCACCAAATTCGGCACGCCCCTATCTGCTCTGCATACTAAGCCATGCATTTAAACTTTATGGTTAGGGTGGTGGCCACATGCGCACCCCCATCCATTAAGTGGCTTGGCCAAAACACAATAGAATACAATTGTGGAGTTTAATTACATACATATGCAAAGAAACCAAAAGCACTCTTTATAAAAGAATGAACATAACCTTAAATAGCTTACATACACGTAGAACAGGGTTGTCAGGTCCCACAACACGCAACCAATCACAACGCATCCCAAATCGCTTTTCCGCAAGTTTAACTTGGTACCGATAATGTTGAAAGCATAATTTATGCGATGCATTGAAACCATAAGTTATGCGATGTGAGCTCGTGCGCAATTCCGACATGTGGCTCCCCTCATCACATCGCATGTTTCAAATTTACCACATCGCAACCAATTTAACATATCTTGTGAACTCTTAGCTTCTAAAAATTGTGATTTGAGAAAGCGCTTTTTTGGGTGTTGCAATCTCCGTTGTTGGTTTGTTTCTCAATCTGACGATCCACATTATATCTTCACCTTCTCACTTCGCATCACAGGTTAAATAATTCAACTTGTGAAACTCTTTAACGGTAAACTCTGTTTTGTGTGATGTGCGATGTTTCTCAACTACGATGAGATATTTCCTGTTGATTGGTATCAGATCCACAGTCCTCGCTATCGCTTCATTCTATAGCTTGCTCTTATTGTCCGTTCCACCTTCAAGATTCCACGGCTGTGCAATCCCTGATTCTATATGCAGAGTTCAAGACTCCATGGCAGCCACCAATTCGAATCCCACTCTATTGGTCAATCCGATTCTGAACCAGTTTGACATTTCGAACCCAATCCCATAACTTTTAATTTTGAGCAAATCCTTAGGCCCTGATCCCAATCTGATCACTCCTTCCCACTAATAGGCTTTTGGACCCACAAAAGCTAATGATTATCTTCCTTTAGCTTCAACACTACTACTTTCAAGATATATCAACTAATTTTTCTTGAGAAGTCTCTTTGGAAATCACCGTGAAATGCCTTGCACTGCAACTGGTTATGTCTCTTGACCACTACTCTATGGTTGTTGCTGACCCACTTCAACATTGCTAGCTGTTGTAAACTGATGCATACCCTGTTGTACCATTGTTCTCTCTTAAAAAAAATGAAAAAATGAAAAAAATTCCCACTGAGAATGAAGCTCCTCTTGCAACTATGGCATACAAGCTTTGTCTTGGAAATCCACTTTCGAAATTAAGCTTGCAATATGAGTGAACTCTTTTCGTCAACAAAAACATCAGCTTGTTCTGCAATGGCGGCAAAACACCTTGCATCTTTTCCACTTCTTCACTGAATGGACCAAAACTTCCTGCAACATCTTGTCACAAGAACACGATCAATCTTGAAAATAAATAATTGAAATGAAGACCACCTATTTTTTCTTCTTCAAAGCACTGATTCTCACCTTCCTGTAACATCACATACATGACGATCCTCTTGCACATTGGTGTATCCATTTATTGACTCACAATCGACAAACACCCTCGACTAAAACATAAGTTGTGCAACATGCGACATCAACAATAATTCAACATGAAATGTGCAATACAATCGACACAATACGATATGAAAAGTGTGCAACACAATCGACACAAGTCGACAGACATGTGTTCGACACAATTGACAGAAGACGATATGAAAAATGTGCAACACAATCGACACAAGTTGACAAACATGTGTGTGACACAAGTCGATATACAACATGATACATTGACAACACTCGTGCATGTATCTATGTACAATGAACCTTTTTACAAGTTCGCCATTTACACATACAAACTCATGCATATGTACACTTTCAAATATTCCTTTCAAGTAGCAACAAGTTCATAATCCAAAAACATGTGGGTGACTATAAGAGCTGAACTGAATGATATTTCTGCAACATAAGTGAGTAACATACCCATATTTTACACCTCCATAGCAAAATTGTGCAACAAAAAGAAATGCCTTCAACTGAACAACATTCACATGCAATCTTGCATCCTACAAGTTGTGATAATCTGCTACAACTTATCATACTTTCAACAGGAATTCAGGCATATATAAGGCTGAAATTTGCATATATGTACAAATTAAATGCATGCCTTAATTGGTCAAGAAATTGAGCCATTTCTTGCAAACCCACTTCAATGGACTTTTCCTACTGAACATCTTCTTCTTTTGAATCATCTGGACTCACATCAATGATGGAATCCCTGGTCACATTCACACCAATCTTTTTATCCTCTTGCTTCATGTGCTTGGGATGAGTGGTTGGATGCAGTGTCCAACATTGGGCAATGAGATGTCCCTTTTTCTGGAAATGTGTGAAAATATTTTGCATCTTCTGTTCAAGTTGCCTTTGCTTGAACTGTTTCATGTATGCTATCATTCTCTTCCAGCATCTCGAAACTTTATGGTTATTAAAACCACAATATGAAAAACAAATTTTTCTCCCATTCATGCATGCAGATTTTTCATGCTTAACATAATCATAAAAAACATGATTATAGGAAGAATTATACCTTGAATGTTTCTTTGAATTTTCATCTTTTTCACCTTCTTGAGAAGATGAACTTGAAGAGGTTCCAGCTCTCTTTTTAATACCAACAATGTTTTTCATGTCCTTAGAGCTGTCACAACTCTCTTGCTTGCCATAAGTTGCATGTATATAAGCATCTTGCTCTTCTTCAAGCACATGCTTGGCTAAGGATTCTTTGGCATCATGGAGCTGAATCTCCATCTCATTCATCTTTTGAAGAATTTCTTGCTTCTCTTTCTTCATAGCAACCAGTTTCTCTTGAAGTTTAGTGCTCTCTCGTACATATTCATACAATTGTTGCACCATATCTTTCATGATGTGAGAGTCCTCCTTCATCTCTTTATCAAAGAGTCTTGCAAAGGAGGAGGATTTAGAAACATCACTTGATGAATTTGTCATCACTATGTAAATGAATTAAATAACTTCAACAACAATTCAAAAATCTTCAAAAACAATTGAAAATTTTTCAAAAACAATTTGGTTGTAGATTGAAGCTCTTCTCTACAGCTTGTATCTCTTCTTCAAGCAGCCTCTTTTGCAAAAAATCCCTCTTATGCTTCAAGGGTTTCCTTGAGGTCCTTTGGGTAAGGATGATGCTTTCAGCCTTCTTCCTTCTTGTCCTCTTCTAGAATTAGCTAGCAGTAGCTCCCCTTCACCTCTAGCAAACTCAAACTTGTAAGCATCAGTGAATTTTCAAACAGTTAAATTCTTTGCACTATTAAACACCCTTCAAGTCAAACAGGAGAGCAAGAAACATTGTGCTCTGTCAAGAAAGAAACCTGGTGCTCTAAAACCAACCTAATCTGATATGGGTGGCTGACTTGTTTTTCTATGCAAGCACCTCCCACTCAATTAAAAAAATTAAGGATCTTGCTTATACATGCATGTGCGGAATTGAATTCTTGATTCAGGTGTATGTGTTTTAAATGGTTCAAGGCTTTATGTGTGAGAAATTAAATATTTGTTTAAGATGATTAAAATAATGTAAAACAACCATAAATTGAATAAAATTAACCAACAACACATAACAACAAACATAATAAAGGATTTCACCCTCAACACTTGGACTACGTCTCCTTGAGCCTCTGTCAATGGACTTGGCTCTTTGGGATTAAGATGGTAAATTTATTTTACAAGATGATTCTCAACTCTGATGGGTTTTTGGACTGTACCAATGGGTTTAGAATACCAAAATACCCCTGGATTGATTGCTCAATCTCTGGAAATGGACCTAGGCTCCCTTGGGCTTGACCTCTTCAGTTAGTGTCCTTGATCTTCCCTGAGTTTCTTTATGGCACAAAATCTCCTATAAGTCCTCTTCTGCTCCTGAAACCTATTCTAATGTCTCCAAAACATATCAATCATCCAAAATAGGTTTTTCATTCGCTCAGAATGAACTTAGGCTCCCCGTTCTATGCCTTAAACACTTGGTGGCACTAGGCTCCCTGAAACTTCCCTGTCACATATTGGGCTCTATAATTCTCAAAACTATTCTACAAACCCCACCATTATATTTATAAGGTTCAATATAGTCATAAATGACTATTGGTTTCCTAATAATGGCCTCTGGCTGCCTTGGCTAGGCCTTATTCTCCTGTTGGCTCCTGGTGGCCCTTGAAACTTCTTTGAAGCAAAATCACGCCGAGAAGTCCTTAGCTAGATCTGCAAAGCTCACCAATGGCTCTATAATTCTAGAATCAGTCAAGAATGACTCTTTCTTCGCTCAAAATGGTTGAAAAATTGAGCCTTCTACAATTTTTCCTAATATTCCAAGGAAACTCCACTAAATGTGGAGAACTCCAGTTAACTGGAGTTAGATTAGGGCTGACCGAAAAATTTGGTGTGCCCCTATCTGCTCTGCCTATTAAGCCACACATTTAAATGTTACTGTTAGGGTGGTAGCCACATGCGCACCCCCATCCGTTAAGTGGCTTGACCGGAACACAACAGAATACAATTGCGGTGTTTAAATACATGCATACGTGAAGCAACCAACAACACTCTTTATAACAGAACACACATAGCCTTAAACAGATTACATACATGCGGAATAGGCTTCTTGGGTCCCACAACATGAAACCAATCACAGCACATCGAAAATCCCTTTTCCGCAAGTTTAACCTGGTTCTAATAACACTGAAACCATAATTTATGCGATGTGCACTCGTGCGCAATGCCGACATGTGGCTCCCCTCATCGCATCGCATTGCAGATTTCAACTTTACTGCATCACAACCAATTTAACATATCTTGCGAAATCTTAGCTTCTAAACATTTCGATTTGCGAAATCACTTTTTCGGGTGTTGCAATCTCCGACGTTGTTTTGTTTCTCGATTCGACGATCCACGTTATATCTCCACCTTCTCACTTTGCATCGTAGGTTAAAAAAATTAACTTGCAAAACTCTTGAACAGTAAACTCTGTTCTGTGCGGTGTGAATTTTTTCTCAACTACGATGAGATCTCTCCCATTGATTGGTTTCAGATCCACGGTTCTCATTATTGCTTCGTTCTGCGGCTTGCTCTTATCGTCCGTTCCACCTTCAACATTCCACGGTTGTGCAATCCCCGATTCTATATGCAGAGTTCAAGACTCCATGACAGCCACCGATTTGGATCCCACTCTGCTAGTTGATCCGGTTCTGAACCTATTTTCCATTTCAAACCCAATCCTATAACTTTGAATTTTGAGCGAATCCTTGGGCCCTGATCCTAATCTGATCACTAGGTTCAGAGAAATTCCTTTAACTGTGCACACCATGCACAACATTAAGAACAAAAATTCCCAACAAAGCCAAGGAATCTGATGCCTCAAATCCATTTAATTTACCTTTTTGGTTACCTTTCTCATGTATATACTGCCACCGTCCATGTACCACAATGGACCCAACCAGTCCAACCTATTGTCATATTCTTACCTTTCTTTACGCTTACTCATACACCAAGTTTCATATGTGTCTTACATTACCTGTTGGGTACCACACAACTCTCCCTGAGCTCCATTAACTTCCTCTTTCCCAACCAATTCCCAAGACTCTCAAACATAAAACTCAAGAACAAAAAAATAATAATAAGAAGACCATGAAGAACCAAAATAAATATGACGTCGCAACAAAGTTCGAATGCCTTGCACCAAACAAACAAAACTGCAAATCAAGCGTAAGAAAATCACAAAGGACTGAAAGCACAAAACTAGCAACAGACACCATGACTCAATCCCAATGGTTCCCAAGGAAAGTTCAACTCGAGCCTTTTCAAATAATTCATGGTAGTCTCTTTTGCCATGAAATCCCCTGCATCATACTGCCATAAACACATAACTGTTAATGCATAAATAAACATAACAAGAAGCTAGTTACCTTACCTTGTTGTGCCAATAATGTTTCCTTGTATCTAAGCACACACATGTCAGCCATATGTATCAACATATAGAAAGCATATCTATCAATTTGAAATCAACATTTACCAAGGATAACAACCATGTCATAATCCACAATCAACTCACATTCATTTACCATAATACATAATGCTACAACTATCACCTACTTACACTCAAGTACATATCAATTGTCTCAACGCATACATGTTATTACAACCATCTTCATGCAATATTACAAATGCATACTCATAACATACAATTAATAAAACATTCAAACCAACTATAAATGTACCATGTTAAATAAATAAACTAGATGACGTAATAGACACCAAATCACTCAGACACCAAGTAGACGACATAATCAAACATTAAGCACCAAGTATATGACATAAGAAAACTCATACCTTAATGTACCTTAGGGGAGGCTATATTGTCTGCAAAATCAATCTATATTAGCATGATACAACTTCACATCACATAAACTTAGACAGAAGTAAAGTCATGATATCCATAACAATAACTAGCTAACATGTTCGCATCATAAAATCATAAAAAATTGTCATTCATGCATAGCAATCACATACGCATTGTCATCATATATTAGTACAATACAATATCACAAATAGATCGACTCATACCTAAATGCCATAACTCTAACCAACTACATAGGCCAATCCAAATTGACATGATACATATAACATCAAGATCTTAAATGAAATAACCTTAATCATCAAGTTAACTATCATATAACAACAACAAGTTGATCTTATAACATAATCATCAACAACATATAACATAATAATCAAGTTAATACCATGCATGATTAACCAACACATGTAGATATGATCACGCTAATTTACTAATATCTATCATTTATGTAACCATAAAATCAATAGAATGAAATGAATACACATAAACACATATGCAACCAACATAAATGCATGATAAACACACTGCCCATCCAATCCGAGGGTTGAACCATGCTATGATACCTCTCTGTAACACCCTCTACCCACATCTACCCAAGTAACCATCCAACCGAGGTAAACATGTGACAAGAGGCTACTATAATGAAATTCAGCCTCTTAGGTGACCTTAAGGAAGTGGAACTGATGGAAAGACAACATAAAGACCTTATACAACAACAACACTCCCAGGAGGTAACCCAACCATTCAGGGATCTTACCCTTGTGTCATACTAACATTTTGACCTCTTTGAGCTATATCCATAGGCATAACACTATGTGTCAGTGGTTAGGAGATTATAGCCACATGCATAACACTGCATGCTGTTGGGCCATGAATACGACCAATTTTTAACACTTATTTCATCCATTTTTACTCTTCTTAATCATGTCATTTATTATAATTTATCATATAAATCCATTTTATAATGATTTATGCTCTTATGGATGAATATTATTTCTTCTCCTTTATTTTTAATAAATTGATGACTATTATGCATAATTTTATCAATGATGGTTTATTAATATATTTTGTAATATCATTCACCATTTTAGCCTCCAAGATATTTTCCAGACTGCAAATTTGATTTCCAAATCATCATGAAATATTCCAACTCAGAAATTCGCTAGAATAAGAAGTGACAGTTTTGCGGTTAAGATTCTGGGAAAATGAAGAAGAATCTGGAAAATCTGTAACATGGGTTTTGTCCAGAACGGGCCCAATTAACTTTATTGAGGAATGGTTTGCCCAAATTCGGCCTGTATTGAGAGAAACGCAGAGTTCTTTGAGCATGATTTTCTCAGACTTGTTGTTGCGGCCGTCCTCCAAATCTCAGCTGCAAAGCCAAATTCGCCTTGCTCTTGTTGAAAGATTGTTGAAAATGTATTTTCTGGATGATCAAGTTGTTGGGAACAATCCAATATTGTTATGGGAGATCATATATTCTATTTAATTTCTCTTCCTTCTGATTATAAAAGGAGAGCATGTATTGTGTATTGGAGGAATGGAGGACAATGGATGATTATTGAATTTCCTTTGTAACATTATAATTCCTTGACTCTTGTGAGAAAAGAGCAACTGATGTAAAAGCTATTCACGTTTTATTAATACAAAGAGACGTTCTAGTTCCATTCCTCAAGCTCTGCAGTAGCCTAGCGGCGCTTTCACTGGCGGTTGAGGGCCCGACCCTGGTGGAGCGATCTGTTGTTTGTATTTCTATTCTTTTATTTCTGTTGTGTGAAGTGTGTTTAATGTTTGTTTCAATTACATAACTAGTTTACTGTTGTTAGATCAAATACAGAGTCATTGCTATTTCATCTTTTACAAGAAGCACATCTTTCGTTCGATTATCTTGTTATTATCATAAAGCTTTGCTATTCCGTATCTGATTTAAGTTGTTGTTCCATTAGTTTATAATTTTCTATAATTGTTTGTTGCGTGGTGAGTGGCTGTCGACAGAATTAAAGCATGGAAATCTAGTTTCTTGAGTATGTTAGAATTGTAATTGCTGTTCATTTCATGTTGTTGTTCTATTTCTGTTCATTGTTTATTCATAGTCTTCGATTAGCAAATAGATGAGTTATAGTTACATGTTGTTGTTCCTTTCTAGATTTCGTTTCTTTTAAGTTACGTTCATTGAATTTTCTTTGGTTTCGATTGCTTCAAGATCTCCAACTGTAGAGGATAGAGGTTATTGCTTCCAGGTCCCCAGATTGGTTATCTTGCATTGATTTCTAAGGTAAAGAGTTACTTCTACTCCATCCCTTATCAATGTTTTTCAAGATTGATGTAGTTTAATATTTCCATTCATGTCACTGTAATTAGGTTTCTTTACAAGCATTTATTACTTTTGTATTTTTTATTCTGTACTACATCTTCACAGCATTGCTCTTGGATGAATTGCAGCCTCAGACAGAGTACACTCTTGAAATAAAAAGTCACTCCTAGATCGATAATTAATGTAAGATAAATAGGTGATAAAAAGATACCTTTTTATACCTCGACACATGCCAATAGCCAGGGCCCAAATACTCAGTTATGTGCTAGCGGCCCCGAGATTTAAGCCACCTTTTTAGGCCCCAAAACCAAGTGTTCTACCCAGAACTTCATGAAAAGTTGAGAGATGATAAATAGAAACAGTACAATGATACGTAATCAATCACATCGATAAGAACTCATCTGCATACCTCCTAGCCATGAAAGGAGTTTTTTCAAACATGTCATAAACATTAAACCTACATGTATAAACAAGAGAATATAGCATAGGGGTCCCATACTTATCTAAGAATTTATAAGCAAAATTTCTCCCTACATCATTAACTGCAATACAATATATTTTACCATAGATACATTGTCTATTCATTAACAAGTAAAAACATGAATAGATCGATACATCATTATTGATAAAATACATGCTTATAACCAGCATAATAAAAACATACATACCATGGAGACAACAAAAATAGAATCCATATAATAACTAGTACATTTATACATTAAATACCAAAGGAATGAATTGCTCATTAATGAATGTAGAAACTAACCAGAGATGGGCCTTCCACATTCCACCTGACCATAGATTGTCTAAGCCAGGTATCACTTCATCCAATCACCTGTGTGCCATATTCCAAGAATGAATGCAGGATCTCATAAAACACATCAATCACAACCAATCCAGGGCTTCCAAAGGCCAAACCAACTCACGGTCGGACATCACAACCATCATGGATTGGTATCTATCCAAGTTGTTATAGGGCTCTAGAGTGTTTGTTCCAACCAGGGCTTCCAGGACTAGTAACTCAACCCCAACTAGTATAGGGTTTCCAGGACTAGAAACCTAACCCACCTAGGGATTCTAGACCATTTTTCCAACCAAGTCTTCCAGGACTAGTAAATCAACCCACAATTTTTCGTTGGGCTTCCAGAGTGTTTTTCCAACCAAGGATTCCAGGAACTAATAACTCAACCCAATAGCTAAAGGATCACGATAACCAACCAGAAAACAATCAATCGAAATAAACCCACAACACCATGGCTATCCAGGTAATGGGAAGGCTAGGAAAATCCACATGCATACACCATGCATGCCAAAACTAGTGAGGAAAACATACATGCAACTCGGTGCCTCCAATCAAAGCCCGTTGTAGTTGTTGATCCCTATGTTTGCTTGTGTTTTCCTACTCTTCCTTTGCCTTCTTGCTCCAAATCACCAAGTATCCAAACTCTCATAGAGTGCTCCAAGAAAACTCTATGTATCCAAGAGTATGAGAGAGAGAGAGAGAAAGAGAGAGAGAGAGTAATGAGAGAGCTCCAAAAATGCACTGATAAAATATTACCAACTGGTCCTAAGAATCCTTTTTATTAATGAGTCCTCTATTTTGTTCAGTTTCCATTATTTTCCTTCATTTTCCTCCTCATATGAAACTTGTGATGATTCACCTTCCTTTTCTCCTATTTTCCATTATTTTCATAAATAAAATGTCAATTGATGCCTCATGCCTTTCCAAAGCCTTTGTTGTTGCCTTTGCCAATTTCCTTGGCCATAATAAACCGAAGTGAAAACCCGCTAGGATGTTTTTCCCAACATTCAGCTTGGATACATGTCCCAATGACCGTGGTTATTAATTTTTTCCTTTATTAAATTTTATTACATGGAATTGTCACCAGGGATGTTACACTAGTTTTTTTCCTCACTAGTCACTGAAGACATAGACACCACAGGCTTTGACTCTTACAACATCCAAATTTCGAAAAAATTTGAACCTGGTGCGAGGGAGAGATCGTAGGGAATGCTAATATGAGAATTCACGTTGTCCAATGGAGTAAGGAGATTCAAACAAAACATAGCATATCCCAATGGGCTGTCAAGAAAAGGGTAAACTATTTTATTTCCAGCCTCTGCAAGTTTTCCATTTTGGGTTTCTATGCATGGTGGAGTTCTATGATTAGTGTGTAGGGTATACTAGTTACATTGAAAACACTTGAGTTGTTCTGGTTATTTTGGTCCTCACTTTTTTCCTAGAGTTTCTCCCTGGAACCGCGAACCTATCACTATTATCTCAACCTATTCCTTGTTTAGCCTAGGCATTGTGATTAATTCCTCTTATAGTTCTATTTTGGTTTAGTATAGCCTGTTTTATTAGTCCTCGAATCCTTTGGGGGTTTACAAGTCTCATGTCTTTTATACTCCCGAATGATATTCCTTTCCAACGAACGCACTATTGTTGGGGGTCTGGAGTTCATTGTCCTTCGGGCAGGCCTTATGCTCACACTCAAGCCCAATCTGTTGATGTTATTTTCCATTCTACTTCACCTCCTCAAATTCAGGAAGAAACCCAACAATTGGAAGTTTTAACTACCAATGGCCATCAGGCCTATTCTGAATTTCAAATTCAAATTGAAGTTGTTAGTTAGGTTCTTGACAATGGCCACACTAAGGGAAAAAGAAATCAATACCTTAATTCCTTCACTCTTCATTGGTAAATAAAGATGCTCCTTGGTTGGGTGGTCAAAGAAAAATATGAGGACCACAATGAGATCATTGCATACCTCAATGAAATTCAGCAAGTCCAATGCCACCAACAAGTCTCTTGCTTGGTTAGCCTCGATGCTCATTTGGCGCATATTGAAGGTCGTCCTTAATGTGGTAACAAACCTCCAGCATGCTCAAGTGCACAGGATTCAGTCCCAATAACATCCTTTGACAAATGATGATTGTCTAGATATCTTAGTTGATGTTTTGGCTTCAAAAAGATATTTTATTTTCGTAGTTAGATGCATGGCCAACTACAAATAGTAGATGATATGTATTAATTTTGTAAATATTTTAGACAACTATTCGAAAGTAGGCTAGCTAGAACTGAATTTATATTTTGACCATTTTTATGGTTGGAAAACTAATCAATTTCCTTCACTATTGTTAGTTTGGTTTCCTTTATGGAAAACCACAATGGTGAGAAAGAAAAAAATTGAACAACATATTTCCAAAATATACAAAGCTAAAATATATATATATATATATATATATATATATATATATATATATATATATATATATATATAGTGGGGTGAAAGCCCACAAAGGGATTTGAACCTTGAATCTCACTATTTACATAATACTTCATATCATAACACGAGGATGCTAATTGAGCTCCCCTCATAGATTATTTGTATTATATATATTAATTTATATAATATTGTTAAAAACTCTCACAAGATTAGGAGTTATAATAGTGAAAAAACAATTAAAATAGTTTTCATCTTTTTTGTTAGTCATAATTTTTTTCTTTTTCTATTTCACTTTAGTGTTTTTTATTGTGATTTTTCTATTTTTTTCCCCTTTTCTCTAAGTATAATAAAACTTTAATGTTTTTCACCAATTAAAAAAAAATTCATATGTGATTCATGAACCCAGGAGATAGGTGGTCACTACATCCATGAAACATATGTAGCAGGTAGATCCATCTAAACCCAATAACATCTTCTGAGAAATTATGGTTGTCCATATCTCTTGGCTGGTTTTGGCTTCAAAAATATATTTTCTTTTCATAGTTAGATGCATGACCAATTTCTACTAGCAGATGATATATGGTAATTTTGCTTATATTTTTATACAACTACGAGAATAGTAGACTAACTAGAACTGGATTTATATTTTGACCATTTTAATGGTTCGAAAACTAGTTAGTTTCTTTCACTATTGTTGGTATCCACATAATTAATATTTTGCAACTGATAAATTGTTATAAACATGATGGAGTCGCAAGATTAGGAATTTTAATAGCAAAAAAACGATTAAAACATCTTTTAGCTTTTTTTAGACATATTGTTTTTGCTTTTCTATTTCACTCTAGTGCTTTTTTTTAAAAAAAAAATTAATTTTTTTTTTTTATTCTCTTATTATAAAAAAAAAACCCCAGTCACCAATAAAATAATTAAAAAAAATGGATTTTCCCTATGTGGTTGATGAACCCCAGAGATAGGTGACCACTGCGTCCAAGAAATATTTGTAACATGTAGATACATGACGCAAAAATATTTGTAACATGTAGATACATTTGTAGTAGGTAGCTACACCTTAGCAGGTAGATACACCTAAAGGAATTACTTCCTATGGGTAGATAGGTGACCACTACGTATATTAACACCAAACTGAGGCTAATTGGGCTGCTCAAAAGTCAATTCAGTGTAACTGTTTCAAACCACTTAGGGTTGGAAGTTAGCCCTTCCAACCAGAGAGGGCTCTCTCAAGAAAATGTATGATATTCAATAATGAAGCTTAAAAAAACTAAGATGGCTAACTCTCATATCTCTTTTGGATGGTTTTTTGCATGTGAAAGATGTGTGATGGCTACCATTGGGCATGGAGTCAGTATGAAACTCAATTTAAAAAAAACATCATTCATGGAAGCTGAGACATATGAACTCTTACAAAAATAAATTTGACAACAAACAAGATGCATAAAGGAAGTTGGGGCATAATAATTTATGAATTCCAAGTAATTATGCATGAAGTAAGCTGAATTTACATTGAATAGGTAAATGAGACAAACACATAAGAGTCCATAAAGAATCTCAGGTCTGGAAACAGTTTTCTACAACTGTATATTAACTGAGTAGAGAAAATATTACAATAGTAGCATTGGTCATAACATTGATCAACCCCCTCTAACTCTGAAATCCCCCTATTTATAGAGTGAAATTCCATTTACATAAAGTCTGCCACCTGGGCTAGACCCTCGAAACTCCTGTAAAGATCTAATCCAAAAAGGAATTCATTACATGGAGAGAAAATAGAGATAAATCTATTGGAAGGAGTTTGTAACCTAAAAGGACTCTATCACTAATAACTTCATTAAAAACTTTTTAATAAAACATACATGATGATGCTTGTCGAATCAAACAACTTTTCCTGAGGTGCCAATTACCATGATCAAGTGATAAACTTCCATACTCGAATCTAGACTATGATGCTCAGAATTTTAGGATGTATTGTATATTGATGAGGTGGAAAAAATGGTGAGCTAGCAGCCATGTCACCTTCTTGCTGAGTGGCCTTTATCAATAGGTATCTTCACTGATACTATTCAACCTCTTATGATGACTCAAATTCTCCCCTAAAAACATTAAGTACTACAAAAATATCAAAATTCCATCTCGCTGTAAAAACATAGCATTTTAAGGCAAGGTCATAGCATAGTTTTTGTAGCATTTTTCTTTTATCACTTTCTGCACTTTTCTGACTTTGCTGCTTGTTGGAGGGTCTTCATTAGGAAAAATGAGGTAAATAAATGTTGTTACTCACCCCTGTTATGATACATTTTGGAAATTTCACCTCAAAATATTCTTCAGTGAGTTCGTAGCGAAAACTCAGCTTTAAGCCTAGAGTTCGCTACAAATTTTCCTGTCTTTTCCAGATTTTGAAATTTTAACTTTTTACCTCTAGAAAACATATTCACGGCTCTGTAACTGATTTGATAGAGTATTCTAAGACAAAATTTGGCCAAAAATATGTCTTACTATATTTCAAGGGTCAGTAGGGTCATCCACTACAACCATCTTCAAACCATTTTTCTTCAATTATGTCTGCACCATCTCCATTTGGATTTCTAACTCTTTGACTTTGTCTTGTAGCTTCCTCCTTTGTGACTGCAGCCACCTATTTCTCCTCAAGGTATGTTTCATCATCCCATGCAGTGGTATTGTTCTTCTAAGCATATTCCTTGACCTTTCTACAACTTCATCATAAAAATCAATTTGTTTTCTCAATTCCTTTTTGAAATAAGTGAGCTCTTGCCTTTCTTTTTTAAAGTCATCTAATTCCAGTTTAGCTTCTAAAACTACTTCATTGGATTCCTGCAGTTTTTCTCTTAGAAGCTCCACTTCATACTTTTCTTGAACCTTTTCTTTGCCTTTCCTTGTCTTGATGAATTCAGTTATGGATAGTTCTATGATTTCTTCCCTTATTGGTCACTTCTTCTTTTTTGTTTCTTTATGCAATTTATCAGTCTTTCCTCCCTTTGATAGTTGTGACCTAGTGAATGGTTTCCTAGGTTAAAGACAAATCCTAAATCTTCACTGGAAAAATCAAGCTTCTTTTCTGTAAGACCCTTCTTCTTGATTTTTGTTTTGTTAACCTCTACGGGATTTACAACAGGAGTTTCTTCAATATCAATTGCTTGCAAGATGTCTTCAAGTTTTCCTTTCCTCTCTATTTGACTCTTGGTGATTCTTTTATGACTTTTTGTATCAATTTTGAGTTTGATGCTGGTGGGGGTTTGTTGAGGTACCACTATCTCCTGCAACTGATCAATATCTACCTTCATTGGCTCCACCATGGGCTACACCTCTATATCAGGTTCAACCTCTGTTTCAGTGCTTGGTTCTTTTCCCTTCGTAGGAGTGTTTGTCTTCGAATTATGTGTCTTTATTGGAGTGAGAACATCTACCTCATACCCACTTAAAAACAAAAAAATAGCCCAATCCCTATTCAATTTCTTCAAATCTTCCATACTAATGATTTGATTAAACCTTCATGAAAAATGGAAGTATCACTACTCTTAGGTTTGGCTTGTACCTTGTTAGCCATCTTGCCTAAAATTCTGAAGAGAAATAATGGAAGATCAATAATTTGTTTAACTGTGAAATGAAGTAACAGTCTGAAATGATATTGGTAGATCATGTGAAATCTACCTTCACAAGTAAAATATCTTTGGATCACCATAAGAAAATTTGATTAGTTGTCCCTGAGGCAACTCCTAGGTATGCTTGAGGTCATTTCAATTCCTATGGGCTCCTGCTTCATAAATTCATCACAGTTTTGAAGCTTGAATTTTGTTTCTTTGAACCACTCTTCTCCAGACCTCAGAATTTTAGTTGCATGTGCAATGGTCTCAGGAGAAATAATAAAAATTAAGATGACCACCTTTGAAGCTGTGCTACTGAAGTTGACAAATAAATCCTTGGAAACATGTGCATGATATCCCTGTAGTTTTTGGAAAAACCTCAAACAACCTGCATTTGTGAAAGCTTGTGAAAAACTTGGGTCTTCCACAACTAGTTTCATGTCGATGGGCTCGTATTTGACTACATAGCCACCCTCGTTTATATTTTTATGTAAATCCATGCCCTCTAATACAATGCTGACCAACTTCAAACTTTGACACCTACAGAATTATTTAAGACAAAAAGCAGCTTGCTTGACAAAGGTAAGAGCTAACCTAAGACAACAACTAGACAAGAAACAAAAATGAATATTGTTGGAAAAGAGATCAAACAACTTACAAGGATGAAAGGAAAAGTGTTGTTGTTCGAATGAGGTAAGGTTAAACTAGGAAAGAAATATGAGAGGGAAAACGAAATGATGTAAGGTGTGATGATTACCATGCATGCAATATGATGAATAATGACTCATAACTGTAATGTAGCATGATGAAAAAAGGAGTTATGACCATTGAAATGATGACAGGATATTGATCACCCCACCGTTAGCAGAAAAATCGAAGTTCGTAACGATTTCAATTAGTGGGAAGGCAAATTCGCTACGGAACTGTCAAGTAAGTCCATAGCGAAAATAGGTTGTTTTACATAGAAAATGTTGTAGACTTAGGAAAAAGGTGCCAAGTGTCATAAATAAATCTATTAACCCATGGAATCAAATTTTTTGAATTTTACTTTGACAAGACCTTAATCACATGACCAATGACCATTTAGACCTTTTGAAATTATATGCAAAACATGAAATTTAATGAATTTCATGACTTTATTTCACCCTAGTAACGTAACCTAACTAAAAAAGACACACCTAGACCAACCTATTTGTTATCAAGTGTTGGGTCAGAATTGTAATCTATGGATAAATTACACTTCCCTAGGTAGGTGTTAGCCTAGAAAAACAGGTGAAAGACTATACTACCATTTCTCCTAACTCAGAATAGATACACAGAGAGGATTGGATGCTTACTTGTTTCAGTCGCTTCCAAATGGCTCCTTTCTGTCGCTTCTGCTACAGCTTCAAATTCAAGCGGTTTTGTTGGTTGAATGCTTCCTGCAAGAAAGAACACTAAAACAGCAGAAGATGCAATAATATAGATATCTATTCAAGCTAGTTAGCTAAATCAGTTAAGCATAAACTACATTCATCAACCAAGATCTTGCAATATGGAAAATAAAATTAAACATAGATGCATGTAGGGAAAAATAAGAAGTACTCTTTATTGATGATAGAAGGAGAGGTTACAACCTAGTGACTGATTTGTAGTGACCTTCCAGCAGAGTTCCCAAGTCTCATCACAGCATAAATTTCTCTAGCAGCAGCTCCACAAATAAAACTCTCTATTGAAAATTCTCCAGCATTTCTCTGCTCAAATTATTCCTCCAAAACACTTACATTTGTGTTCAATTTATAGATGAACTGTAGGTTGTTTTGTAATCAATGACATTCCAAAAATAGGCAGGACATGTTTCCATTCATGTAGCTGTCAAATGGACACTTGGATATGAAGCTTGACACATGTGAACCCTTCTAGAAGACACTGGCCAAGTGGAGATTCCAGAACAATGATAATTTCGCTCCCAATGTGACCAACACACCTTTTAATGTCGGGAAGTTCTTTGTAGAGTAGACTTGAATGGGGCTACCTGCATATGCAACGCAATTAGGCCCCTTAGAGCCTGCATTGGTGAGCTCCCACATGTTTAATAATAAGCTTCAAACCATGGAAAATCCTTGCTTGATGAAAGTCTTGCTTGATTCATGTTGTTTCCTATCTTAGGGCATATAACAACTGAGATGAGAGGGAATGATAGACCCTTAATCATCGGTCCTGGAGATGATGCCCAGTTAACCATGTCATTGGGAATGGTGCCCAAATTGACCTATAACAAGTGCCCCCTAAAGCATGAGATCCAAATAATAATAACATTTGATTGCGATGCTTTACACTGTGATGAGCCTGGAAACAAAGCGGAATGATCACCTGCAGCAATATTACAATACATTACACCATGGTATATCCTCTATTGATCATAATTTCTGAGGGTATGCATTCCCATAGTCAGCACATAAAACAGTCTAATAACATGTACATAATTCAGAAAGTCATCTACATTGGAATGTTGCCTAGATGCAGACATGCCTATAGATATAGGCCCATGTTTGGATGAAAATATTTATGTAAGGTCACCATACAGATGATGTGTAAAAAAATCCTGAAATCGTAGCCCGGATGGCTAAAACTAGATCCGGGGTATTATTATCTCGTTCACTTGATCATTCAGGTACAAGTCTAGCCATGCGAATATATGATTTGTCATCGAACATGGAAAGACATCATTTGATTACCAACCAATGATGTGAGTTGTTAAAAAAAGTGAGAGAACCACCATTAATGTCAATGGCCCTCAAGGTACTGCAGTACATTTCGTAACGCGTGAATAGATGATTTGATGTCGAACGCCAAACAAAATCTTTCGGTCAAAGGTCCGGAAGCGAGGATCTTGTCGATATTGCAACAAGCCTCATGGTACTCGAATTTGATGTTTCTAAGTGAACTTCCTGGATATTTATTTATAGTCGACAGGAAGTCACCTTATTGCAAAACTGGAGTTACTGATTTCGGAGACAAGGGTATGACTTGATATAGAAATTTTCAGGGATGACAGTCATGAAAATGAAGGTTTATGAGTATTGCAGATGGATGAGTTCTTAATCACTGGATGACTTCTCTTGAACATATCAGTGACACTGTGATGAGTTGGCAGCATTAACCCAAAACTGAAGTGAAGGTATGATGAACCACAGGTGTGAATGAACCGTCAAGATGATTACCCAACCCAAACAGTCATGGACATGGAGTGAAAGAAGTGTCATGTTCAAGAGCGACTTGCTACCAAAAAGAAACTTGCTTTTCCCAAATTTTCCCCGGTCATTTTTCAACCAGTACCTCTTTATTTTTTAACAAGCTTGAGGAGGATAACATTTTCTTGATCTATAATTCAACCCTTCAGGTGAATAAAGAATAAAGTATCGCTATTTAATAATTTAACGAGTCTAGCGATGAATGAAACTCGATCCTTGCCATGATTGACAAGCCCGTCGATATTTTATGTTTTAACGAGCTTAACGACAGTGATAGCCCAGTCCTTTTTCATGTTTAGAGAGTCTGAAAAAGAGGACGAAAGAGAACTCCAAAATTGCTTTTTCGTAAATTTGTCTCGCAAATCCGAAAAAGTGTAAAATGATATCTGAAAGAACCTCTTTGGTCATGTTTAACCAAGGTATTCCTTTTTCGTAAATAATCCATCTCAGTCTAGAAAAGGGTTAAACTTATACTGAGTAGATATCAATTCATTTACTTTAACGAGCTCGAAATGACAAGTGCTCGGCAATATTTTCACATTATCAGAGTCTGAAAAGAGCTGAAAGAATACTCCAGGGGTTCCTTTTTCATTTTTATTGAAACTCTAAAAAGAGATAAAAGTGCACTTCAAATCCTTTTTCATTTTTAACAAAGCTCGAAAAATAAGGAGAAAAATTATGCTTTGTGGTCAAGTCTTTCTTTGAAATAAATATGCACAACTAACCTGTTTGTCAGTTGTATTTCCTATTCAGAACAACATCAAAATGGATTAAAAATACCTATTTCATGATAAAAAACATAATAAAACCATATTCATAGCAATAAATATATCTTGCAAGTAATTAAATGACTATATAAAGCAGTTTCACTATTCATTTTTACCATTCCATAGTTACTATTTGTATTTTGGAGCTCTGAACCTGAATTTCCCCCCGAACTTCAGTCGTCAATTGCGGTCGTTTCTGTGGATGGATTTCATCTTTGTTTGATACAGGTTAGTAGCATGAACCTCCTCTTTCTTTTAGTATTCAATTCATTACCATTCCTTGTAATTTTTTAGGGTTTTGAGGCCCCTAGGGTAAATTTTGCCAAAATTGAGGGCAACGCACCCCTGAATGTCGAAACCCATGTTGCATAGAAGGTACAGTGAAGTGTACCTGCATGTGCAATGAACTGTCTCAGCCCAGGGAGTGCATTGGGCGCAGTTGAAGTTTTTTGTTTTCATGTTATGTCCAAAATTTGCCTAGTTTTTGGCAATGAATGGTATCTAATGGATCTTATGGTTGATTTTCAGGTTTCCATTGGATTATAATGAAGATTACATGGAGAGAAAGAGAACATGAAGAACAATATATGATTGCCTTGAATGATCTGGGTACTGTAAGAGCTTTAAGAGATTGCGGGCTACTTAAGTACTTCAAATTGTCGGGAATGAGGCAACAAATATAACTCCTAGAATTCTTTTTTCGAGCATGGGATCTGGAGATAGAGGCATTTCACATAAAAAATCAAGTGTTGTCCATAACAGTTGAGGATGTGTATTTTCTCACAGGTTTTTCGAGGAGAGGCTTGCCCATTCCACTCACAGGATCTACCATTGGAGGAGAAACAGTGAGGGATTATGTTATGCAGTATTGCTATCCGGGGTCAGAACCTAGCAAATATGGAAAAATAAACATCCGTGATGTCAGGGATTTTCCTTTGAGAACCATTCTATTCACGATCGCTAAACTATCTGGCACCATTACACTCCATGTAGCGAACAGTCGTATATGCAGTATGCGATGGAATGTTTAGAGCCAACATTTTTCAACTGGTCTGAAGCTATTCTATATCAGATAAAGGAACAACTGAATAAAGAAAAGGGAGGAAGGAAGAAAAATATCAGATATGGTTCCATATTATCTCTTTTTCTTTGGAACGGATTCCATTGATGCAGCCACAACATGTTACATTGGATGTATCCAGTCCTAGAGATCCTCGAATGCAAAGATGGGTAGAACTCATGGGTCGACATTTAGGCCAATCAACCATTGTGTTCTCAACTGCATTCTTTACCTGGTTCAGGCGACATATTATTTCCATTGATGAGTATGCATATGCAGGCGTCGACTTCCGAGGAGATCCAGATCTAGTTTTACCAGAAGGTGCTCAGTGGGGTGCAATAGGTAAGAAAGATTTGACCATGTTTTTTTTATTTTTATAAGGTTTATACAAATGCTTTTGTGTTTTTATTTCTTTCCAAGACTAAACTAAATTTTTAATGTAATGCAAATATTTATCACATTCAACCAGTAGAGGAACCAGAGCACGAAGCCAATGCACCAGCATAGAGGGCTGTCGAGAGAGCAGTCCTTCAGGACCTTGATATGGCTGAGACTCTTGTTGAGCTTCAGTAGCACATAGAGGGGTTGACCTTCGGGATTCCGGATTGCCGGATCGAAGAGCTTCCCATGCGACTGCAGTGACACACAATTGGGGTTCTTAACCGTTGGATGCGGTTGCTCCGTAGGATTGCTAGATCTATAGAGTGCTATCATGAGCACCACTAGTTTACTTATGACTTTTTGCATAAATTTTGAGGTCATATGACCACCGTGTCTTGGGCACAAATTTTGTAAAAAACCTATAACTATATATCTATATGTTTTCAGAGTTTTTCCTATGTTTAATGCACAATCCTATTCAATGATGTGAATGTTTTCTTTACTTATGTTGCAAATGTATATCTAAAAATTAATTAGCTAATGAATCAGTTAAAGTATTTAGATTTCTAGAAATGTGTTGATATTGAATGAAATCAAAATGTCTCTCCAAAATTCGAACTCTTAGGAACAATATAAGAAGTGTTGGATTTCTAACAGAATAAATACTTGTAAGCTGTAGTACCACAAGTTGTGAGTCTAACCTGATGATTATGAGGTTAATACAAAATGAAATGAAATTAGAGAGAAGTTCAATCAACACGCTATACTCAGCGATATTATTGGTCGATATACCGATACAAATCCCTTGAAAACTCACTAACTTGTCGTTCGGAGCGAAAATGGCTCACGCTGCAGAGGATAGATTCTACGTACCACGAATAGCACCATCAGCATATCCAACAAATGGTTCCAAAGATTCAGACATCTTCCATAAAATGTAAAGCAGATTACTAATGTCAAGGAAATTCTAAAAAAAACAAATTAAGATAGTGAATGCAAATCAATAGCATATAAACAATATAATACAAAAAATTTCTACGCTCATGATTAAGCATAGTTATGTTTCAAATACAACCCATTTCTAGGCTATGCCAATGGAATTCCATCATAATCAACTAACTCGTAGGCACCCTTAGCAAGAACTCTTTTGAAAATATAGGGGCCATACCACAATGGCTCGAATTTCCTTGTACCTATTACATCAGCTTCTTGTTTGTAAAGAAGGACCAAGTCGCCCTCTGAGTAGATGCGAGGCTAGACATTTTTGTCATATTGCACCTTTATACGTCTCGTATGCACTCTGTTGGCCAATTGGGCTTCATGACGCATTTCATATAGATGGATGAGGTTAAGGAGACGCGCTTCTTCTTCTGAGGTGTCAGGTAGCAAGTCTATCACGAGTTTTAGCGATGATGTTTTGCATTGGATTGGTAAGATAGGTTCTAGACCATACACCAATTGAAAAGGAGTGAATCCAGTCGCGTTTCTCACCGAGGTTCGATACGCCCACAAGGCGGAGTACAGGATCAAGTGCCAGTTCCTTTATGGACCCCTATCATTCGTTGAAGCATTTGTTTAAGAATTTTGTTAATAGCCTCAACTTGTCCATTTGATTGTGGATAATAAGGAGTAGAATTATCATGCGACAATCCTAACTTGGCTATCAATTCAGACATCATATGGTTGCGAAAATGCTTCCCATAATCTGTAACTATAGCCTATGGGACCCCAAACCATGCAATGACGTGATTGAAGAAAAACAATGCAGTTGCTTGTCCTGTGTTGTTGAATGTAGGCATCGCTTTGGCCCATTTGGTAAAATAGTCAACTGCGACAATAATATAACCATGCCCCCCGGACGAAGGAGGGTTACAGGTCATGAAATCGATACCCCATTTCATAAATGGTCCAACATAGACAACAAGATGCATTGGCCCTGGCAGTTTGTGGATTTTACAGTCATAAATATAGCATGCATGACAAATTCTGACTGCGAGGATACAATCTCGAAAAATAGTAGGCCAAAAGTAACCAGCGCAAAGTATCTTCTACGTGGTAGCATAATCAGATAAATTTCCACCACAAGCCCCAGCATGGCAATCATTTAAAACTTTTTTGGCCTCCTCATGAGTGAGGCACCTCCTTAAAATGGTATCGGCACCATGACGATAAAGTGTATCACCGACGATCAGATAATCGTTGACTTGGTATCGAATACGTCGTTGATCAGAGTGAGAGGTATTAGGTCGAAAATTTTGGGTTTGGAGATAAATGATGAAATCTCCATACTAGGGATCAGATGATCTGATCATAAATAGACACTCGTCTGGAATAGATGGTTCCGACGTAGTTGCAGTACTATCACAGGGAAGGTCACAGAGAAGCTCAGCCAAAACTAAATACTTCTTTGACTTGGATTTAATGAATTCCAAATCAAATTCTTGCAAAATGACGATCCATTTTGAATATTTTCCCCCGAGAAATTGACGTGACAAAATGTAAGTCGTGGGGTTGCAATCTGAAACTATTGTTGTTTTTTGGAGAAGGATATAATGGAAAAATATTTGGACAGCTTGAACAGCTGCCAAGGCAAGATTTTCCACGTACAAGTACTTAACTTCTGTATCATTGAGATTACGACTCAAATAATAGATCAGATGTTCAATTCCTTCTTCTACTTGGACCAAAACCATAGCGATGGTTGTTTCAGCCGCGACGATATATAGGAAATAATAATTTTGATAATTTGGAGGATACATTAATGACGCTCAAACAAGATGATCCTTGACAACATCAAAAGAAGCTTGTGCAACTTGGTCCCAATGGAAGGGAACCCCCTTTTTCAATAATCGAGTAAATCCTTTAGCCATTTCGGCGTAGTTTGGAATGAACCTTCTCAGGAAGTTAGCCTTTCCTTGAAGTTTCTGTATCTGAATTAAGTTTGATGGTGCAGGAAAATCAAGAATGGCATGTACCTTCAGTGGGTCTTTTCGAATTCCTTATTTTGAGAATACGAATCTGAGCAATCGACCAGAACCAACGCAAAACACACATTTGTGCGGATTGAGGCATATCTTGTAGTGTCGGCAGCATAAGAAAATGTCTCTTAAATGCATCGGGTGATCAGTCCAATTTCGTGACTGCGCTGGTAAATCATCTAGATATGGTTGAACAATGTGCTTGATGTCATTGAAAGCATAATCCATTGCTCTCTGAAAAGTTGCCCCAGCATTCTTTAAACCAAACGGGAGTTTCCGATATGCGAATGTGCCCCAGGGACAGATGAATGTTGTCTTATGTTGGTCATCTGGGTGGATATTGATTTGATTGTAGCCAGAAAATCCATCCATGAAAGAAAATATTTCACATCCAGCACAGTCGTCAATAATTTGGTCGATGAAGGGAGTAGGATAATTGTCTTTTGGACAAGCATGATTAACATCCCGATAATCGACGCACACTCTAATTGTTCCTTGTTTTTTCATAACAGGAACAATATTGGAAACCCACTCAGTAAGCGGAACAGGGAAAATGAAACCAGCATGCAAAAGTTTTTCAACTCCTTCTTTGATGGCAGCGGCTTTCTTCGGATGAATAGGTTGAAGCCGTTGATGCACCGTTTTGACATCAGGATACATATTAATAGTGTGTTCAACTATGCTAGTATCTCTGCCTAGAATTTCCTCGTAAGAACAAGCGAATACGTCATGAAATTCACGAAAAAGAGAGCGATATGAATCAAGTTATGATGGAGAACAAGATACACCGACATGAATATTTTCTACAACGCCAGGTTTAGTCGAAATATCGATAGAAATCGTTTCTTCAATACTTGATAAAGTTTGCTCAGATTCAATTACATTAATCAGAAAAGAATTTGAAAATAAATTTTGAATAGATGGGTGATATAGTTCACTAAGATTATTTTATTCATAATCTGGAAGATGGGAACGATGATGATAATCTTCCCATGGTTCTCCTTCTGCCATCATAGCTTCCAAAATATTTTCATCTTTCAGAAATTTTGAGGAAAATGGATCAGATGGAGTACCAAAATCTAATGAACGATCAACCCAAACACTCAGCGACGTTGATTTCGGATTTTCCTCCCAAGGAAAATAGATTGATTTCTATTGTAGCTCAATGGGGCTGAGCGGTAAAACATCATCCAACGTAGGAATATCAGAAACACCCGTACTCTCCCTTAAGCTAGATAGAGTGGAAGATATCATGTATCAGGTCTCTATGTTTGCAATTTTTTCTGACGTCGTAGGCGGCGGTAATGCAAAGGTTCCCATAAGAGTGGAATCCTTTAAGAGTCCTACACCAATGTTTTGGATTTCTAGTTGGGGTAAGTGAATATACGAAACGCTTCCAGTTACCTATGAAGCGGAGGCAAAAAAGGATAATTGATTAATGACTGTAATAGTACCTTTATGAGGAAAGGAAACCATTCTAAAATATGTAGAAAAAATAGCAGTCATTGCGTATACCCATGGTCTTCCGAGTAAAATATTACAGTCAAGGGGTCCATCAACAACCTCAACATCAATACTTACTGTTTTGCCCCCTAATTCAACTTGCAGGTTATTGATAATACCACAAGGTTTGTATGCTCTTCCATCAAAAGCCTTCAATGTCGTTGATGATTGCAATAATTGTGGCGAGCCAAGTGACTTCCAATAGTTTAGAGACATAATGCACGTAGATGCTCCCTCATCAATGATAGTGCGATGAACAAGGTGATTGACAACATATACATGGATCGAGAATGCCAATTCTGCTGGTAATTGCGGCACATATCCTGTATGATTAAAGACAAAAAGATTAGTCAGTCAGATCAATTCCACCAATGGTCGACAATAAAGCTTGCTTATGGGAGGGACAATTTTGTAATACCTTAAGAGCAGACATAGATGAAGGGGATTGAGCCAAATCTTCAACTATATTATAATTTTGTGCAGCTCTTTGTTGGAACGGGGTCTCCTAACAAGTTGCGAAACTGGTCCTTTTTGGTTAATTTTGATTATATTTAATATAGCGCAGGGGTTTTGGGGTGGGTCAAAGCCCCAAACACATTGTAATGGGTCAAAGGGTAAACTAGGGATCCGAAAACCATGGGTTGCAGACCATAGGAAAGTCGGAGCTAGATTGTTATAAATAGAGATGTATTTTGTATCGAAAAGGATAGGAATTGATGTGATATTGATGCGATCTATTTCTTAAGCTGTATGTTTGGGTTTTGGGAAATGGAATCCTGCTGGCTGTGTGCGCGAAGATCCTAGTCCAGCTATGTGTGGACCCTGCTGCTGTGTGTGCAGGTTGGGAAGGGAATTGTAAGGAAAGGTTGATGAATGAATGAATGCAAAGAACTATTAGAGATCTGAATCTGTGAGTTTTGTTATGTGAATTTTTGATAAATGTTGTGTTATGTATTTTCTGTCTTTAAGTTGCGAAAGATCTGTGTACTGTGCTCTTGGATCTAGATTTTCTATGCTCTGTTTATGTACTGTTGTGTTGATGATATAATAAGCCTATAACTTTAGATCTAGTGCATGTGGATGTGAATAGGAACATAATTAACCCTACGTAGGAAAAGGTAATCTGGGAATTACAAAGACAGGACGCAGCCCTGCTTGCCTTACCCATCCTTTCTCAGGGTGCAGAAACTTGGTTCCAGCACCCACCCATACTACTTCGGGTGAGACTGTGACCTGCGAAAGCAGGTCACTGCCGAAAGGGCCAGTAGTATAGGGGTTTGTTGGCAAACCTTGCACACCAAACCCAGGTCAGGACCCCTCAAGCCAACAAATGGTTCCATTTCCAGGACCGAAAGAGATTTGAGAGAGGAATCGGGTAATGGCATTAGAGATCAAATGTGAGGTATGAGTAATATTCTGGGTGGAAGCGCAACGCGGAGCGGTGAGAACTATCGAGACAATCAAGGAGAGGATTTCTCTTCTCATAGTTATTTGAGACCTACATAGGGTCTGTCAACTGCCCCAACATTAGGGCCCCAGGAAGATAAACCAGAGGAGCCCATGGCAGCACACCTAAATTTACCTACTTTTAGAGGAGCAGCCGATGAGGACATGGATCGATTTTGGTTCGTGACCGATTCGGTGTGGATGGCACAAGGGGTGGTAAGTGACACTGTGAAGAGAGTGCAACTATCCTTGGCTTTCGAAGAAAGGGTGTTGGACTAGTATATGCGGTATATATCTCAAAATGGGAGCACAACACTTTAAAACATCAAGGATGCTCTAAAACAACAATTCTGGAAGCCAAAATCCTATTCCCAGTTGGTAACAGAAGTAAAATACTTCAAGCAAGGGGTGTATGAGTCAGTATGGGAGGCCGATCAGTGGTTAAAGAAAGCAATCAGGGAAAGTGAGTTCAAGTATGACGACAAACAACACACGGAATGGTTCATCGCTATGCTGCTACCTCACTTACGCATACCCATGGGCCACCAGACCTTCGAGTCGCAGGAAAAAGCCTTGGAGGATGCCATGAAACTGGAAGCTAGGCATAAGGATGACACAAGGGAAGGATTGTAGCAAATTCAGGAGCATCTCGAGGCCATGCACCTGGAAATATAGAGCTTACGAGCAGAGTAGGGGAAAGGAGGTGGCATCGACCTCTAGTGCGAGGACTGTTGGGTAGCGGGACTACATGATATAGCCCAGTGTCCTCGAATAAATAAGGGTGAATTGAGGCAACAATGGTGCAGGTTCTACCGATCTATCAGGCACGAAGAGCAGAATTGTCGCACATATGACTTACTGGTAGATTGGGGAACCCTTTATAGAGTACAGTCTGATCCTCCTTCTCTGAGATCTCCCGCAACCTTTGGTAGCTCTCCTGCAGGGGGCAGGGGGGGACAGGGATGGAGCGCAGGACAAGGACAGGGCTAGCTGATCTGCTACAACTGTGGAAAGGTAGGGCACTTCGCCAGGTATTTCCCAAATCCCACGAGGCAGTCCTGTAAATATTGCAGACAACTGGACCATGAGATTGAGGACTGTCCGATATTGTTGAAAAAAGTGAAGGACAAAGAGTCTACCCCCACTCAAAATGTACAGAGATTCAAAACAGAGCCAAGGAGTGGAGATCGCTGTGTAAAAATCATCACGCATAGCATGGTCACCCAAGGAGCAAGGGAGGAGTTGGCTGACTAGAAGGAACCAAATTCCAAGAGACCAGAGTCGCTGGAAGCCCCTGCGCAGCCGCCAGTGCACCCCCAGGCAGAAGAGGAAGTTGAAACCTTTCTAAGGGCGTGCTTGAAGCTACTACGCAACCCACAGGATGGAGAAAATCTTCAAGTGCTTCTACAGAACTACGCAACCTGACCCAGCCCAACGGCTGAGGTTAAGGAAGTACACAAATTACACGGCTAGAAAAGGCGCACCAGGAGCGAAATGCGACTAATGGCGCAAATTGGTGATTATGAGATGGACCAGGTTATTCTTGATCTCAGATCTGATGCAAACGTCTTACCAAAATAGACATGGCAATGAATGGGAGAACCTAAATTAGACTGGTCCACTATCCAGCTACGAATGGAAAATCAATAGAAGATCATCCCTCTGGGAAGGTTGCTAAAGGTTGTGGTCGATATCGCAAGAGTAAGGTTCCTCGCTGACTTTGAGGTCATAGAAATTGTGGAGGATACGAATTCCTATCCTGCACTTCTAGGACTAGACTGGGCTATTGACATAGGGGGTGTCATCAATCTGAAAAAACGTAGCATGGTGTTTGAAAAAAATGGTACTCGTGTAATAGTACCACTGGATCCCGGTGAGGGTATGCTGTATACGGAACCAACATACGAAGAGGAGAAACTCGATCATATCTATAGGATGACAGCACAGGTCGAAAACCAGGGTGACCCTACAATAGACGGAGTCTTCGATTGAGAGGAAACCAGGGAGTACTGTTCTGACTCAGATGAAGAACTTGAGAGTTGGCAGACCTGGATACACAATGTCTCCACACTACGATGCCCTCGGGTTGCAAGGTCCCTCTACTGCATTACTTCAGAGGTAAGGGACCTTCCCCACTTTGATGAGTCTAGTACTGTCCAAGACTTTGTAATAACATTAGAGGCTAGGGTGCCAAAATATCGGCGGCTCTGGGCACTCAATCTGGCACTACGGGGCACACCTGCACGATGGTGGGATACCCACAAGAAAGCATTTCCAGACTGGGAGACATGTCAGGATAGGATGGTGCTGCAGTTCGCACCTCCTGCTAATGTGCGCACCAAGATATTCCTAGGACCCAGGGACCCCCGCGCGCATCTATGTACTTGGACAACCAAATGGGCCGACTGCACCCCAGAAGAATGGGTCCATCTATTTATACATGCCTTGGGCCCTATTCCTGCTACTTGGTACTTAGACGCATAATTACATCAGCGAACCTGTCATTGGGAAATATTAAAAGAGGATTTTGTTGGAACATTCGGACTTATTGGGGGGGAACAGAGATGCTTGAAAAAACCCTACAGGACATTGATGCCTTCATATTTAAGAAGCCTCACCCATACACCCCTCCAGCCGTTCTGACATGGGAGGACCAGATGCAAGACATAGTCAACAGCCGGAGCTTGGCGATTAACGAAGAAGAGGATAACCCGTGGAATATCTCTGCTCCAAAATCAGAAGGGGAACGTACCGTTATCGGACCATCACTCCAGGTTGTTGATGTAACGCAACCTCTCTAACTGTGCGAAGTTAATATTGGGATAGAAGGACACCCTAAGCTAGCCAAAATTGGGGATTATTGGGATGAAGGCACTATGAGAAAAATTTTTGAACTACTTACAGAGTACCAAGACTTATTCCCTACCAAGTTTTATAAGCTCAAAGGAATCACTGGGGACCTCGGCATTATGCACATCACTCTAAAGCCTGAAGCGCGGCCCGTCAAGCAGCGACCCTACCGATTGAATCCTAAGTATAAGAAAAAAATCAAAGAAGAATTTGAAAAAATGTTGACCGCAGGTATAATTGAACTAGTTAAACAGTCAGATTGGGTAAGCCCAATGGTCGTTCAGGAGAAGAAAACAAAAGGAGAAATATGCATCTGTGTTGATCTACGAAAGTTGAACGACGCCTGCGTTCATGACCCTTTCCCTACTCCCTTCTCCGATGAAATCCTTGATAGCGTGGGTGGCCAGGAAGCCTATTCCTTCACTGATGGATTCTTGGGATACCACCAAATCAGAATTGCACCTAAGGATCATAGTAATACCACCTTTTCCACCAAATGGGGTTCCTTCCAGTATACGGTCATGCCCTTTGGTATTAAGAACGTGCCTACTATCTTTTCAAGGGTCATGGTGGCTGTGTTCAGAGAATTCATTGATAAGTTCCTGGAGGTTTACTTCGATGACTGGACGGTTTTTGGCTTAGTGAAAGAACATATCTCGAACCTGCGCTTAATGTTGGATGTGTGCCGAAAGCACCAGATATCCTTGAATATAAAAAAGTGTATCTTTTGCCTACCTTTCAAAATCTTGCTTAGGCACATAATCTGTCGGCAAGGACTGATGGTTGACCCTACAAAGATAGTCGTAATTATCAACCTGGCAGCCCCCACCACGGAGAAACAGTTTCGCTCGGTTCTCGGTCACACAGGATATTACAAAAAGTTCATTCAAGGCTACGCTCTGATCACAGCACCCATGGAACAGCTGCTAAAAAAATATGTCTCTTTTTTCTGGAATGATGAATTCCAGAGGAGCTTCGAACTACTAAAATAAAAGATGATTTCTGCACCCATCCTGATATTCCCTGACTGGTCAAAGGGATTTCATGTACATGTCAATGCGTCAGGCATTGCCCTGGGCGCGATCCTCACGCAGCCTAGCGAAGGAGATATTGATCACCTGGTTGCCTTTTCCAGTTGCAAACTCTTAAGCGCCGAAAGAAATTACTCTACCATTGAACGTGAAGGACTGGCTATGGTGTATGCACTACAAAAATATCGGCACTATCTACTGGGTGGCCATTTTAAGATGTTCACAGACCATTCAACTTTGAAATACCTGGTCAACAAGCCTGTGTTGGGGGGGGGGAGATTTGCCGCTGGCTGTTGCTATTTCAGTAATATGATTTTGAGATCATCATTAAGCTCGAGCAATTGAGTGCAGGCCCGGATCACCTGTCTTGTATCGATACAGGGGAAGAACCCAATAAAATGGACGAAGGCTTACCCTATGTGCAGTTTTTTTCCATTAAGATGGTTGATGCTCACTTTGCTGATATCATTGAATTCCTTACCACGAGTGTGGCCCCTGCTGCGTACTCAGTACAATAGAAGGAGTTGGTTACCCGGGCTGCAGACTTCACTATCATCGCAGGATAGCTATACAAGCTGGGCACTGATGAAATACTTCGCAGATATTTATTAGAACACGAACGTCCCACCATCCTCGCAGAAGCACATGATGGAGTCGCAGGCGACCACTATGAGGGCAGAGCTACGACACAGAATATTTTAAGCGCTGGCTTATGGTGGCCTACCCTACATCAGGATTCCTACGCCTATTGTAGGTTGTGCGATACATGCCAGCGAACTGGCCGACCCTCACGATGAGATGACATGCCATTACAACCTCAGATGGCCCTACAGGGTTTTGATAAATGGGCCATTGACTTTATCAGACCCATCAATCCACTGGGCATGAAAACAGGTGCGCGCTAAATTATCACGGCCACTAACTACGTCACACAATGGGCTGAGGCACAAGCTGTAAAATATTGTATTGTTGATACTACTGTGCACTTCATCTTTGAGTAGATTCTGACCAGGTTTGGCTGCCCGAAGATCCTTATGAGTGATAGAGGTACGCATTTTATTAACCAAATGATTCAAGCTTTGAATGAGGAATTCTGAATTCACCATGCCAAGATTACACCATATCATCCCCAAGCTAATGGGGAAATCGAGGCTTTTAACAAAATTATGGAGCAGGCATTAACGAAGGTTTGTAATGTTAATCATAGTGACTGGGATGTTCGCATCCCTTCGGTACTATGGGCATACCGCACAACCTGCAAAAATCTGACCGGTAGGACACCCTTCCGAATGGTCTATGGCAAGGAGGCCATCATGCCAATAGAGTACATTGTTCCTAGCCTCCACATCGTAGCATTTACAAATATGGTCGACTCTGACATCATAGAAGAATTTCTGGTGCAACTAGTGGCTTTGGAGGAAGATCGGTTTATTTCTCAGTTTCACCAACAGATTCAAAAGGCTCGGGATAAAGCATGGCATGATCGACATATTCGCCAGAAGACATTCGTCAAAGGAGATCTCGTCCTTTTATACAATAGCCAATTTGTGAAACACCCCGGAAAATTCTGGTAGCACTGGCTTGGTCCCTATACAGTTAAGGAGGTTACAAATGGTGGCGCAGTTCAGTTAGCTACCCTGCGCGGTGACCTCATTCCAGGCTTCGTCAATGGTAGTCGACTCAAAACATACCAGGCTGCGGACTATGAAGCCACACCAGTGTAGTGACTCGGGACGAATCACAAGATTGTGTTGGGGGACTGTTGGAACGGGGTCTCCTAACAAGCTATGACACTAGTCCTTTTTGGTTAATTTTGATTATATTTAATATAGAGCAGGGGTTTTGGGGTGGGTCAAATCCCCGAACACATTGTAATGGCTCAAAGGGTAAACTAGGGGTCCGAGAACCATGGGTTCTGGACCATAAGAAAGTCGGAGCTAGATTGTTATAAATAGAGATGTATTTTGTATCGAAAAGGATAGGAATTGATGTGATATTGATGCGATCTGTTGCTTAAGCGGTTTGTTTGGGTTTTGGGGAACGTACTCCTACTGGCTGTGTGTGCGGAGATCCTAGTCCAGTTGTGTGCAGACCCTGCTGCTATGTGCGCAATTTGGGAAGGGAATTTTAAGGAAAATTTGATGAATGAATGAATGCGAAGAACTGTTAGAGATCTGAATCTATGAGTTCTGTTATGTGAATTGCTGATAAATGCTATGCTATGTATTTTCTGTCTTTATTTTGTGACAAATATGTGTACTGTGCTCTTGGATCTAGATCTGCTATGCTCTGTTTATGTATTGCTGTGTTTATGATATAATAAGCCTATAACTGTAGATCTAGTGCACGTGGATGTGAACAGGAACATAATTAACCCTGCATAGGACAAGGTAATATGGGAATTACAGATACAGGACACAACCCTGCTTGCCTTACCCATCCTTTCTCAGGGTGCAGAAACCTAGTTCCAGCACCCACCCATACTACTTCGGGTGAGACTGTGACCTGCGAAAGCAGGTCACTGCTGAAAGGGCCAGTAGTATAGGGGTTTGTTGGCAAACCTTGCACACCGAACCTGGGTCAAGACCCCTCAAGCCAACACTCTTGCTCGAGGATTATATGTCTATTTATGAATTACTCCTTTCGGTGGCTTAATCGTCAATTCAGGAATAACAGGAGGTGGTATCGATTCATTAGATGGATTTGTTGTCGAGGTAGTAGGCTTATCAGTGTCCGGACTACCATAGTATTTATTCTGCGTTCACACAAAAATATCTTGTGAAGGTTTTGTAGTGGATAACATTAACACTTGGGAACTAGGAGCTGGATTCGTAGCAACCAAATTTGTATCTGGATTTGGAAATGGGTCTGTCAACACAGCTGATGGATGAGAAGTCTTGATGATTTTTGATACTTCAACACGATGAGGACAATCCCTAACAAAATGTTCCTTGTTACAGATTATGCATGGATAACGAGGTTTCCGTGGTCCTAACGTTTGATCAGATGATCGTTCCTGCGGGTTAGAAGTTTTATTTTTCTTTGATTTCCCCTTTTTCTTACTTCCTAATTGCTTATCACTTTTTCCTTTGTCAAATGAGATGGCATTTATTTCGGAAGTAGGAGCAGGATCAGATGCAGTAGTGTTGTGTGTGTTTACAGTGCCTATCAAGCCATCTTCGGCATGAGAGTCCTTTATTTGAGGAGGAACATTGAAATTAGATCGCGGCGCATTTGGGATTTTCTCATAGAATGTGCCAGACTGAGTATAAATCAAGTCTAAATATTGGGCACGAGTGATAACTTGCTCTTCTGTGATGATGCCACCTTTAGCCACATCCTCTATTATAGATGGTAACAAGGATTTTATGAACCATTCATCAATGAGTTGATTGGGAACAAATGTCTTAACCAATTTTGTCGACGGCGACGCCACTCATGAATATGATCTGAAATGTGAGTAGCATTACTCTGTTTCAAGTTGGTCAAGAGTTCCATTCCAGTTTTGTATCTGATCGGTAACTGGAAATGGGTCAAAAATACAGTAGCTAAGGCAGTGAAATTGTCGAAAGAAGCTCTAGGTAATTCAATGTACCATTTAGTTGTCGGACCTGTAAGCGTTCGCTGGAAAAGACGTAATCGTACAGAATCATCATTTAGGGAATTTGATGAACACCATAAATGATAAGTCATAACATGAGTTGATGAGTCTTCTCCAGGGTTTCCATTGAATTTAGGAATGTCGGAGGGTAATTTATGTGGTATCACCGGCCACCAAGGAGAATAATTGATAGGATCATTGGTTAATCGGTTTAAATCTGGTAATTCTAAGGTTGCAACAAAAGGAAACTGTCTATTAAGGTTAGGTTGTGCATAGCTAGGATAAGATGGAATTGCTTGGGCAACAGGTCTTTGAGCACCGGCATATGGGATTTGTTGCTGGTAACCTAGATAGGGGTTGTTTTGCATAGAAAACACTTGAGAGTTGTGTTGACCAAAACCTAGATATGGTACTTGTTGATATGAAGTTTTAGGAATTTGCACCTATGGCTGCTAAGGGGTCTGTCCACCAATGTTATAACCCAAATTAGTATAAGTTGGATTTAGTTGATATGTATAACCAGATTGCGTTTGTGACATCCCATAAAATGTGGACCAGCTTGTGAATAAATGATCCCTGATACAGGTTGTTGTAAATTAACCAAAGGATTTTTATATTGAGTTGAAGAACTCACCTGATAAGGTTGATGTACAAGATTTTGATTCTATAACAGGGGTATAGATGAATGAAAAAGTGGTATTGAAGTGGGTGTAACAGGTTGAATTGGTTGATACTATTGGACAACTGTTTGTGGTTGGATAGGCAAAGTGGGCTGCCATTGACAAACATTCATGTCAACATTAGTTTGACCAAAATGTGACTGAGTACTGTCATATTGGGTGACCATAGGTTTCCCCCCAGCATAAGGAGGATAATAAGACAGAAAATATAGTTCTCCAAATGCTGGGAGTCTAGTTGACATGGTACTTAAAGGAATTGACCCATAATGACCAACTAGATATTGCCCTGATGATGGATGTAATGATTCAAGTCGTTCAGTACTAACTATAGGAATACCAGTTAAAGCACTAGATGATGACATTGGTAAATACCATGGTCTTGAAGATTGACCAGAGAAAGTGCCAGACAATGATTTGTAGCGTTTTGGGACCGAAGGACCACCGTGCAAATATGACTCTGGTGAAGTTGTGAACATTGACGGAGTAGTGAGGGTAGGAGCTGACGTAATCGGAACAACAGACCCAACTGAAGATGTTGGTTCAGGCATGGTTGTATGACCAAATGTATACTCTCTGAAATCAATGGGAGATTGAATGGCAATGGGATCAACAAAAGTAGATGGAAACGATTGAGGAAATGACTGGCACAGGTAAAGGTCTCCCCAAAAGTGGGTTTGACTTAAAGGTGTATCAGGTTGTGTGATTTATTCAATCACGATTAAACCAGGAGGAAGAACTTCACCATCAAGCCCAAAATATATTTCAAACGGTTGACTATGTGATATAGGAGTTTTAGTGGCTACAGATATTTCTGGAGTGACCAAGGTAGGAAAAACTTCCGGCTTTTCAGGATTCAGATTTTCTGGCAAAAAAGAGACAGGATATGGATCAATTTGTGATTGAACAATGACGGGTCCAAGAGTTATGGTCTCATCGATTGAATGGATCGTGACCATAGGTAGCTGTGAAGACTCCTTTTCGACAACAGTAGATGAACCGGGATGTGTGGAAACAATTTGAGCTAACTCTGGTTTGAATGATGATGTTTCGCCAGAGGTACAAATTGTACTTGATTCGGCATATCGTGATCACCTTCGCCTAGCAGAAATAACTTCCAGTGGTAAAGGTGGTTTTAAAGCTAATCTACGTGAACGATGGGGGGTAGGATTGTGTTCTTCCATGATTACTGATTTATTTTATCCAAAAACAAATAAACAAAAAGAGGGTAATGCTAGGTAAAATGGTTTACCAAGAAACTGTGAACTACAGAATACCTCCTGGCGAACCAAGAAGTATGGGCAGGTAATCTCCCCGAATGTTGTGTTCGGTGTATCACAATTTCAGGGCGGCTGACTCGGTTCACTATGGATGGATAGCACCTAAAATTTGTCCTCCAAAATATACCCGAAGGTACGTGGAGGCCCAAGTCCGTATTAGCGATGTCTAATGCGAAACCGCACAGTGAGAGCACCCCTTTATACTTATCGTACTGTAACACCGTCCGATATACCCGAAAGTACGTGGATGAGCTACAATATACTTACGTATGTGGAGTGAGGTATCACACTCATAATGTATCGCAGACAATTTAATGAAAGCTTCTATTTTTTACAACGCTGGAACACGTCTCTAGCCTAGACCTTCTAAATGTTATCGTTAATTTTCCAATGCATTGTTAAGTAAATTGAGATTTATTTTATGTTGATCTTGCTTAACAGTTTGCCTTTCAGTTTCACCACGATGATGTATATAAAATTCCTAAAATGCAGCTAAGAATGATAAACAAACTTTCACTTTCAGCTTTTTCAATGAAGAACCTAGCTACTAAGGTAAGAGAACGCTAGTTTTTTGGAAAGAGAGAAAATAATTTGTGAGCAAAAAAATCAATGAATCATAAACTAAATGCAGATTTCCTAATGTTCCTTTTGCAAAAAACACACAATCCTACATGCAAATGCAAGTTTTTCTTTTAAGTTTCCTTAATGTTATGAATGCAGAAAAGAAACTAGGTGCACTAGATCAATAATCAAAATGCTTTTTACTTTCAAGAAATGAAGAATACAAACAACAAATTCTCTTTTGAAGGAAAAATGAGGACTTCAACAACAATTTCTCCTATCAAGGAAATGAAGATTTTACGACAATTTCCTATTTCAAAAGCAAATGATTCTTAATGCGACCATAAAAAGTACTTTGAAATCAACTTGTCAATGATAATGAAAAACTTTTTTAAAACAACATTGAACAAATTTTCAGTCAAAGCAGAAGAAATATATAGAGTTACTGGTCAATTGAGCATCAAACTTTTCAGAACAAATCAGCAAACAAAACTGAAGAAAAGTACAAAGTTAGATTCAAGGGGATTTGGTCCCTTTCAGGAGCCAACGCAGTCTCCAAGGGGAGACAGTGCTTTGCAACGCAGGCTGAGAAGGGAGACAGTGCTCTGCAAAGCACTATGCCCTGACTAAGGGTGCGTTGGGCGCAGTAAACAAAGAAAAAGCTATTGTTTGGCTCACTAACTTTGCAAATTAAGCTCTACAAAAGTCTAATATTTATGTGAAACAACTACTGGGTGGATTTAGAAAGAAGATCAGAGACTAAAACACCTAGAAACAAGAGAAATTATCCCTAGTGGAGTCACCAGTTTGTTGGTTCAGAATTTTAATCTACGGATAAATTACACTTCCCTAGGCAGGTGTTAGCCTAGAACAACAGGTGAAAGACTATACTATTGTTTCTCCTAACTCAGAACAGATACACAGAGAGGATTGGATGCTTACTTGTTTCAGTCGATTCCAAATGGCTCCTTTCTGTCGCTTCTGCTACAGCTTCAAATTCAAGCAGTTTTGTTGGCTGAATTCTTCCTGCAAGAAAGAACACTAAAACAACAAAAGATGCAATAATATAGATATCTATTCAAGCTAGTTAGCTAAATCAGTTCAGCATAAACTACATTCATCAACCAAGATCTTGCAATATGGAAAATCAAAGTAAACATAGATGCATGTAGGGAAAAACAAGAAGTACTCTTTATTGATGATAGAAGGAGAGGTTACAACCTAGTGACTGATTTGTAGTGACCTTCCAACAGAGTTTCCAAGTCTCATCACAACATAAATTTCTCTAGCAGCAGCTCCACGAATCAAACTCTCTATCGAAAATTCTCTAGCATTTCTCTACTCAAATTCTTCCTCCCAAACACTTAGATTTGTGTTCAATTTATAGATGAACTATAGGTTGTTTTTTAATCAATAACATTCCAAAAATAGGCAAGACATGTTTCCATTCATGTAGATGTCAAATGGACACTTGGATCCAAAGCTTGACACATGTGAACCCTTCTAGAAGACACTGGCCAAGTGGAGAGTTCGAAGCAATTAGAATTTCGCTCCCAATGTGACCAACGCACCTTTGAATGTCGGGATGTGCTTTGCAGAGAAGCCTTGAATGGGGCTACTTGCATATGCAACGCACTTAGGACCCTTTGAGCCTACGTTGGTGAGCTCCCACATGTTTAATAATAAGCTTCAAACCATGGAAAATTCATGCTTGATGAAAGTCTTTCTTGATTCATGTTGTTTCCTGTCTTAGGGCATATAGCAACTGAGATGATAGGGAATGATAGACCCTTAATCATCGGTCCTGGAGATGATGCCCAGTTAACCAGGTCATTGGGAATGGTGCCCAAATTGACCTATAACATCAAGGATAACAACGTCCACAAAATATTTGTAGTAGGTAAATCCACCTAAAGGGATTACTTCCTACTAGTAAATCCACCCAAAGTGATTACTTCCTACTGGCTCAACGACATAACTTCAACCCTAGAATGTCAAAGACTTGAACCCATGACTATAAAGATACTTTAACCACAGAGACTCAACCAATTAAATCAACCTCAAAATTAATAATAAAAATTAAAATATTAATATATTACAAAATTAAAATAAAATAAATTATTTTTCTAATATTTTTTATTAATAAATAGATAAATATTTATAATCAAAATATAACTAATACAAAATTAATTAAACAATAATTATTGGTTATAAGAAAAATAATTATCCATTTAAAATTTCTATCAACTAAATTAATTAAACAATAATTATTGGTTATAGGAAAAATAATTATCCATTTAAAATTTCTATCAACTAAGTGGATAACTAAGCATCATACATCTTAGGCCCACCTTAGGCCAAAGCTTTGATAATGGAAATTTTGCCATGGTAATCTCTGTATTGGTTTGCATATAAATTTTAGGCCGAAGGCGTTTGACAACGATTTTTCATTGATAATGGAAATGTTTCCATGGTAATGTATGTATTGGTTTGCATATAAGCTTGTGCAGGAGAGAAGTTAAAGTATTTTGGAATTGGATAATTTTTAAGTGATTTTTAGTGAAATTTAGTTATAAAAAATTATTAGAGTTATAGTTTTTTATTATTGATTTTTTTATTTATATTTAAAAAAATCTTGAGTTAAAATTTAAATAAAAATAATCAGTAAAAAAATATTGGAAAAGATTCAAGTCATCATATGTTTACATAGTATGAGGTTTAAATAATTAAATTTTAAAAAATATTGTTAATAAGGTATACATTATATAAATTTAAAAAATATGTTTAATTATTATTATTTTCGACATATACTTATTAAATAGGTTTAATTATTATTATTTTAGAAATATTACTATGTATTTATGTTTTTTTTAAAGCCAATTAAATATTTCTTAATTCTTCATTATTAAAATTTTAATATGTATTTTTTTAAATTAAATTTTAACTTTAATAAAAATAGATAAATTCTCTAATTATATTTTTTTCAAATTATTCAAAAATAATATTTTATATCTAGAATTATATAAATTCAAAATTACTCCTACTAAAAAAAAATATAAGCTTCATTTATATTTTTTAAGTGGTTAGAAACTACGAAATTTGGTGGTGGTGGTTGTGGTGGTGGTTAACGTCTACTGAGACCAAACTTTGGTTTATCGGACCTAAGTAAAAAAATTATTTACTTTGTTTTAAAACTGTACTCTTATGCTCAAAGAGCTTGGAGAGAAATGTCTCAAGCTCACTATAATTTTGACATGTTAAAAGGCTAGGAAGGTTAGTATTGCAACACAGATTATGAAACTGAAATCTAATATGGGTGTATGCAGGGCACTCTAAAAGGAAGTGATTTTCATCGTCAATGTTCATATTCTCGCACATATGGCGGATCCTTTCCACCCATGATGTTGTAGGAACTTCCCAACGACCTGTTTCACTATGGAGCTCATGAGAGTTTGTTCTTATCTTGTCTATATTAATTTTTTTTCTTTGAGCTAGTTAAAACAGAGAGATACTTTTGATCTTCTAGAGTAGGGTTGATGACCTCCTTATAATGTATTAATTTTCTTTTAACCTCTAAGTCTTTCTCAGGCCACATTTTCTCTTTAAACTTAAAAGTAACAATATTTTAATGGTTAATATATGATCGTTTTGTGATTAATAAACATTAAATTTAACTTCTTATATTCCAAGTCATTTATATGTATATGTGTGGATCATGTTCAAGTTTGATCTGCCTGAAAGCTATTAATGATATGAGGTTGATAATTGTTACTTTACAAAGCACATGATATGAGGTTGATAATTGTTACTTTATGAAGCACTACTAATGTAGTTGGATTGAACCAAAATTGAAATATGTAAAATCCCCTTTGAAAACACACTTTTGTTAAACTCTTGTAACACATTTTTGTTAGATATTTCTGTTAGAAGATGGTCTTAATTAATTGAACTTATTAGGTTAAAATGTTTGGAAATAAGTTATATTTAATTGGTTATATTATCAACTTAGATCTATTTTAACTTTAGATCTACTAAATTCCCAGAAAGATCAAATATCTTTTCATTTTAAAAGAGGTTTTGTATCTCAAGAGATTTGATCCCTCTAAAAACTTGGTAGATCTGGTAGTTTTGGAGAATCTAGCATGATTTTAAAAATAATATAATCTTAGTTTTTATTTTATGTCTCAAACATATTTAAGTATTAGTGTTTTATTTGCTAAATATTATTTTTATAAATTAATATAAATGATAATATATTAACAGAAATTTATGTTAAAATTTTTGAAAAACAAATATAATAAATATTTATTTATTAAATTATTAATTATTAATTTTTAATTTTTGGAATATAAACTTGTAAAATAATATAAATTAATTATTATCAAAAATTAATTTGAGGTAGTCTAACTAATCTAGCGATACAATTTCTAGCAAGATTGCGATTACTTGTAATTTAAAATACACTTTTGAATACATAAACATATTATGTACCCTAATATCTCTCTAGTTTACATTAATTAGTTTAATGGACCACACACATATTTTGTATAATAAATTTATTATTATGTAAATTTTGATGGTCAAATTTAACTACCCTACATTAATATTAGTTATTTTTTATTAATATTAACTAATTTTAAAAATATTATTAAATTATAAAAATTTTAATTTCTATTAAATTAAATATCATATACAATTATCACTTTAGTCTATAACTTAACTATTCATTTTTAGTTGTTGGATATAATTGTGTTAAAGTAGTTTTTGAGAAAAAAATTATTGCCCATGGTTTGGTTATAGTTGATGATTTTGTACTTTATGTTTATTTAATCTATTAGTTTTACCCATGGTTTTGTAATTTATATTTTTCCAATTTATTAATTTTTATTCATCAAGTTTACTTTTATAAATTAACATGAGGTACCATGGGAGGAATATCAATGGTTAAGAATATTATTATAATGTAAGTTTATTATAAGTATTAAGTTTTTATGTGCTTATTAACTAAATTTAAATATGGTTACATAATTATTATTTTACACCATTACATCTCCCCATACTTTTTTTCCTTTTAGATTTAAGTTAAAAAATGCTATATAAAATAAAATTAAATTAAAATATTTAAAATATTTTGACATATAATCTTTCTTACATTACACTAACCCCTACATATCCTTCCATACTAGGTTGTAGAGCACCCACACAAAAACAACATCTAATTCAATCTTGAGTCTCATGTCTATAAATCATGAAATTAGAAGTAAATATTGTGCTCCAACTTCATTTACCCCTAACACCAGTTATAGAATGTAAATAGTTCTTTAAAATTTCTCAAAAAAATCCAAAATATTTTTCACATATATGTGTTCTTATTTAAATACATTAAAAACTAACAAAAAATAAAATTAATTCAAAATTTGATTTTATCTAATAAACTACAACGTGCTCTGGAGCTCTGTTAGGGATTTCAAGATTTGTGTTTGATCAAAATTTTTTAGAAACCCTCATGGAAAATCAAACTATCATTGCACCCGAGTTCAAGGGGTTTGTGGTCAGTGCGCCAAATTCTTCAATTTTCTATCAAATATTTGTCAAGCTCTCATATGTGTAGTTATTTCCCATTAGGGTTTGCTCCTTGGATTTGGTTCGTGGCCTCAAAATTTATTTAGAGATCTAAGTGAGTATCCCCTTAGGCATGCAACACCTGCTTTCTCATGGTAAGTAGTTGGATGATACTACTCCTCTCTCATTTTACAACATTGGTAAAGATGCCACTATTTTTATGGTTCATGTACAAGGGGGGACTAGAGGTAAGTCGTATTCCTCCTCTCATACGTTTTCTTATAAAGAAGTTTTCCATGCTCCCCCCAAGGAAAATTAGGCTCAGACAACCCTGGGGCCATTTTTGGTGGAAAAATCTGGCGAAATTTCCTCCCTAGAAATCCCTCACTCAAATCTATAGGATCTTCACCAAGCGTATTTAGAGGCAACCCTCATATTCCATTTTAATGACTTTTGGACCTACACAACCGATCTTTATTGATGGGTCCATTTTGTATGGATTAAGAATTGCAAGGTTATTTTCCACTATGATTGTGCTATTTGAGGATCTTAAGATTATCAAAAAGATTTATTTAAAGGGCCTTGGTTTTGGGCCAATGTTGGATTGTTTTTAACACCTTGGTTCCTAGATTTTGACCCTTCCATAGTTTTCATTGCCAAGATGTCAATATGGGTCAGGCTTCCTAATATGCCACCTCACCTGTGGTACTACACTATATTTCAAGGAATTGGAGAAAATTTGGGCCATTATCTTTGTAGAGATTATACAACATGCATGTATATCTTGGATTCACCCGATCTAACAATGTGCTAAAGTTAAATATTGAATAGCTTCTACAAATATTTTGCAGAATTAAAAACACAATCGCTAATCACATGAACATGAAGAAATATCAATCCAACACAACACAGATAATTTCTTGGGGAAATCTTACAGCTAAAAACCCCACTATCTTCTATTGTATATTAAGCATGGATCATGAAACAATTATATACAAAACTATTCTCGCAAGAGCCCTTTAGTACTCAGCTAATTGTCTCACAGTGTCATATGCAAAACTAACCAACACAACCAATTCTTAACCTCCAGATAGTCTGCCTTGCTTGCATAATCCCTGATGGTAAATATCCCTAAAAGATAGGAGTTTTTTCCTGCCTTGACTGCGCAAGTATGATGGGCACTCCAATGGGTGTTTGCCTGCATGTGTGCAAGCCAATAATCCTACAACTGATAGTCAACTTCCCGTTCACCTAGAACTCAACTGGGTCTCCGTTGGATCTGACATGCATGCAACTAATAATAGTAAATCATCAGTTGCATGTGAGATCATTGATTGTGAATCAATTAATATTTAATTCACTTGATCTCTCACTAGTGTATCTTCAGTTACAACTAGCACAACTGAGTTTAACTCACTTAACTGAGTTAAACTATTTACAACTTGCACCAACTCATGCACCACTGCACTTCGAACTCTGTTACAACTAGAATTACTCTGCATGCCTCATCAACAACCTCTAACTCGAAATCCACTAGCTAACTTAATTTATCACTTTCAATTAACTCATTCAAGTCCACATTGAGAATAGATTACATTTTAATGTCCATCTTAATTAAGGGATAATCAAATAGACATGCACCCAAAAATAGCACTGTGGGCCCCACCCTAGTCTAGGCGCTTAATGCAACCAGGTGTTGAATGAAACCAGGTGCTTAATGCACTAGGCTTGGGTGCTTAATATTCTTGTTGAATCTCAACACTCCCTCTCAACAAGAAAGGGATTATCCTTCACCTCGATCCTGTCTTTATGGTATTCGAATTTTCTCCTCGTGAGCGCCTTCATCAGAATATATGCATCCTAGTCTTCCATGGAATGTATTGAAGCAACATGATCCTTCTCTGCACACAATCTATGATATGATGGTATCGCATATCTATATGCTTGGACCTATCATGAAACATAGGATTAATCGAGAGTTTAATGCAACTCTGATTATCACAATGAATCACTGTTAGATCCATCTGAGAACCAAACAAACCAACCAAGATCTTTCTCATCCAGATAGCCTCACATGCAGCTTGACTTGCCGCCATGTATTCTGCTTCCGCTGAACTGAGTGCCACGGATCATTGTTTCATGTTGTACCAGAAAACTGTTATCAATCCAATGCTAAAGATCCCCCCTGATGTTCTTTTTTTTTCCAATGGACTGCCAACCCAATCTGCATCTGTGAAGCCATGCAGCTTCACTCCATCCCTCCATATATACCATAGACCATAATTTTATTTGCCCCTTAAGTATCTCAGGACATGCTTCCCCGCCTTCCAAAAGAACTTGGTAGGCTTAACCATAGCTTAACTCAGCTAATTAACTTCGTAGAAAATGTCTGGTCTCGTGTTCACCAAATACATTAGCGAACCCACTAACTGTCGATAGACAGTAGCATCCGCTACCTCTGCAAAAGTGGCATCCTCTTTCCTCCAATTTCCTAGAAGAGGAGTATCCATGGGTTTCCATCTCTCCATAATAAACTTACCCAGTATCTCCTTTGCAAACTTGCCTTGAGACACAACAATTTCACCATCCCACTACCATATTTCCAATCCAAGGAAATAATGAAGGAGTCCCATGATCTAGGTGGATATCGATGGCCACCCACCTATTCCATTTGGACCAGCACCATCAATTCTTATAGCTTTTCACATTCAACACAACTTACTATTTTTCGCAGGCTTTCGGGTCCTCCACTCCCGGAGTTGTTTTGAAGCCTTAATGATCCAGGTGGATATTGGTAGCCACCCACCTATTCCATTTGAACCCCCACCATTTGTTCTTTCAATTTTTAAGTTGCAGCACAGCTTACTATTTTTAGCATTTTTTCAGGTCCTGAATTTCTGGAGCCGTTTTGAGGCCCTAAATGATGTTTTTTGGGCATCGTTTGTTCGGCAAATATGATTTTGTTCCGGAATAAATATTTGTGACAATAGTTGTATTCCTCAAATAGATATTTCTAACGATGTATCATACACATCAAACGGAGATCGTATGCCGAAGTTACGTCCCCGGAAAGTTGAAACACCAATTTACCCAAACGGGGCCCATAGTTTTGGCACTTCATCTCCTAGGGTTAGGTTTTTGGACGTTTAGAGTTCTCCATTGTTTCTAAATAATAAATAGGCCCTTGAGCCTCATTGTAACATATTTCAGAATTCTATAGCCACACATCTCTTCTCAGAGATTCACTACCAGCACCCTAGCTATTTTATTTCCATTATGTCTGTAAGCATATTTCTGTTATTTGATATTAATGAAATGACGCATTATTTCCACTGCATCTCTATGTTCATGGTTATTTCTGTATTTTGTGGTGTTCCTGCATAAATCCGGATCAGTGGTATCAGAGCGGTCTGCTCTTTCTTTGTTTTTCTTTGCATGTCCCCAACACAGTCAGGGTATAAGGATCTAAGGCTCGATCTGGTTGAACCCTTGCAAGATCAGACTCGCAAACCCCGATGGCCTCCCATGGCAGAAGAAAAGAAATACAAGGGATCAGGAGATCCTATCAAAATATTGCTTGAGGAGGCCCTCGAGAAACAAAGGAACGCGATGATGGATAACTTTGCTCAGATCATTCAACAATTGCCCACCTATGGCGCATCTGCATCCAACGACCACTCTAGAGGCGGCACTCCCTTCAAGGTACAGGTAAACTTTGACATTCCTATATTTGAAGGACAAATAGATGCAGACGTTGTAGATAGATGGTTAAATTTTCTGGAAGGGTATTTCTCGGTCCATGATTTCTCTGACCAAGAAAAGATTATTTTTTCACTCCTCAAAGCCACCCCCCATGTCAAAGACTGGTGGGAAACCTACTGTGAGCAAGAGGACGAAGGGGAACCCTCTTTTTTCTCGGCCACACCCACTTGGAATTTGTTCTAAGACGACATAAAGGAACAATATTACCCCGTGGGGAGCTATGAGGACAAATACATCCAATGGACCATGTTGCAGCAACAAAGGGATCAAGATGTGCACGAACTGACGAATTTGTTCCATACCCTATGCACAAAGTTGGGTATTAAATATTCAGAGAGAAATTTGGTGTTCAAGTACCCCGGTTCTCTGCACAAACACATTCAGGAGGAAATGGAGTTCCTCGACATTACATCGCTTGGCATGACATATCGCTATGCCGCCAAGATCGAGCAACAATTTAAGCAGAATAATCGAGACTTTGGATCTGCGAATTTGAAAGGTGCCCCTGAACTAAAGAACAAGGGGCAAGGCCAAAGCGATGTGACTCAGAACAACACCACAAATAAAAATAAGGACATAGGGAAGTGGTTTGAATTTCATAACAGCCCCACTCACAGCACAAACGAGTGTCGGGCCAAACAGTCATTGGTGGTCGAACTAAAGGCACCCGAATCAGATGCATTTTCTGATCCTGACTCAGAACTAGACAAAGGCAATGACAAAGGGAAGTAGATCATTGATGCGGATCACAGTGCCATTGCTGCCACCACCAAGATCCAAAGGAGGGGGAGCACCTCTTCCATTCGCAGATGTGGGTAAAGGGTTCTCCGCTGGAATTTCTTATCGATAGCGGAAGCCAAAAGAACCTAATTTCAGAAGAGGTCATGAAGTGGATATGCCTATCGACCATAGCACACCCGCAGCCGTATACCATCGGGTGGCTCCACCCATGGAGAGATCTCCACATCCGCCAATAGTAGCGCCTTCCGTACAGTATCAAACCATTCACAGATGAGGTATTGTGTGATGTTGGTCCTCTTGATGTAGCTGATGTATTATTGGGCCAACCATACTTGTGGAGGAGACATTTTGTGTATGAGTCTAGGCCTCGTGCTATTTTTATTACTTTTGGAAATAACTTGTACAGGATATAGGAGGTAGTACCACCTCCTGTCATCTCTTTGACTACTGTAAAACAACGCTGTAAGATTTTTTCCCAAACCATGAAATTTATTTTCCTTACAATTCACTCATAGGAAAAGAAGAATATTGTGGCCACAACCTGGAAACAGGGCTCCCTTGCATGGCTACAGCAGATGGACAAAGAAGTGGAGGAATACGAGGACATTTTCTCCTCACTCACAGAGGTTCCTCTACACTGGCACCACAAGCACTCCATTGATCTGACTCCCAACACACCACCGCCTGATGTTGCCATACATCCTACAACTACACATACAGAATCCACACATGTACTATCTGAGTCTGATAAAGAAACCAAATTTACTAAATGCATCCAACATGTCCACCCGCAGGTCCATGACATCTTCAACAAATCTAATACCCAGTTCAACAGAATTTGCCTCATCTCATGGAGGATCTCAATGCAATGGGGGCCATTGCTTCCTAATGAGGGAGGAATGGTCCAGGTGGATATCGGTGGCCACCCACCTATTCCATTTGGAACAGCATCATCAATTCTTGTAGCTTTTCACATTCAGCACAACTTACTATTTTTAGTAGGTTTTCGGGTCCTCCACTCCCGGAGCCGTTTTGGGGCCTTAATGATCCAGGTGGATATTGGTGGCCACCCACATATTCCATTTGAACCCTCACCATCATTTCTTTCAGTTTTTAAGTTGTAGCACAACTTATTATTTTTAGCCGTTTTCCGGGTCCTGAACTTCTGGAGCCGTTTTGAGGCCCTAAACGACGTTTTTTGGGCATCGTTTGTCTAGCGAATATGATTTCATTATAGAATTTATATTGATGGAAATAGTTTTATTCCTCTAATATATATTTCTAATGATGTATCATACACGTCAAACAGAGATCGTATGCCAAAGTTACGTCCCCGGGAAGTTGAAACACCAATTTACCCAAACGGGGCATAGTTTTGGCGCTTCATCTCCTAGGGTTAGGTTTTTGGACGTTTACAGTTCTCCATCGTTTCTTAATAATAAATAGGCCCTCGAGCCTCATTGTAACATAGTTCAGAGGTCTATAGACACACATCTCTTCTCAGAGATTCGCTACCAGCACCTCGCTATTTTATTTCCATTATGTCTGTAAGCATATTTATGTTATTTGATATTAATGAAATGAAGCATTATTTCTGCTACATCTCTATGTTCATGGTTATTTCTGTATTCTACGGCGTTACTGCATAAATCTGGATCATCCCATCTCCTTCATTTCAAACTCCCTTGCAAGATCCTCCTTGCATAAGTGTATCAGCTGCTCATCACCAGTCAAAATTAGATCATCAACATAAATAATAATGATCAATAGCTTTCCCTCAACCAAAATATGGTATATTTTTGCGTCTGCTTCACTTTTGGTGAAGCCTAGTCCGGTGAAATAGCTGTCTATCTGAGTGTACCAAGCATGGGGTGCTTGCTTCATCCCATACATTGCCCTTTTTATTTTGCACACATGCGACTCACGGTTGAAGTTTGAAACCTTAAATTTTCTCTATGTACACCTCTTCCTCGATGATCCCATTGAGAAACACATTTTTCACATCCATCTGATGAATGTGTCAGCCCATCTGCACTAAGAGTGCAAGGATGGATATTATGGAAGAGTACCTTGCTATAGGTGAAAAAGTCTCATCATAATCTATCCCCTCGATCTGTGAGAATCCCTGGGCCACAAATCTGGCCTTGTATTTCTCCACACTCCCATCAATAGCTTTCTTTACCTTGTAGATCCATCTCGATCCAACCACTGATTTTTCGACCAGTCTTGGGACTATGTCCCATGCACTGTTCTTGACAATGGAGTCACACTCCTCCACCATTGCATCAACCCAATTTGGCTACTGCACTACTTCCTGAAAGGAATATGGTTCAATCACAATACATTTTCTCTTAAGAGCCATGTATCCAGTAAATCGATCAGGAGACTGTCGCTTTATACGCTCTGAATTAGGGGATCCTATATTCTTTGTGACATCAAGTCTCAGCCTATCAACATCTGTGATGCGCCTTCTGCCATTTCTGATGGATAGCTCTGCATGAGTGTTTTCCTCCACTCCATGAACCTCCTCATGTGGTTGATCCACATCTTGAGACTCATCCTTGGGAACCAACAGTTCCTCCTCTACATGCAAGTCCAGCCCCCTCTTAAGGGACAACCGCATGGATTTCTCCTCATCAAATTTTATATCCCGTCGCACAACAATCATTCTATTGTTTGGAAAATACACACAATAATTATAGGGTGTTTCAGTGTACCCCACAAAAAACCCAACCTCATCTGTTAGTTCCAGCTTCTTCCTGGCATCCTTGGTCACATGCACATAAACAGATAAGCCAAAAATCTTAAAGTGTGAAACATCAGGTTTCTTACCAGTGAAAGCCTCTTCAGGTGTACTCATGCCAAGTACTCTATGAGGACAATGATTTTGCACATGTACCATTGTATTGCATGCTTCCACCCACAGATTCATTGGTAGGCCTTGATCATGCAACATTTCTCATGTTGCACCCATAATAGTTATGTTATTCCTTTCCATGACCCCATTCTGTTGTGGGTTATGAGGTGCTATTAGTTCTTTTCGAATTCCTTCTTTGCTGCATAAGTTCTTGAATTTGTTAGAGATGTGTTCTCCACCATTATCACTCCTAAGAGCCTTCACTTGCTTCCCCGACTCTTTCTCCACTAATGCCTTAAACTCACAGAACTTAGAGAATTTTTTATCTTTCTTCTGCATGAATAAGATCCTACACTTATGAGAAAATTCATCAAAAAAGACTACATAGTATTTTTTTTTTTGTTGTTGAAGCAACCGAGAAAAGACCACACACGTCAATGTGAACTCTCTCAAGGATCCCCGAAGATCGGTTTTCCTTCTCATGAAAGGTGGCCTTTACATATTTTATTAGAGTACATCTCTTGCATGTATCTGATTGTAGAAGTGTACCCCTGGGAAGACCAGTAGAAATATGTTGCATGACTTTCAAAGCTCCATGGTGAAGATTTTCCAATCGCCTATGCCATAATTCGCCCTCATCCCGACTCACCACTTGATTTTCCTTGCCCATCATTGTTGCGTAGCCATCTACCTCCATATTGTAAATATTCTTAACTTGAATCCATATTCTATTGACTTTGCCTGTTGTTTTATGTCGCAAGAAAGCATTTCCATCACTAAAAACAATGTCATAGCCTCTATACTCCAACATTGCGACTGAGACCAAATTTTTCTTCAGACTTGGTACATGCATTACATATTTAAATATAAATGGTGTAATTGACTCCCTCTGAAATGTAATGGTACCAATCCTGGTAGCACTGTATCGTCCGCCGTCGCCCATTTCAATATGCATTTGGAGATCTTTCTCCTCCAAGTCACTGAAAAGTTCCTTGTCTCTCATCATGTGAAAGGAAGTGCCACTATCCAAATACCACACAGATCCCAATGCACTAGACACCATGCATGCGGTCAATGTGAATTCAAGCTCAAATTTCAAGGTAAAGGCCTCACCAACTGCTGATCCAACAACCTTCTTGTTCTTCTTCTTTTGTGGACAGTTAGTAGAAAAATTCCCCTGCTCGTGACAGTGAAAACACTTCACCTTGGACATGTCCTACTTCTTGCCATTCTTTGAATCAAATTTAGAATGGAATTTCTTCCCCTTCCCCTTCCTCGCCTTGGCATCCAAAGCACAATCCTCTTCATCCTCATTCTTATATGAATATCCATCTCTGGTGTTCTGTCTGAACTCCTTCTGCACCAAATTTGACCACTGTCGTTCCCAATCTGGCAATTTTTCCCGGCCATTAGACAAACTTTGTTAGATATTTTGGAATGATGTCGCCCTTTTCCATCTTGATCTTCCTGAGTTTATATTTGACCACCAATTTCCTATGGTCATTGTTTATTTGGAATAGATCAGTCAAAGCCTTCCACATTGCATATGGTGTGGCTTTCCCATGGAGGCTTGAAATAATGTGGCCTCGTACTCCCTCTAACAGGATCCTCCTCGCCTTTTCCACTTTCTTTTTCCATGCATCAAGATTTGCAGCATCTGTAGGATCAGGTTTAGGAACATCTTTGCCAATGAATTTCTTCAACCCATTGTCTTCAAGTACAGCCTCCATCCTGTCCTTCCAAGCAATGTAGTTCGAGCTTCCCTCGAGTGCATACTCTAACCTCAAGCCATTGAAAGCCATTTTGATATTGAATCAACAGTAGCACCAAGAAAGTCTTTCTGCAAATTCGAATTCTATCCAGTCACAAACTCAGATCCTACTTCACTTCTGCAATTTCCTGTGCTCCAATACCATGTAGAAATTATATAACATGCATGTATATCTTGGATTCACTGGATCTAACAATGTACTAAAGTTAAATACTGAATCGCTTCTACAAATATTTTGCGGAATTAAAAACACAATCGCTAATCACATGAACATGAAGAAATATCCATCACACACAAAGATAATTTCCCGGGGAAATAATACAACTAAAAACACACTATCTTCTATTGTATATTAAGCATGGATCATGAAACAATTACATACAAAACTCTTCTCATAAGATCCCTTCAGTACTCAGCTAATTGTCTCACACTGTCATATGCAAAATTGACCAACACATAGCCAATTCTCAGCCTCCAGACAGCCTACCTTGCTTGCACAATCCCTGATGGTAAATATCCCTAAAAGATAGGAATTCTTACCTGCCTTAACTGGGCAAGTATCATGGGAACTCCAATGGGTGTTTGTCTGCATCTGTGCAAGCCAATAATCCTACAACTGATAGTCAACTTCCCTTTTACCTAGAACTCAACTGGGTCTCCACTGGATCTGAAATGCATGCAACTAATAATAGTAAATCCTCAGTTGCATGTGAGATCACTGATTGTGAATTAATTAATATTTAATTCAATTGATCTCTCACTAGTGTATCTTTAACTCGCTTAAATGGGTTAAACTGTTTACAACTTGCACCAACTCAAGAACCACTGCACTCTGAACTCTGTTACAACTAGAATTATTCTGCATGCCTCATCAACAACCTCTAACTTGAAATCCACTAGCTAGCTTAATTTATCACTTTCAGTTAACTCATTCAAGTCCACATTGATAATAATTATAGTTTAATGTCCATCTTAATTAAGGGATAATCAAAATAGACATGCACCCAAAAATAGCACTGTGGGCCCCACCCTAGTCTGGGTGCTTAATGCAGCTAGGTGTTGAATGAAACCAGGTGCTTAATGCAATAGGCGTGGGTGCTGAATCTTCTTGTTGAATCTCAACAATCTTGCTATTTATATCTCTTTTGGACAGCTTGGTGTATACACCTATGGTAGAACTTGGGTTGAAATTGATATCAATAAAGGGTTTCCCGACCAAATCAATTTAAAAATCAGTGATTTTCACTAGAATAAGGCTCTAGACTATGAGAATATTATTTTTCTTTGTCGCTTAGATGTCATCAAATAGGTCACTCATAAAACTATTTCCTGGTGTTTAATTAACAATGTAAACTTTGAAATGGTAACTGATACGAGTACCCATTTTTTTGAGGTAGCAAAAAATCATAAAAGTTTTGATTGAGAATACACCTTTTTGTAAAGCATATTTTTGTAGGAATTTACAGGGTAAGTTCCGTAGATCAAGAACCAAAGGTCACCGTTCACAACCAGATCACAAATCAGTACACCGGTATAATCACATTGTTAAAATCCTCAAAGAGGGAAACATTCCACGACCTGAGCCAACGCAGCCACTTCAAGCAATTTATTAATATAAAAAGAAAAGTTACATATGTTTCTCTCATAAACGGTTACTGAAAAATGACCCTCCATGCTCTTTAAATTGAGATCATGGACCAATCGGGTGCTAAGCCACGGATCAAGTGTCGTTAATACCGAGGTGAGAGATAATCTTTGGATCACTACAAATTGTGACCGTCAGATTATAAGTTACAAATGTACATGGTAAAGAAATAGACGTTACCTAACTCTACACTAGACTAAGTTATTCTTAACTATTTCCTATGTGTCGGAATATCCTAACATCCCCCCTTAAGAAAAACTTGGGATAGGATTGAAGGATTTACAAAGGTGACACAAAAAGAGCCTATTTCCTATGTGTCGAAATATCCTAACATCCCCCCTTAAGTAAAAATTTGGATAGGATTGAAGGATTTACAAAGGTGACATAATAGGAGAAGGAAGGAGCCATTAGAGCCTATCCTCCCTTAATGACAACTTTCCTGAACTCCAAGCATGGATCGAAGTTTGGTAAACTTCGCTTCTGTGAGAGCCTTTGTAAAGATATCGGCTACTTGATCATTGGTTGGACAGTACTGCACTTCAAGAACACGATCATGAATGAGCTTCTGATGAAGTGTATGTGGATTTCAATGTGTTTCATACGCTAATGTTGAACTAGATATTTACATAGCTGAATGGCACTCTGATTATCACACCAAAGTGTAGTTGGATGTTGCTGATGAAGACCAAATTCAGACAGGATCTAACGAAGCAACATGGCTTCCTTGCTGGCTTAAACTGCACCACGATACTCTGCTTCTACTAAAGAGAGAGAGATGGCACTTTGTTTCTTACAAGACCATGTAATAGGTCCTGAACCAAGAGTGAAAATATATCCTGCAGTAGACTTTCGATCATCAGGGTCACCAGCCCAATCAGAATCAGTGAAACCAATCAACAATGGAGATGCTCCTGCACTGTAATGAATCCTGAACTGAACTATACCTCGAATATATCAAAGTATTCTTTTAGCTTCTTTCCAGTGAATTTCATGAGTTTGGTGCATAAACTGAGCGACAAGACCAATGACAAAGGAAAGGTTAGGATGGGTATGGGTTAGATACAGAAGTTTACCAACAAGTTGACGATATAAGGTAGCATCAACTTCAGCGGTAGTACAAGTGACTGAAAGCTTGACTCCATACTGAAAGGGAGAAGGGGCTAGCTTATAGTCTTCCATGTGAAAGTGGTGTAGAAGATCACAGGCATACTTGGACTGAGAGAGGGTAATGCCTTCCTTGGAATGCAAGACTTGAAGACCAAGGAAATAATGCAAGTGTCCTAAGTCTGTCATTTCAAACTTATTTTTGAGGCTAGACTTCACATGGTTTATATGGTTTGGATCACTACTAGTAAGGATAAGATCATCAACATAAAGAACAAGGATGGTGAAGGACTTACCCAATTTCTTGGTGTAGACAATGTTGTCAGAATGAAACCTAGAAAATCCATTATCTAATAGAAATCTATCCATTTTGGCATACCAAGTCCGAGGAGCTTGTTTGAGGCCATAGAGAGACTTCCTAAGGTGACAAACAAGGCTAGAGTCGTTTTGGATAAAGCCAGGGGGTTGTTCCATGTAGATTTATTCATGTAAATATCCATGTAAGAACGCAGATTTAACATCCATCTGATGGACTTCCAATATAGAGGAGGCAGCAAGGGAAAGAACAAGGTAGATAGAATTCATTTTGGCAACAGGGGAGAAGGTTTTAGTATAGTAAATGCCTTCAACTTGTGATAATCCTTTAGCAACAAGACAAGCTTTATGTCTATCCACTTTTCCATCTGGTCCAAACTTGGTTTTGTAAACCCATCTGTATCTGACAATTTTTCTTCCTTTTGGAAGAGGAACAAGATCCCAAGTATCGTTTGCCAATAAGGAATGATACTCTTCATTCATAGCTTCATCCCTGTTGAGGAGGTAAATCCCCTCTGTGGACAGAGGCGATCCCTACTAGCCCAGCAGGGGTCTAGCAACAATCACGAAATGTTACAACGCAAGTTCCTAGTTACGAATGAAAAGACCAAAGATGGAGGCCTACCTGGAATCCAATGCTACGATCTAAAGAAGAGAGCGTTCCCGTTCCCCAGCCTCGGCAGATCACGATCCTCCACGATCTCCGCAGATGGATGCCTGCACGTGCAAGAAACAAACAGATACAAGCATAAAATCCAGCATATGCAACTAAATATCAGTCAGAAAGGATACTACTCATATTAACATAATCGAAAACAGAGTGGAACCATAATCGTAATCATTCATTAAATAACAATCGAAAGAGATTACAACCAATGTTCTGACGTCGTGGTCTCCTTCGGATGGGTCTCCAGTCATTCACGTCTCGCAAAGCTCACCAGGGAAAGGGAAAACCTCTCCAGAGTCTCTCGACGATAGTCTCCTTACTTGAGTCGGCCTTAAGGGAAGAAAGAGGGCTTTTACAGCACAAAAGGCTCTTGGGAATTTGGAGATTCAAAGCTTAGGCACTTCAAGACTAGCTTGCCATGGAATTGAGCAGGCTTTTATAGATGGGGAAGGAGGGAGTTGGGATCCCTATTATTGTGGTATTGGCCCTATCAACAAGGAAGGTTCCATGGGAGGTGGCAAAACCACTTCCCTTCCATAGAACTCCCGCAGCCAAACCTCCCAACTCAAGATAGGCAATGGTTTCTAAGTTTGTTGAAACACAACTTCCACCATCTTTATTTAAAAAACACTCCTTAAATTGGCTGGCACGACTATTGCTCTGGGACAGTAGTCCCTACTAGTCCAGCAGGGGTCTAGCAACAATCACGAAATGTTACAACGCAAGTTTCTAGTTACGAATGAAAAGACCAAAGATGGAGGCCTACCTGGAATCCAATGCTACGATCTGAAGAAGAGAGCGTTCCCGTTCCCCAGCCTCGGCAGATCACGATCCTCCACGATCTCCGCAGATGGATGCCTGCACGTGAAAGAAAAAAACAGATACAAGCATAAAATCCAGCATACACAACTAAATATCAGTCAGAAAGGATACTACTCATATTAACATAATCGAAAACAGAGTGGAACCATAATAAAAATCGAAAGAGATTACAACCAATGTTCTGACGTCGTGGTCTCCTTCGGATGGGTCTCTAGTCGTTCACGTCTCGCAAAGCTCACCAGGGAAAGGGAAAACCTCTCCTGAGTCTCTCGACGATAGTCTCCTTACTTGAGTCGGCCTTAAGGGAAGAAAGAGGGCTCTTACAGCACAAAGGCTCTTGGGAATTTGGAGATTCAAAGCTTAGGAACTTCAAGACTAGCTTGCCATGGAATTGAGTAGGATTTTATAGATGGGGAAGGAGGGAGTTGGGATCCCTATTATTGTGGGATTGGCCCTATCAACAAGGAAGGTTCCATGGGAGGTGGCAAAACCACTTCCCTTCCATAGAACTCCCGCAGCCAAACCTCCCAACTCAAGATAGGAAATGGTTTCTGAGTTTGTTGAAACACAACTTCCGCCATCTTTATTTAAAAGCACTCCTTAAATTGGCTGGCGCGACTACTGCTCTGGGACAGAGCGCCAGTTGGCGCGGCCTCTTTGTAGGATTTTCCTCATTGGCGCGAGTGGTGAACTGTCTGCCCGCGCCAATGCAAAAGGAGATGTTTTCATGATTTTTTGCAAGGAGATGTCTTTAGGGAAATTGAAACTCATGCTTAGAGGAATGCATTGATGATTTTTTCAAGGCATGACAATGTTCACATGTCACAAAATGGGTCCTCCATTGTGCGGGACGGGGAATGGTAGGGACGGTGACAAATTACTGTATAACAGATGCCCCCTAAAGTATGAGGCCCGAGAGAGAAAGGGGTGAAATGCTTTACGAGAACATGTTCAACTGAAAGCCCGCCGTCGGAAAACCTGCGCAGAAAATACAACTGATATCTCAAGTATATGATGTATGTGTGGTATGGGTGCAGCCATCCGAAACAGAGTACACTATAATCCGGATCCAGGGTATGGGCGCAGCCATCCAGCGAGGATCAAATAAATAGACTCAGGTATGGTCGCAACCATCCAATCAATGAGTCATATACATAATGATAATAATCCACAATCGCAGCCTGGATTACAACAGACACAATCCGGGGTCTTGCGCTCCATCTCGACCCAAACGAAGTACAAGTTCGAGCATGCGAATATGTGAGCTGAAGTCGAACATGCAGGAACATCGTCTGATTACCAGCCAATGATGAAAGTTGTTAACAGACGCGAGAGGAATCACCAATAATGACAATGGCCCTCAAGGTACTACAGGTACAATCTATGGTGTGTGAATCAATGAGTTGGTGTCGAACACCCGCAGAACCACTCGATCGGAGGCCAATGATGAAAACCTCACGTCGAATGCGATGAACCTGCCATTGAGGCATGCAGGCTCCAAGGTACCATAAAGGAGTCTCTAGATCAACTTCCTGGATAATGAGCTGAAGTCGACAGGAAGTGACCTTGATCGAAGGTGGGCCATAATGTTTCCCACATCATCGACACGAGACAGAGGAACATGGTGTTTTTGTTGTGAATCAGGATCGTCTGAGAATCAGAGGAAGGTTGATATTTGCAGAGGTCAACTTCTCTTGAACATATAAACGGCACAACAGTGGACTTGGCAGTATTTGACTTCAACGGATCAGAGGTCATGATGACGAGGCAATGAGCAGATGAGAGGTCAAAAAGGATTGTCCAAACCCACGGAGGCAAAGTGAAAAAACGAGATGAGATGTCCCCAACCCGACACGAATGTAGACAAGTGCCATGTTCAAGAGCGACATATTGCCGACAACAACGACGATGGTTCCATTTTCCCCCCACCATTTCTGGCGAGTACCCCAATTATTTTTGATAACAAGCTTGAAGGGGATAGCATATGCTTGTAATATAAGTCCGCCCTTCGGGCGAATCTATCCTAGTGCATTTAACAAGTCCTAGGAAGGAGGAACTCGGAGAACGTCATTTCGACTAGATCCGATGTCATCAGGGTTTAACGAGTCTGACAAAGGGAGAACTCGGCGTCTTTTCATGTTTAGAGAGTTTGAAAAGACAGTAGAAAAGTAAACTCCATAGGTCCCTTTTCGTAAATAGTTCCTCAGATCCGAAAAGGTAGAAAACAATATTTGAGAAAACCTCCTAGTCGTGATAGGCTAGGGTATTCCTTTTTCGTAATCAATCCATCCCAGCCCGAAAAAGGGATAAACGTATACTGGGTAGATGTCGATTCGTGTCCAATTTAACGAGATTGAAACGACAAGGGCCTCGGCAATCTTTTCATGTTTAGAGAGTCAGAAAAGAGCTGAAAGATGACTCCAGAGTGACTTTTTCATGTATTTACCGAGTCCGAAAAAGTATAAAATACAACTCGTTTCCATCGTTAAAGTCGCAAAAACCTGTTGCTGCACATACCAAGCAAGCGTAAAACCCATTTTCGACATAACATATTAAAATATTTGATAAAAATGACTTTTTACAACTCATTTTATGTCAAAAAGTTATAAATATGTCAAATTGGTAAAAATAAAATTACATTTACTATTTACCTTGGTAAAAAGCAATAGTGATCCATTTGGAGCAGAAACTTCTAACGGTGATTGCGACAAATCCGGTTAACCATTCAGTTTCTTGTCTGCTACAGGTAAGAGGCGCTCCTTTGCTCTACATTTTCATCCATTTTTTAATAGTTTTCCTTTGTAAATCAGTTCTCTAGGGCCACTTTTGAAATTTTAGGGCCGCGCTCATTGGCGCGGGTATCGGGCACGGACCCGCGACAATGGGCTCTTTTATACAAAGGGCTCGCGCCACGTGGCGCGACTGTTCACAAAACAGCCGCGCCAGCGGCCGAACCTAAAAATCCGCCTAAAAATTCGATATTTAAACCAAATTGCATGGAATTTGAGGCCTACCAGAGATCTAACCAAGGGTTTATGACTATATGAATGCAGGTAATCAAGAAAAATGGCGATTGAATGGAAAGAATGAGAGCATGGAGAAGAGGATGAACAGGCCATCCAAAGTGAGGCTTGTATGAATGCCCTCAGAAACTGTGGGCTGAAAAAGTTCTTCCTCACACCCTGTCTATGAGCTCAGCCCGAGCTCCTCCAGTATTTGATCAGTATCTGGGATGAACATGAACAGGTGTTCAGGTTACGAGATCAGGTATTAGAGCTGGAGGTTTCTGATGTTTATTTTATCACCGGATTGTCCCGCAGAGGTCCGATCCCGGTCTTGACTGGAAGCAGACCATCTGGGGAGAAGATGGAAGAAGTGATGGCACGAGTGTGCCGAGGAGCACAAATGGGATCAGGAAGCAAGAAGGTGGATATTCACACTATCCCTGATCTGGCATTGAGAGTTGTCCTGCATACCATCACGCGGGCTGCAGAGTCGTAGGCACCGCACGAGGCCACAAAGGCCCAACTCCTGCTAGCCTCAGAATGCATGAGTCCCTTACTGTTTGACTGGGCAACAGCAGTAATAATAAATATGAAAATGCAGCTCACAAAATGCAAACAGGGTAAACTAAAACAGTTTGGTTATGGTTCCATCCTGGTATCATTCATTCTGGAACGCTTACCAATCTTCCAGGGCCAAGGGGCCGCAGTAGCAGATCCGATACCACGAGAGCCAAGAATGGCTCGCTGGGCAGCATTAATGCCCAGAGCTGGAGGTGGCCAACAGATGTCCTGGAGGCCGGAGTTCTTTAGGTAGTTACGGCGCCAACTGATTTTAGTGGAAGACTGGCCCTATGCAGGAACTGACTTCACCGGAGACCCAGATCTCCCACTGCCAGAAGGAGATGACTGGGACGAGGAGTTGGGTAAGACCTCATATTTTTTATTTTTATGTTTTATGTTTTTTTTTTTTAATACACATTCGTCCTAACACATTTTATATATGTATGCAGATGTGGGACCCGAGAGACCAGCTGGGATGTCTCCAATCTCACAGAGGACACAACTCGCCCCTGATCCTTAGGGAGAGGGCACCGGAGGAGAGGAGTTGATTCAGAATCTTGAGGGCATTGCCCAAGGGATTCTGGACTATGCTCGGCTGGCAGACGTACCGATGGCATACCAGCGCCACACGGTGGGAGTTCCAAGTCGGATCCACCGAATCCTGAGATGCTTAGTGCGTGCAGTCACATGCTATCATGAGCACCATGCGGATTAGCTCTTAGGATTTATACCACACCTATTTTTTGAGAGACGTATCGTCTCCGGATGTACTTAAGATGATTATGTATATTTTGAATTTTATGTGACACACTCTATGTAAACATTTCGATATCTATATATATGTGCATATCTATTTCTGGATGGATCTTTCTTTACATGTGATGATGATTTATAAATTGCGCAAATGTCTGTCTAATACCAAATTTTCTACTGCATCTATTAATGTATTCAAATGCCTGGGTATATGATGATATGTAATGTAGTCAAAATTTCTTTCCAGTAATCGAATACGCAGATACAGACGTAAGATGGACGGGTTCCTTACCAAATAGTGTCCGTTCAGTTGTAACACCACAAGTTGCGAATCTAGATACACGAGCAATTCATGGATACCAAGGTTTACCGCCTTGGTTAATAATTCTAACATAGCACTATATTCCGCGATGTTGTTCATGGTACGTCCTAGACACTCCTTGCAGGTCAATCAACTAACCAGCAGGATCATAGATTACCCAGGCTACTGAAGACAGATTCCTGGTACTGTGGGAGGCACCATCCGCGAAACCAACAAATGGATGAATAGACATCTGCACAACCAGGAAGACCCGATCAGCAGAAAGATGTTTACAAAGCACACCACACTATACATGCACACAAATTAAAATCACACACCTATGTACACACACCACACCAAGAAATCACTTCAGGCATAGTACTTTTTGAGGTACAACCCATTTCTGGGTTGCGCCAGCGGAACTCCTTCATAATCTATAAGCTCGTAGGCCCCGTTTTTCAAAACACATTTTACTATATAGGGCCCATGCCACATAGGATGGAACTTACCGGCTCCAAGCTTGTCATGTGCTTGATCTTACAGGAGGATGAGGTCTCCTTCAATAAAGGAACGAGGAGAAACAGATTGATCAAAATGAGTTTTGACCCTCTTCTTTTGTGCTTCAATAATTAAAGCATCCAGACGACGGGTTTCATCCAACCGTTCCAGATACATAATATGTTCTTCCTCAGTAGAAGTATTAGGTAGAAGCTCCAAAGCTAATTTTAACGAAGGAATCTCGCATTCAACCGGAAGAGTTGCTTCCAGGCCATACACCAATTGAAATGGTGTGAACCCAATTGCACTCTTTGCAGATGTTCGGTATGCCCAGAGAGCTGAGAATAGTTGGAGATGCCAATTGGATTTGTGAATACCAACTGTTCGCTGAAGCATAGTGACCAAAACCTTGTTCACTACTTCAACCTGACCATTCGCTTGAGGGTAATATGGTGTCGAGCTGTCGTGACGCAAGCCCAACGTTGAAGTCAGCTCCGCCATCATATAATCTCGGAAATGAGTACCGTGATCAGTGACGATGGCTTGAGGAACCCCGAACCGTGCAATAATGTGGTTGAATATAAATTGAGCAGTCGTTTTACCGTCAGCAGCTAGTGTAGGCATCGCCTCGGCCCACTTGGTGAAGTAGTCGACGGCGACAATTATATACGCATGCCCCCCGGCCGAGTGAGGGTTACACGTCATAAAATCCACGCCCCATTTCGCAAAAGGGCCGACGGTAATAACGGGATGCAATGGTAAAGGCGGCGCGCGCATCTTGCGCTGAAATATCTGGCATGGATGACATTTACGGACTGCAGTGATACAGTCTTTGAATATGGAAGGCCAGAAATAACCTGCTCGCAGAATCTTCTGGGCAGTAGCATACCCAGACATATGTCCACCACAGGCGCCACTGTGGCAGTCATTTAGGACCTTCTCAGCCTCTTCCAAGGTTAGGCATCACCGGAGCACCGAATCTACTCCAACGCGATATAAGGTATCTCCTACTATACGGTAGGGTTGGGATTGGTGCCGAATCCGACGGCGGGCAGCTTTATCCAACTCAGACTGAAATGTCGAGGTCTGAAGATACACTATTATGTCACTGTACCAAGGGTCACGAGTACTGATGAGGAAAAGCGTTTCGTCCGGTATATGGTCTTCAGAGTGTGGGGGAGCAAAGTCTGTAGGGAGAGAACATATCAAATCCGCGAAGACCAGTGATTTAGTTGACTTAGCAGTAGTGAACTCCAAGTCAAACTCCTGCAGGATGACAATCCATTTGGAGTACTTGCCCCCCAGTAATTGTCTAGAAAGAATATACGTCATAGGGTTGCAGTCTGAAACCACTGTTATCGTGCGCAAAAGGATGTAATGGCGAAAGCATTATACAGCGTGTACTGCTGCTAATGCCAACTTCTCGACATGTGCATAACGCGTTTCCGGGTCGAGAAGGTTCCGTGACAGGTAATAAACAACATGTTCATCACCGTGATCGTCATCCTGCACCAAGACCATGACTATGGTGCTAAATGTGGTGGCTAGATATAAAGTGAAGTTGCGGTGGTAGTCCGGAGGACGAAGCAACGGAGCATTGACAAGCAACATCTTCAGCTTCTCAAAGGATTCCTGAGAAATTTCATCCCAATGAAAGGGAACGTTCTGCTTTAACAAACGAGTGAATCCTTTAGCCACCTCAGCATAATTTGGGATAAAGCGCCGAAGAAAATTCGCTTTCCCTTGCAGACTCTGTAACTGATACAGGGAGGAGGGTGATGGGAGATTTACGATGGCCTCGACCTATAAAGGGTCAAGGCGAATTCCGTCTTTCGAGACGATGAATCCTAAAAGACGGCCAGAATCAACGCAGAAGACGCATTTATGAGGATTGAGCCTGATATTGTAGCGTCTGCAATGAAGAAAGATCTGGCGGAGATGCTCAGGATGGTCCTCTCGCTTACCCGAATGGGCTGGCAAGTCGTCCAAATAAGGCTGAACGATATGGCGAATGTCATGAAAAGCGTAGGAAATCGCACGCTGAAAAGTGGCTCCAGCGTTCTTCAAGCCGAACGGGAGTTTTTTATACGCGAAAGTACCCCACGGACAGATGAATGTGGTCTTGTGTTGATCCTCAGGTGCAATATTGATTTGGTTATATCCTAAGAAACCATCCATTAAGGAATAGATCTCACTCTCGGCACATTCGTCAATGATCTGGTCTATAAACGGAGTGGGATAATTATCCTTTGGACAGGCGCGATTGATGTCACGATAATCTACACAAACTCTAATCGTACCTTGCTTTTTATCGACAGGGACAATGTTAGACACCCATTCTGTGAGGGGGATGGGATAAATGAAACCCGCGTTCAGAAGTTTTTCAACTTCTGCCTTGATGGCGGCGGCTTTTCGAGGATGCATGGGGCGTAAGCGTTGGCGCATGGGTTTCGCACCTGGATAGGTTGGAATCTCGTGCACTACGATACTGGGATCAATCCCCAGCATTTCCTCGTAAGACCATGCGAAAACATCTATGAATTCTTTGAAAAGCTTAGTATAGACTTGAATCTCATCGGGAGAACAAGTCACACCCACGTGAATATTCTCAATGATCCCTGGTTTAACGGAGATGTTGATTGGAACAGTTTGAGTAATGTTACTCAGGTTACCCTCCGAAAAAACCTCGTGGGTCAAGATGGGCGTTTGAAGAGGAGGGGAAGGAACCTGAGTAGCATAACGCTCCAGAAAATCAGTCATTTCCCCCAAGCTAGGCATAAACGAGGAGCGATGATGTCCATCGGCCCAAGGCAGCTCCTCAAGAGACATAGTTTCAATGATAGCCTCATCGGAAGGAAAATTCTCTCTGAGAGGATCAGGTGAATCAGTCTTACCAAGCCAGGGGGATTGAGAGTAGACGTCGAGAGCCATGCTCAAAGGAGCATGCTGAGGAGGTGGAGGATCCGATGCAGCAACAATCTCACAGTAGTTGATCTCTACTAGTGTTAAAGGCATGGATTCTCCAAACTCATATACCTACTCAGGGGTAGGAATGAGCCAGGGGTCATCGGACCTGGACAACATGTTGACTTGAGCGGTATGTGGTGGCGGTGTGGGAAAGATACCCATGAGGACTGGGTCTTTGAAGAGACCAGGTTCTACACTGTCCGGGGGATTCGGAATTTGATCCACGTATGGCACGTTGTTCTCAGAGTTAGAGGTGAAAAATGACAACTGATCCACTGTGACAATCTTGCCCTCGTGAGGGAACTTAATGAATCGAAAGATGGTGGACGGCACGCAGAGCATGGCATGGGTCCAGCTGCGGCCAAGAAGTATATTGTAGTTGAGTTTAGCGTCAACCACTTCTACTTCTAAGTTCACAGTTTTTCCCTGTAATGTGATCGCTAGACTCTCAAGAACGCCCAGGGGTTTAGATTCCCAACCATCAAATGCCTCAAGGGCATTAGGAGATGACGACAAGGCTGGAGAGCCAATGGCCTTCCAGCAGGCGGAGGACATAACGCAGGTAGATGAACCCTCGTCCATGACGGCCCTATGAATGTTCAGACCGTTAATCCCGACTTGAATAACTAGAGCGATTTGATGTGGAAGCCGGGGAGTGAAATTCTCCAGATCGAAGGTGAGGAGACTCGAGTCGGCGGGATCAATGCCCCCGATCGCAGACAGTAAAGCCTTCCATTGAGAAGGAAAACTTTGAAGAACTTCTAGCGCAGACATGGCACATGGCGCCTGTGCCAGATCCTCAACAATACTGTAATGTTGAGCGGCACGAGCGTTTGGATTATAAGAAGATCTTCGAAGGACACCTTTGGGAGGTGGCTTCACAATGGGTTCAGGAGAAGGCTTCTCGATTTCCAACGGACCGGAGACAGGTGGGGGAGGCGGCCCATCCGCAACTGCCTTCCTGGGTGCCTGCCGCGGTTCGTTGTAATCCTTCGACCGCGTAACGACAGAGATAGGTGCAACACTCTTCACCATGAAAACCCGAGACCCAAACGGTGTAGATGGTGACGGCTGTTCGACCATCTGGGTCTGCTGAGATGGAAATGGCTCTTTTAACACGGCCGGAGTCCCTTTTGGGCCTTTAAGAAGTTGACTAACCACGGATCGTCGTGGAAAATCCTTAGTATAATGGTCCCCTTCACAGATGAGGCAAGGGTACTTCGGTTTACGCTGGGAGCCATCCTCAGTACGAGAGTTAGATTCTGGTTTCGGGGCATCAGATTTAGATTTGCCTTTGCCCTTCTTCTTCCCCTTGGAGGATTTGTCCGCAGGATTGGCCTGAACGGCATTCACCTCCGCGGTTTTACCAGAATCGGATGAGGCGGGATTAGCAGAGGTATTGTTGGAAGAATTAGCCTTCTTCTTCCCATTCGAAGATTTCTTCGAATTCTGAGAGACAGAACCAATGACACCATCCACCGCAGGGGTGGGCGGAGCCTTAGTGGTTCCGGGCCGTGGAGCATCAGTAAAGATGTCATAAAGTGTGCCGGACTGAGAATAGACAAGGTCCAGGTATTGGGCACGCGCGATGGCTTGTTCCTCTGTCACGCACGCTCCCATCGCAATATCCTGAGCGATTTTATTCACAAAGGAGGTGGTGAACCAGTGAGTCAGTATTTGATCAGGTATGTGAAACTTGATCAGTCTACGATGGCGTCGCCACTCATGAATGTGATATGAGATGTGAGTGGCTTTATCTTGCTTCAGGGAAGTCAGGAGGTGCGTCCCGGCTTCATACCGAACCGGTAACTGAAAATGCGTGAGGAAAGCCATGGCTAAAGAGTTGAAATCTTGGAAAATGCCACGGGATAACTCTATGTACCACTTAGCAGCAGCTCCAGTTAAAGTAAACTGGAAGAGGCGCAGGCGAATCGAATCGTCGACCCAAGAGTTAGACGAACACCAAAGATGATACGTCATCACATGTGCCTGGGGGTCCTCTCCAGCTTTTCCCTCAAACTTGGGGCAATCACCTGGTATCTTGGTGGGAACCGGAGGCCAATACGGATTATGTAAAATCAGATCATTCGTCAACTTTGAAACATCTGGCAGATCCAAGGTAGCCAGGAATGGAAATGGAGGATTAACTGCCATGCTAGGCCCAGGATGAGGTCTGGTACCCATACTCCACGATGGTTGTGAATATCCTTGCCCCCATGGGTTCTGTCCTGCAGGATTCTGACCGTAGGGGGCGTAGGTCGTATAACCAGACTAATTTGGATGCTGGTAACCATAGTGTGGGGCTTGATAACCAGGGTACGGACCCTAATTATGCGTCGGCCCTGTATAAGCAACGTTTGGATTTGGCTGCTGAGTGTAGGTAAAACCGGGCGGAGGAGGATAATACTAAGAGCCTCTGGGGTGGTTATAGTTCGGTTGAGATTGACCATGAGGATAATAACCACCCTGAGGATGAGTAGGCTGCTGAAAAGTGGAACCCTGCGGAGTCTGATAAGTAGGGCGCAACTGTTGATTTGGCTGCGGCATTGAATGAACCGGCTCCTGTGCAGGGTTAATGGAATGAGCGGGCTGCCCTGAATGAACAGGTTGACCCGACTGAGAGGGCTGACCTGAGTGAATAGGTTGACCCGAATGTGAGGGCTGACCTGAATGACCAGGTTGACCGGGATAGACAGGCGGCGCCGGTCGCGCAGGTTGAACTAGTTGTAAGTGAGCCCCAGGTTGTACCGGATGGGCCGGTTGGCCTGGAGGCGGGACACCGGGTTGTACCGGATGAACCGGTTGGCCCGGTGGTGGAACAGGACCAGGTGCTTGCTGGAAACCGGTTTGACCTAAAGCAGAACCATAGGATGGTCCTGGCTGATATGCAACGTTAGAAACAACAGGCTACTGCGGTTGCATCGGTAAAGAAGGTTGGATTTTCCCCCCAGGACCATAGACCAGTCTCGGTTAATACCCCGGCTGAGGCTGAACAGGTTGACCAGAAGGGCTATAATACTATCCTTGCAGACCGTACGATGGCCCTTGTTGGCCGACAGGATAGCCTTGAATGGGCTGCCCCTGTGGATCATAAAGATAGCCAGGTTGGCCCGTAGGTTGGCCTTGGAAAGGCTGCCCTTGCGGGTTATGAGCCTGGTTAAAAGGTAAACCTTGAGCATAGAGATAAGCCTCAGTAGCGGGTAGATGTAAAATCTCCCCGTGCTCGTCATACTGACCTGGGAAAGCATACACGGGAGTACCATCCTGTGCATAGTGAGAAAAGTAAGATCTGTAGGGATCTTGGGAGGACGGTCCAACCTCGGCGTTCGGCTGTTGCAAGGACAACCGATACTCCTCCGGAGAGATGTTCTCTGGTATAGCAGTAGCTAGATAAACATCTTTAGGAGTTGTCCCAGCCCTAGTAGCAGATGCTGAGACAACAGGAGAAGAGGCGGCCACACAGACAGTGGGCCGGACGGGAACAGAAGTGACGGGCGTCTGAGGAGACACCCCGGGTGTAGTAGCAGCTGGCCTCGAAGCAGGAGATGATATTCCCATAGAGGCTGCAGCTGAAATGATCTGACCCAGAGATCTGTATCCTTGTGGTAAAGAAGGACTGGCTGTTGACATGTTAGCCAGCTCAGAGTTGTCTCCCTCAAACAATCTACGCGGGAAGAGCTGATATTCTTCACCGGACGTTGGGATTTCCTCACCAGAATCACTCATGGTTGATCCTGCCGTTAAATCACGCAAAAGACGGCGAGGACTAGGAGGAAATACAACAGCAACAAACGGCGAACCCGAGGTAAGAGAAAGGAAATCAGCTCCTAATCTCAATTCAGACACAGGGTCCGAAAAGGGCCAATTGACTCAACTGGTCCTCCAAAGGGTTGCTCAGCGAGAAACGGTCCCCCGTCAGGAAACTCGTAAAAAACAGGCTGCTGTGGTTCGACAGAGGATTGGGAAGCCTCTGAAGAATCGTCCGTGTAAGGACTACCAGTAGACGAAACCGAAGGTTCCGCCACTGTGGCAAAAGACCAGAGAAAAAGAAGCAAACACACACACGGGCTGAAAACGAGTTAAGACACATGATCAAACGGTCAACAAGCAATATCTAAGCGGGCGTGTAATCGTGGGTGATTGATTTTTACCACATTGAAAAGTAAGAAACTTTACCGTTTCATGTTTTAAGAGTCGAGAAACGATAAAAGATGACTCTATCTCTTTTAGATTTGACACAAGCGAGAAAGGACAAGCGCTTGACGGTATTTTCAAGTTTAGGGAGTCAGAAAAGACCAAATGACTGCTCAAGAAAAACTAGGCACAAAGGGTGTACCAAATATCCGTGAACTGCAATATACACCTTGGTTTCAATAATGAAACAGAAATCGACCAAGGACTTTCCGTACGTGTAGGTAGTCTCCCCGAATGCTGTGTTCGGTGTATCACGGGTATAGGGCGGTAGACTCGGCTTCCTGTGGATAAAGGATTGAAAACCTAGAGGGGTCTCCCTTTATATACGCGACGGTACGGGGAGCACAAGTCCGTACTAGCGCTGTCTAAAGCCAAAAGGCGAACGACAGCTGTTAGGTTTAAAGACGCCGGAACACGTCTCTAGCCTAGACCTCTAAATATGTTTAGTTAGATTTCAATGCTGCCTTAGGTTAATTGGATAAATTTTAAAGTTGATCTTCAATTAGGTTTCAATTTTCAGGCCCTATCGTATGTAATGTCTTAAAAGACTCTTAAATGCAAAGCTACATGCCACAGTCCAACATTTCGTTCGATGAAAACTAATTACAGAAGAGTTGAGAGCTTTTACACAAACGAAATGATCGGAAGAAAAACAATGAGATCTCTAATGCAACTAATGAAATTGAAAACTTTTCATTCAAATCACTAATCACTAGCAAAATCGAAAAGATTACAATTTGCACTAATTCAACCAAAAGCACAAGAGATTTTTTTTTTAATTTTCAACGTTTGATAGCTAATATGCACTAAACAAACCGAAAACAAACAGAATAACTTGAGAAACGATATTGAGAGAGAAAAACAAACAAATTTCACTCAACAACACAAGCAATCAGATCCCAAATCGACCAAAGTCTCTCAAAACCAAGAAAAGACTCAAAGGCTCCAATGGACCGTGTGATCTAGGCCCAAAGAAAGACCAAACGAAATTTGAATGAAGGAATGAGAAATCACCCAAAAATCGCAACAAAACAATGAACAACTACTAAGAGGATGCGGAGGAACAATCAGAAAGTCGACTGGACAAACGAAACACCAAAACTCCCAAGGAGGGCTCGATACACTAAGCCACTAGATGCCCTAGGGCTCAAAACGTGAAATCGATAGATAAAATCAAACAACCAAAGGACGGAGGCGAATTCCCAGTCAAACAGGACTCCAACACACTCAGGTAGTCGGAAAATCAAGAAGAAAAGCACTGACCAAACCCAGAGAGCTCAAAATTGAGGAAACTCAAAAACCTTACAGGAGTGGCGCGATTGTAAGGCTGCAACTGGCACCAGAAAGCAATTGGCGCGGGCTAAACAAAAGCAACATGCGCCAATTGGCGCGACTGTCGAGCTAAAAATCACGCCAGTCGAATTTCTCAGCCAAAAACAAAAAAGAACTACTCCAGAAGCAGATCAATGTATATTAAGCAAACCAAGAAGCAGAAACAGCAAAAGAACCCAACCCAGAAAGCTCATCAAACAAGGAAAATCATAAAATAATCAAAACGAGACAATCTAAACGAGACAGTGAAATCTAGACGATCCGCAGTATGGTCGCCAAATTGTTGAGGAGGTAAATCCCCTCTGCGGACAGAGGCGATCTCTACTAGCCCAGCAGGGGTCTAGCAACAATCACGAAATGTTACAACGCAAGTTTCTAGTTACGAATGAAAAGACCAAATATGGAGGCCTACCTGGAATCCAATGATACGATCTGAAGAAGAGAGCGTTCCCGTTCCCCAGCCTCGGCAGATCACGATCCTCCACCTTCTCCGCAGATGGATGCCTGCACGTGCAAGAAACAAACAGATACAAGCATAAAATCCAGCATACGCAACTAAATATCAGTCAGAAAGGATACTACTCATATTAACATAATCGAAAACAGAGTGGAACCATAATCGTAATCATTCATTAAGTAACAATCGAAAGAGATTACAACCAAATATCTGACGTCGTGGTCTCCTTCGGATGGGTCTCCAGTCGTTCACGTCTCGCAAATCTCGCCAGGGAAAGGGCAAACCTCTCCTGAGTCTCTCGACGATAGTCTCCTTACTTGAGTCGGCCTTAAGGGAAGAAAGAGGGCTTTTACAGCACAAAGGCTCTTGGGAATTTGGAGATTCAAAGCTTAGGCACTTCAAGACTAGCTTGCCATGGAATTGAGCAGGCTTTTATAGATGGGGAAGGAGGGAGTTGGGATCCCTATTATTGTGGGATTGGCCCTATCAACAAAGAAGGTTCCATGGGAGGTGGCAAAACCACTTCCCTTCCATAGAGCTTCCGCAGCCAAACCTCCCAACTCAAGATAGGCGATGGTTTCTGAGTTTGTTGAAGCTCAACTTCCGCCATCTTTATTTAAAAAACATTCCTCAAATTGGGTGGCGCAATTACTGCTCTGGGACAGAGCGCCAGTTGGCGCGACCTATTTGCAGGATTTTCCCCATTGGCGCGAGTGGCGAACGGTGGAAGCTGTGCACGCGCCAATGCAAAAGGAGATGTTTTCATGATTTTTTGCAAGGAGATGTCTTTAGGGCAATTGAAGCTCATGCTTAGAGGAATGCATTGATGATGTTTTCAAGGCATGACAATGTTCACAGGTCACAAAATGGGTCCTCCATTGTGCGGGACGGGGAATGGTAGGGACGGTGACAAATTACTGTATAACAATCCCAATCTGGATGACCGGAGGCTTCTTCAAAGGTTTCTGGATTAATTTTTTCCGGAACTTGAGCCAATAAGGAAGAGGCTCTTTCGAAATGAGAACGTGTATGTCGTTAATCGGCAGGGTCACCTACAAGAGAACCTGTTGCATCCGGAGTAGAGCGGACCCATCTTGGAAGCGATGGAGTATAAGGAACAATTTCAAGAGGTGGAGGAGGATTTTCATCCTCGCTGCCATCATCTGAACTAGAAGGAATGCTATTAAAAATAGAAGAGAGAGAGAGAGGTGGCACATATGTCGAATCAGGCTCGTAGGCCAAAGGTGGCACACTTGCCGAACTAGGCTCGCAGGCCGATATATTTTCATCAAATTTTACATCTCTTCTAATGATAATATTTTTGGATTTTGGTTGAAGAAGTCTATATCCTTTGACATATTCAGAATATCCAACAAAAATGCATTTTTCACTCTTAGGTTCTAAGGCTTTATGTTTTGCATCTGGAATATGGGCCCAAGCATCACTTCCAAAAACATGAAAGTGACTTACATCTGGTTTGATTGAGCTCCAAGATTCTTCTGGAGTTATATTCTTTAAAACCTTAGTAGGAGTGCGATTTATTATGTAATTTGCACAGTTAATGGCTTCTGCCCAAAAATTGAGACCAAGTCCTTTAGATTGAAGCATACAATTAGCCATTTCTTTTAAGGTGCAATTCTTCCATTCAGCTACACCATTTTGTTGTGGAGTATATGGAACAATATGTTGCAATTGAATGTCATGCTCAGTGCAGAAGTTGATAAATTTGTTGTTAACATATTCTCCCCCATTTTCTGATCTTAACTTAAGAATTTGATGTCTAGATTGTTTCTCAAAAAAGGCCTTAAAGGCCAAGAACATGTTAAAAACTTCACTCTTGAGTTTTAAGAGTATACCCAAGTGCATATGGAAAAATCATCAATGAAAGTTAAGAAGTACTTGCAACTAGAGAAAGAAACAACAGGAAGTGGACCACATAAATCACTGTGCACAAGCTGCAAAGGGGCTGAAGCGTTCGAGAGGCATGTTTGTCAAAACTATCCCGATGATGTTTTTTGAGTACACATCCGGAGCAAACACCATCTCGGAAAGGTACCATAGGAAGACTTGTCACCATATTTTCCTTACATATAGTTTGAAGAGAGCGATAGTTTAAGTGACCAAATCGCTCATGCCAAAGTTTGCTCACTTCATCATTGTGAGCAACAAAAACGGAGGGAAGACATGATGACCCAAAGTTTCAAACTTATACAACCTTGTGGAATCATCAACAATTCCAGTGGCTAAAATATTTTTAGGATCTTTGAGGTCCTTGATTACAACATCATGAGGTGAGAATTCTACTATTTTCCCTTCACCTGAATGAGTTATCTGATAAACAAAGAGAAGGTTTCATGACAAGGTAGGAACACATAGTACATCATTAAACTAACCATTATCGAGATGAATGGTTCAAAATCCTACAACACTAAGAGATATGTCATCACCAACATAAATATGTTTGGTGTTACAATCATTTAAAGAAGAAAACATGGCTTTATTTTTGGCCATGTGATAAGAAGCTCCAGAATCAATGAGCTACTCATGAGAATGAGAAGAGGAAGATACATTTAATGCATAACCAGATCTTGATGCTGGACAACCACAAGCAGAAAGTACCATTCCTAAAGATGAAGGTGAAGAGTGCTCTAAATTGATGTTGTGCTTCTTCATTGCTACTTCTAAGGATTCCATCTTCTTAATACATTTGGACTCTAAATGGCCATCACGATTGCAAAATTTTCAATGTCTATCTATCTTCTTTCCTTTGTTTTTATATGCCTTATCATTTTGGTGAGTTGCTTTTTCAGTTTGTGGCTGAAATTGCTTAGGACCCTTGTTTGGTTTCAGACCATAATTTTTAGGATACTGCTTCTTGGGATTCTTTTGATATGATTGTTGTTGGGCTGCTAAGGCTTTCTTAAAAGCATTTCCAGAAGTGATAAGACCAAGGTGTAAGATTTTTTCTTGTTCTCTTATCAAAGAATCGCAAAAGGCATCAAAAGAGGAGTTCTTGTAGGTGGTTCCTGAAGAAATGATGGCTTCTCTAGTGGAATGGAAGGCAGAAACAAATACAGAGTATGCAGGGCCAAGCTTAGAAAGAATGCAATAAATGAGGCTACCATCTTCCTTTTTGATCTTACAACCATCTAAAAGAATTCGAATGGTCTTGAATTTGGACAAAAAATCTTCAATGGAGGAGAAATTATTGGGGTCCAAAGTAAGCATCTCATTTTCACGCTGGTGGGCCCTGATTTGATTTTGAATGCCAAAAACATTTTTTATCTTTTCCAGGGTTTCATCAGGGGTGCCAATTTCAAGGATATGAAATCGAAGATCTTGAGAAATGGAAATTCCTATCAACCCTCGTGCTTGATCTTGTTTATTTTCCCATTTAGCAACTTTATCATCATCGGAAGGTTTAGTTTCTTATCCTATGGCTATTATATAAATCCCTTTACTTCTAAGTATATCTACCATGTGAGGTAGCCATTGGAAATAATTGGTGTTGTTAAGAATAATCGAGCATGCACTTTCCATTTTTTTTTAAACTGAAGCTGAGAAAAGTTGAAACTATCTGCTCCATTTTTTATTTTTTATTTTTTACTCTTCGGTGTGACTGTCTTTTTCTGCGCAAAAAAACACAAAAACCAAGCCAAAAAAAATGAAATGCAAAGCCTTACGGCATAATCTTCGATTTTCGATTAGCCTTGCTGACAACTATCAATTTTTTCACTATTTTTTATTTCTCGAGATCACACAAAGACGGGGGGAAAGAGCATACGTAGCGAAAAAATCCCTTCTTCCTTTTCTGATTTGCCGAGATCGCACGCAGTGCAAAACAAAGAGTATACACAGAGAAGAGGGTCTAGATCCAACAAATAAATAAAACCTAAAAACCGAAAATAAAAAGAGGGAACCGAAATAAGCAGAACTATTAATAAATATAACTACAAAAAATATGCTTTATACCTCTAGATCGAAATTGTCATAACTTGGGCAGCCAGAAACCTTTTCGCATGAAACGAAAGGCGTTCCTCACTGTAACAGATGCTCCGGACACAACCGAGCAGTTCTCCAAGCCCAAAAATATTTATAAATAGTAGATCTACAAAATGACATTCGCATGCAATCAAACCGGCTTCAGATTTCGATCAACAACGGACACAGCCCTCAAAATAGCTCCGATACCATGTAGGAATTTACATGGTAAGTTCCGTAGATCAAGAACCAAAGGTTACCGCTCACAACCAGATCACAAATCAGTACACCAGTGTAATCACGTGGTTAAAACCCTCAAAGAGGGAAACAGTCCACGGTCTGAGCCAACGTGGCCACTTCAGGAAATTTATTAATATAAAAAGAAAAGTTACATATGTTTCTCTCATAAACAGTTATCGGAAAAATGACCCTCCATGCTCTTTAAATAGAGATCATGGACCAATCGGGTGTTAAGCCACGGATCAAGTGTCGTTAATACCGAGGTGAGAGATAACCGTCGGATCACTACAAATAGTGACCGCCAGATTATAAGTTACAAATGTACATGGTAAAGAAACACACTTTACCTAACTCTACACTAGACTAAGTTATTCTTAACTATTTCCTATGTGTCGGAATATCTTAACAATTTTTGACACTTTAAATTTTCTTATGTATCAAGTAAGCACATTTTTTTTAAATGTTAGTGATTTTCATGCTAATTTTGCAAAGTGTTGATGCAACATCAACCCCTTTTTTTAGAGGGCTTATTTTTTGACACTTCAAATTTTCTAATGTATGAAGTGTAAATTTTCTTTTAAATGTTGGTGATTTTCATGCGGATTTTGAAAAACATCAACAGATGTTTTTTAAGGCATATTTTTAACACCTTGAATTTTCTTAATTCCTAAGTATACATACTTTTTTTTAACCGTTGATTATTTAACCACTTTTCAAGTTGTTTTATTCATCTTCATGTTTTTTGTCCTAAGATATTTGGTTTTTAAGGGTTTTCCAAATTTTTGCTTATTGTTTTCCTTTGCAATGTTTTTTATAATGAAATTTTTAATTTTTTTTCCGAAGTTAAAAAATAATAAATTAATTAATATTTTGAGGTTATGATTTCTTTTATATTTATATATCATTAATTAATACTTCAATACACAAAATAATTGTCACTAAAAAATATTAATTTAAAAAACTTGACAAAAACATACATTTTGCTTATAGATATAATTAAAAAAATTATGTATTTTAGAGCATTTTTGCTAAAAATGACATGTTAAACAAAAAAAATGGAAAATTTGAATAGATTTTTTTGGAAAAATAACAAATTTTATGAATTTTATATAAAAAATAATAACATTTGAAAAATAAAAATTCCAAAAAAATGGTTATGATCAAATTATAAGTATTAAAAATAAATAAATAAAACATGCAATTTTAAAAAACAATAAAAAACATCAGCATAAAAATTTAAAAACAAGAAATATAATTAAATTATCAAAATAAAACTATTAAAAATAAAATAATAATAAAAACAATGAAAAAAATTATAATAAAAAAAACAATGAAAAAAATGAATTTAAAAAATAAGAAACAAGAAAATAAAAAAATACATTTAAAAAAATAAATAAATAAACAATTTAAAAATAAAAATAAAAATAAAACATATATATATATATATATATATATAAACATTATATAGAAAAGTTTACAAAAAATAATACAACTAATTTAAAAACAAAAAATTGTTACATTAGATTGAGCTCGCGGGGTGGGTCGAGGGGTTGTTTGCTTTGTGTGGGTGGACCTACGCAGCTCAGCTCGTAGACTGACCCTTAATTTTCTTTAATTTCATAAAAAAAATTATTTATTTTTAATGTTTATTTTTTCTTATTTATTTAAATATTTTTTATAATTGGTTTTTTAATGTATTTTATTTTGTGTATTTTTCTTTTTTATTATATTGAATTTTTTAAATTTTTTATTATATTGATTTTTTTAAATGTGTTTTTTTAATGTATTATGTATTTATTTATTTTAATGTTTTTTTTGTTTGTTTTTTTAATTATTCAATCAAATATTATTTTTTATTTTTTTTTTAAATTGTGTTTTTTTTTAATTTATATTATTTATTTATTTATATTTATTTTTTATTTTTTTATTTTTTAGTTTTTATGTTAATTTTGTTTTTTCTTTAGATTTTTATTTTGATTTTTTGTTTTTTTGTTTTTATATAGTTTTATACATTTTGTTTTTTTGTTTTTTTTTATTTTATGTTTTTTTTTTCCTAATATATATTTTTATTTAGTTTTTATGGTTATTTTTAACTTTGTTTTTTTTTCTTCCTTGTTTTAAATTTTGTTTTCATTTTTCTTTTGAATTTTTAAGAGTGTAGGAATTCATGATATTTTATTTTTTACATCATTATTTCAAAATGTTAAAAATCTATTCTGAATAATAATCATAATAATAATAATAATAATATGTTATTCTAACATTAACATATTTCGTTTTCAGGGTGTTTTTTGCACAAAAAAAATTGGTTTTCACTGCCATTTTTAAAACATGTTGAAAATTTATCCCAAAAATTAAAAATAAAAATTGTTATTCTAGCAACAACACTTTTCGTTTTCGCGCTGTTTTTTCATGTTTTTGGGGGTTTTTTTGCTTGTGTTCTCGTTTTCAGTTTACTATTCTCGTTTCATAGTTTACATTGTTAATTCTCAACATAAGCAGAACATCTGCAATTCCATATCTAAAAATTAGAAGGCATGTAACCCTCTTCCTATGGAGGGAAATGCCTCTATGTCAAAGAAGGATGATGAAGATGCAGATGATTAAATCCATCTCAGGGACAAGGTCCAAAACTCAAGGCCTCAAAAATATCTTGTGATTCATGGTATGGACCATGCTCCTTCAAGAACTATAGATATATTGAATAGAAATTCTTCTCTGTGCATATTGAAATGATTTCATGAGTTGATTTCTTTGAACTCTGATGAGGAATCTCTTTCAACGCACAATGATAATTTGCAGATCACTTTGTTCAAATAATCTTTGGAAGGTTGGGTCAAGGTTTCGAAAAATAAAGGAAAGAAAGGTTGCCTTGAGGATCAACCCCAATTAGGGAGATTATCTTCTCTCGTTGTGTCTTATGTCCCTTTACATTTACTTTTCTATTCTCTGTACCATTCATCCCTACATTGATACCATTAGTATAGGTTAAATTGAGCTAAAAAAAGAGTCATGATGGAAAATGATGTAATATTTTGTTTGATCAATATAATATTAGAATTATGATATATATATATATATATATATATATGTGTGTGTGTGTGTGTGTGTGGAAAAAATTTAAACTACGACATGCTCCATAGGTCTACTAGGGCTTTCAGGATCTGTGTTTGATGAAAAGTATTGAAAAACCCTCATGGCAACTTAGACTATCATTGTGTCTGATTTTAAGGGGTTTGTGGTCCATGTGCAAGATTCTTCAACTTGCTATTAAATCTTTGTCAAGCTCCCTTTTGGGAATTTATTGCTCATTATGGTTTTCTCCAGATATTTTGTTTGGGACCTCAAGATTTATTTAGAGATCCAAGTGAGTGTGCCCTCAGGCATGTAATGCCTAATTTTTCATGTTAAGCAACTAAATGATGCTACTCCTCTCTCATTTTACAATAATGATAAAGATGTCACTATTTTTATGGCTCTTCATCTACAAGGGGGGACTAGAGGTAAACCTTACTCCTCTCAGTATTTTTCTTATAAAGAAGTTTCCCATGACCCCCCCAAAAAGGAAAATCGGGCTCAAAAAACTTCAGGGATTTTTTTGGTGGAAAAATCTGAGGAAGCTCCCTCCCTGGTAATCTCTCACTCATATATGGAGGATCTTCACTAGGTACATTTATAGGAAGCCCTAATATGCCATTTTAAAATCTTTTGGCCCTAGACCGTCGATCTCTACCAATGGATCCATTCAATATGGACTAAGAATTGCAAGTTTTATTTATGCTTAAGAGGCTTCTTCATTGTGTTATTTGAGGAATCTGAAGATTATCGAAAAGCTTTAACTAAACAACCCTGGTTTTGGGGCAATTTTGGATTTTTTTTAATACCTTGGTTCCCATATTTTGATTGTTCCACAACTATCATTACCAATATGGTAATATGGGTCTAGCTTCCTTTAATCTCCTAGCTCGCATGTGGCACTTGTATAAATTTGAATAACTGTTAAATTATTCACCGAGATTATCCTGATCACACACTATTTGAGCTTCATGCATAATACATAACCTCTTTTACTATTGATCATCAATTTGCGGAAATATAAACAATCGCATGCGCACATTAAAACCATAAACAATCACACATATAAACACAGTATTTATGGGAAAGCTTAAAGCTGAAAACCCCCAACTATCTGTATATTATAATGATAGAGATCATGTAACAATCATTGTACAAACTCCTCACAAGCTCTCAGTACAATCTCCAATTGCTACACACTACACAAGCTCAGATCATACAAAACACATGCTCCAATCTGCTCCACCTGTTAGCCAGCCTCTACTGCGCAATCCAATATGGATAATTACCAGATCAAGGTTCAAATCCCACTGGTATGTACTGCGCAATCCTCATTGGCTTCTCAATCAATGTGTGTGCAAATCTCATGCACCAGTATAGTCACAACTGATAGTCACACTGCTCTTTCACCTACCTCTTCACTGGTCTCCACTGAAACTGTCCATGCACTGAAGTTAACTGATGTATTCTTTAGTTGATTAATGAGTTTATAATTAGTGAATTAATTAATAATTAATTCACACTACTCTCACTAATTGTATCAATCATTTAAACTAGATACAAATAGCTCAACTATGTTTAGATTAGTTAAACTGAATACAACTCCACTAACTTCCTCAATCAACTCCACCAAACTCTGTCACATGAGTTGTAACTGAAGTATCCATGCAATAGCTCCACTTAACCCTTAGGAATAGCGTAATTCCTTCTTTCAGCTGATGTGCCACATCTGTGCACTTAACTGAAGTGCTCCAAGAGAATAAGATAATGTTTAGAGTCTAAATATTATTAAGAGCTAATAATATTTGACATGTCTATTTTTAGACTGGCAATCTAAAAATAGATTCCACCCAGTATGTCTAAAAATAGAAGTCCATCTATTTTTTCCGACTTGACCAACCATCCACAAATAGCATCCTGCAACTCATAAAACATGATCCATATGTCTAAAAATAGACATAGTCTAAAAATAGACTTTGCGCCAAAAATAGCCTGCGGGCCCACTTAGTGAAGGCGACTCCTTTCCACTAAGCTCATCATCTTGTTGCAATCTCAGCACTCCCTCTCAACAAGATATGGATTATCTGCAACCCCTATCCTGCCTCTGTGGTATTCGAATTTGCTCCTGGTGAGCGCCTTCGTCAAGATATCAGCATCCTGATCCTCCGTGGGAATGTATGAAAGTAACATGATCTTCCGCTGTAAACAATCTCTGATATGATGATACCGGATGTCAATGTGTTTAGATCTATCATGAAATAATGGATTAATCGAGAGTTTAATGCAACTCTGATTATCACAATAAATCATAGTAGGATCCAAGTGTGAACCGAACAACCCGACCAGGATCTTCCTCATCCATATAGCCTCGCATGCAGCCAAACTCGCTGCCATATACTCGACCTCTGCTGAACTGAGTGCCACGGATCTCTGCTTCTTGCTGTACCAAGAAACTGCTATCGACCCGATACTGAAAATCCCTCCAAATGTGCTCTTTCTGTCCGTTGGGCTCCCTGCCCAATCTGCATCCGTGAAGCCACATAGCTTCACCTCATCCGACTGTCTGTACCACAATCCATATCCCGATGTGCCTCTGAGATAATGCAATACATGCTTGCCTGCCTTCCAGAAGAGCTTGGTAGGCTTAACCATAGCTTGTGAAAGCTGGTTAACTGCATAGCATATATCGGGTCATGTATTGACCAGATACATAAGCGACCCCACCAACTGTCGATAAACAGTGGCATCCACTACCTCCGCTGAAGTAGCATCCTCCTTCCTCCAACCACCGGGAAGAGGAGTATCAACAGGCTTGCAGCCATGCATGTTGAACTTCTCCAGTATCTCCCGGACATAATTACCCTGAGAAAAAAATAGTCCATCACTGCGCTGCCAAATTTCCAATCCTAGGAAATAATGAAGGAGGCCCAAGTCCTTCATCTCAAACTCTTTTGCAAGATCCTCCTTGCATGAGAGTATCAATAGCTCATCACCTATCAAAATCAAATCATCTACATAAATTACAATGATCAGCAACTTACCCTCCACCACAATCTGGTATAGGTTCAGATCCACCTCACTCTTGGAGAATCCAAGTCCGGTGAAATAACTGTCTATCCGTGTGTACCAAGCACGAGGTGCTTGTTTCAACCCATACAGCGCTCTCTTGAGCCTGCACACATGCGACTCGCTGCTGAAGATCTCGAAACCTTTGGGTTGCTCTATGTACACCTCCTCCTCAATCACTCCATTGAGGAACGCAGTCTTCACATCCATCTGATGAATGTGCCACCCCATCTGCGCTAAGAGAGCAAGAATCGTCCGTATGGAAGAATACCTTGCGACAGGTGAAAAGGTCTCCTCATAATCGATCCCCTCTATCTGTGAAAAGCCTCGGGCGACAAATCTTGCCTTCTACTTCTCCACACTCCCGTCAGCTGCCTACTTCACTTTGTAGATCCATCTCGAACCCACCACTGATTTCCCTTCCGGCCTCAGGACAATCTCCCATGCACCGTTTCTGACAATCAAATCATACTCTTCCACCATGGTCTCTACCCATGCGGGATCCTCCACAGCTTCCTCGAAAGGGGATGGCTCTGTCACGATACACTTTCTCACAAGAGCCATGTATCTAGTATACCGGTCAGGTGAATGTCTCTGTCTGCGCTGTGATGTAGGTGCTCCTACAACCTTCTCTGCATCTTGAGCCATCTCTGCATCTTGAGCCGATCGCTCAGCTTAGCCAGTGCGCTTAGCCTACGATGATTTGGCCCATTTGCATGAGTGGTTTCTTCCACTCCAAGAACCTCCTCTTGTGGCTAATCCACATCTTGAGGCTCATCCTTAGGAACTAGTAGCTCCTCATCTGCATGCAAATGTATCTCCCTCTCAAGCGACAACTTCATGGCTTTCTCCTCATGAAATTTGATATCCCTTCCCACAACAGTCTTCCGACTATCTGGAAAATACACACGATAGTTGTGGGGTGTTTCTGTGTACCCCAAAAATATCCCAACCTCTACGGTCGGCTCTAGCTTCTTCCTGGCATCCTTCGTCACATGAATGTAAACAGGTGAGCCAAAAATCTTCAAATGAGAAATATCAGGATTCTTACCAGAAAACGCCTCTTCGGGTGTACTCATGCCAAGTATCACAGCTGAGGACAACGATTACCCCGCACATATACTTTGCGGTATTGCATACCTACGCCCACAAGTGAATGGGTAGGCCACGATCATGAAAGCCCTGTTGCATCTAAACACCCACGATCATTATGTTCTTAAAGCTCGGCAACCTCGTTCTGCTGTGTGGGTTATGAGTCTTATGAGCTCGCCGAATTCATACATATTGCCAAAATTCCTTAGATTAAGCTAAAGTAAATTCACCACCATTGTTGCTCCTAAGAGCCTTGACCTGCTTCCCCGATTCTTTCTCAACCAGTGCCTTGAACTAAAAAGAATTTGAGTATATCTCGCTCTTCTTCTGCATGAAGAAGATCCAGCACTTACGAGAAAAATCATCAAAAATATCACATAGTACCTGTGCTTTTTTGTCAAAGCTACTAAGAAAGGTCCACACACGTCTGTGTGAATTCTCTCAAGGATCATCGTGGCATGACTATCCTTCTCGTGAAAGGTGGCCTTCACAAATTTTCCCAAGGTACATCCCTTGCACTGATCTGACTGCGCAAGAGTACCCTTAGGAAGCCCAGTAGAAATATGCTGCAATATCTTCAAAGCTCCATGGTGAAGGTGGCCTAATCTTCGGTGCCACAACTCGCCATCATCCCGGCTCACCACTCCTTCTGCCTTGCCTGCCATTGCTACACAGCCATCTACCTGCAATTGATAAAGGTTCTTAACTCGAACCCCTATCCTCTAGGTCTCACCAGTTGCCTTACTGCGCAGGAAAGCCTTTCCCTCGCTAAAGAAAACATCATATCCCTTGTCTTCTAACATCGCCACAAAGATAAGATTCTTCTTCAATCCTGGAACATGCATCACTTCCTTAAATCTGAAGGTTGCAGACTCCCTCTCGAAATGAATGCAGATACCGTCTCTTTGCATCTACCATCATCGCCCATCTCGATTTGCATTCCAAGATCTTTCTCATCCAGATCAGTAAACAAATCTCAATCTCATGTCATGTGAAAAGACGCACCACTGTCCAGAAACCACACTGATCCTGCCACACTTGAGACCAAGCATGCGATTAGCGAAAAATCTAGCTAAAATTGCGAGGCTAAGGCCTTTCCAGCTGCAGATCCAACGGCCTGCTTATTTTTCTTCTTCGGCGGACAATTTGTGGCATAATGTCCGTGTTGGTGACAGTGAAAGCAGTTCACCTTGGACATGTCCTGCTTCTTGCCTTTCGCACCGGAATGAGAAGCTTTCTTGTTCTTCCCCTTCTTTGCTTTGGCAGCCAAAGTGCAATTCTCTTCATTTCTTCATCAGAGTTCTTTGATGAAGATCCATCCCTGGTACTCCGCCTTATCTCCTCTTGCACAAGATCTGACAAAAGTCTCTCCCATCCTGGCAATTTCTCCCGACCATTGACAGAGTCCTGATAGGAATAACAACTCTTCGGAAGCCCAAGGAGAGGCAAGCTCACCAAGTCCTCATCATCAACATTCACCCCCACACTTCCTAGCTCATCCCTGCATTGGATGAACTTCATGAGGTACTTGGGCATACTATCGCCTTTCTCCATCTTCTGTTTCACAGTTTAAAGTTCAGCGCCAGCTTCCTGCAGTCGCTGTTGCTTTAGGTATAGATGCAATGAGGCTTTCCACATCAAGAATGGAGAAGCTTTACCATGAAGTCTGGACACTATGTGGTCCTTCACACCCTCCAACAAAATCCTTCAACGCTTTTCTGTCTTCTTTTGCCATGCGTCAAGTACGACAACATCAGTAGAAGTAGGCTTTGGGACTTCAACATCTATGAACTCCTTCAACCCATTGTCATCTAGCACCGCCTCCATCTTGTCCTTCCATGCAATATAATTTTATTTTCCCTCAAGGGCATACTCCAATCAAAATCCGTTGAAAGACATCTCAACTTCGACACCAAGAAAACACTGCTGCAAATTCGAATTCCACCAACACAAAACTCAACTGCTTCAATGTTTTGCAATTGCTCCAATGATGTCTGCTCACACGATACCGTAGCAAAATTTGAATAAACATTAAATTATTCAAGTTATCATGATTACACACTATTTAAGCTTCATGCATAATACATAACCTCTTCTATAATTGATCATCAATATGCGGAAATAGAAGCAGTCGCATGCGCACATTAAAACATAATCAAGCACACATATAACACAGTATGTAATGGGGAAAGCTTACAGCTGAAAACCCCCAACTATTTGTATATTATAATGATAGAGAACATGTAACAATACATAGTACAAACTTCTCACAAGCTCTCAACACTATCTCAAATTGTTACACACAAAACAAGCTCAGATCATGCACATCCCATGCTCCAACCTGCTCCACTTGTCTGCCTGCCTCTACTGCGCAATCCAATATGAAGAATGAATAGATCCAAGTTCAAATCCCCTTGGATTGTACTGTGCAATCCTCATTGGCAATCTCAATCAATGTGTGTGCAAATCTCATGCACAGCTATAGTCACAACTGATAGTAGACTCACCCTTTCACCCACCTCTAACACTGGTCTCCACTGAACTGTCCATGCATTGCAGTTAACTGATGTATTCTTTAGTTGATTTATGAGTTAATAATTAGTGAATTAATTAATAATTAATTCACACCACTCTCACTAATTTTATCAATCAGTTAAACTAGATACAACTAGATCAACTAAGTTAAATTGAACACAACTCCATTAATTGTCTAATCAACTCCACCAAACTCTGTCACATGAGTTCTAGCTGAATTCAACCATGCAATAGCTCCACTAAACCCTAGGAATAGCGTAATTCCTTCTTTCAGCTGCATGTGCCACATCCTTGACTCAAAATGAAGTGCTCCAAGAGGATAAGATAATGTTTAGAGTCAAAATATTATTAAGAGCTAATAATATTCGACATATCTATTTTTAGACTAGCAATCTAAAAATAGATTCCTTGATATATTCTAAAAATAGAAGTCCATCTATTTTTCCCGACTTGACCAACCATCCACAAATAGCATCCTACAACTCATAGAACATGATCCATATGTCTAAAAATAGAAATAGTCTAAAAATAGAATTTGCGCCAAAAATACCCTGCGGGCCCACTTAGTGAAGGCGACTCCTTTCCACTAAGCTCATCATCTTGTTGCAATCTCAACAGCACTAGAGAATCTTTCAATACATTGGAGACCCTCTATGTTGTTATCTTACTACTGATGTCTCTTCGAGGTAGCTTGGTGTATACACCTCTGGTAGAATTTGTGTTGAAATCAATATCAATAAAGGCTTCCCATCCAAATCAATTTAAAAAATAGTGATTTTCACTGGACTCGGGCTCTAGACTATGAGAATACTACTTTTCATTATCACTTCTATCTTCAAGCAGGTCATTACAAAACTCTTACCCATTGTTTAACTCTTAATAGATGTGAAACATCCATAATTCTAGATCTAATAGTTGGAAGCCCAGTAACCCTCCTCCTATGGAGGGTAAGGCCTTTATGTCAAAGAAGGATGATGAAGAAGTTCATGATGAATTCCATCCGAGGGACAAAGTCCAAGACTCAAGGCCTTTGATATCTCATGTGATTCATGGTGTGGACTATTCTCCTTCGACAAGCTAAGGAAATTGTTTGAGAAAAAAAGACACGATGGTAAACAATGTAAATTTTTTTGGTTTGTCAATAGAATTTTTAGAATCGCAAAAAAAAATAAAACTAATTTAACATGAGATAATCTAAATATATATTACCTTTATAGATTTAGTTAATGATTATCAAATTTAAGATGATTTAAAAAAAAATAAACATAATAAAATTTAAATTATGTGATATGTGTATTTTAGAATATATTTTCTATAATTTTAATTTAATTATTAATAATTATTAGGTAGATGGTAGAGATTTAATCTCCATGGAATATCCATTAAATGTTTTTAGTAATATTCAAGACGATGATGATTAGCATCCAATAAGACCAATGAGGTCTATCAAACCTTAAGAAAAGAGATTAATTGAGTCTTTTTGGCATTTTATTTCTATGATCCAATATAAGGGAAAAGAGTATTCCTAGATATCTATGGTTTCCCTAACTGAACAAGTCAAGAAGGTTGGTAGTATGACAATGGTTTTGGAAATGAGAATGGTTGTGAGTAAGAGCTGGGCAATCCAAGAGAAAGTTATTTTCATATTCAATGTTCTTAGTATCACACAGTTGATAGATTCTTTCTTCCCAATGTGTTTTGGGAATAGACCAATGCATGGTTTCACTTTGAAGATCATGGGAGCTAGTTCTTATTTTTCAATTTTCATTTTCTTCTTCGCACTAGTCAAGAAAAAGATAATTCTGGTTAGCAAGAGTAGTGTTGATGACCTCCTTATAATACGTTAGCTTCCTCTTCCCCTCCATCACCTTATCATCCCACAATTTGTCCTTAAATTTGGAAGTAATAGTATTTTTAATATTATCTCTATTCTCCAAGATGATATCCTCCCTTAACTCTATTCAAGCCGAGATTGGGCATCCTTGTTCCAACTCTTCTTGTGCAGGGGGTGGGGGTTTTTGTTGGATTTAGAAGAAATTTTGGGGAACCTCTTGGTTTCCATGTTGTAAAGCTTCTTCTCATACATTAGAAAGTGAAACGTAGCCATGCTTTCAATGGGGGAAATTCTAGCTTCAGCCAAGAGGATAGGATAGGAAGTATTTCCTTCAATCTTGAGGTTGTAGGTTATAAATTAATTTCGGATAAGCTCGATCTTACTCCACAATTCTCTAGATATATTGCAACCCCCAACCTTGCATCCAAATAAAATAATAGGGGTGATGAGAGTCTGAAAGAGGAATTTTTTTTTACTCCAAACCCAGAAATGAATCATCATGCAATTTTTTTCAAGCTCTTAATAAACTTTCCAACCCCCACTAATCCTTTTCTCAATGCCATAATTCTAGTTGAGCTGATATTGAATGTCCATACAGAAATATTTGTATGAAAAAGTGGTATCCAAGTTATTGTTATCATAGATGAAATGATCATGGTTGATAAAAGGTTTTTCTCTCAAAAGTAATTTTGCATTTTCTTTTCTTTTCAATATAATTAAAAATATATCATATTCATAATCTAAAAAGGTCATTACAATATAATTCCTTAGTATTAGTTTATTATGTTTTTTTCATTACATGTTTGTTTTTTAAATGTATATATATTTAATTCATATATTCATTTTTTAATAATTAATATTGATAATTTAAAACTATTTTTTAAATTTTGGTAATATATGATCGATATATCATGACGTGTCTTAATATCTATTATTAATTGATGGCTCTATATATTTAGAAATGCTTTAATTTATATACAATTTAATGTAATTAAATTATCAATATAAATAATATAAAGTTTTACATTTTTATAAAATTTAAAGATTTGGGATAGTTATATATTATTAATTTTATGCCAAAAATAATATTATTAATAATTATCAATTAATCAGAAAAAATTAAATAGTACCAATTTTTTTATAAAATAATAATTATCAAATTATTAACAAAAAGTTGATAAAATTATATTAAAATTATATAAAAAAAAAATTATCTTTCAAAATTCTTTCATTAGGTTTTCATGAGTGTGAAAGAGGAACTTGTTTTTACTCCAAATCAAGAAATGAGTAATCATGCAATTGTTTTCAAGCTCATAATAAATTTTCCAACCCTCAATAATCCTTTTCTCAATGCCATAATTCTAGTTGAGCCGATATTGAATGTCAATACATAAATATTTGTATGAAAAAATTGTCTCCAAATTATTGTTATCATAGATGAAATGATCATGGTTGATAAAAGGTTTTTGCCTCAAAAGTAGTTGTGCCTTTTTTGCTTCTCAATATAATTAAAAACATAACATATTCATAATCTAAAATGGTCATTAAAATATAATTCCTTAGTATTATTTTATTAGGTTTTTTTCAATACATGTTTGTTATATATATATCTATATATATATATATAATTCATATATTCATTTTTTTAATAATTAATATTAATAATTTAAAACTATTTTCCAAATTTCGGTAATATGTGATGTATCATGATGTGCCTTAATATCTATTATTAATTGATGGTTATATATATTTACCAATGCTTTAATTTATATATAATTTAATGTAATTAAATTATCAATATAATATAAAATTTTACATCTTTATAAAATTTAAAGATTCGGGATAATTATATTTTATTAATTTTATGCCAAAAATAATATTTTTAATAATTATCAACTCATTAATCATAAAAAAAATTAAATAGTACTAACTTTTTTATAAATAATTTTATTATCAAATTATTAACAAAAAGTTGATAAAATAATATTAAAATCATATAAATAAATAAATAAAATTCTTCAAAATTCCTTTATTAGGTTTTCATGAGAGTCTAGAGAGGAACTTGTTTTTACTCCAAACTTGGAAATGAGTCATCATGCAATTATTTTCAAGCTCATAATAAAATTTCCAACCACCAATAATCCTTTTCTCAATGCCATAATTCTATTTAAGCTGATATTGAATGTCAATAAATAAATATTTGTATGAAGAAATTGCCTCAAAGTTATTGTTATCATAGATGAAATGATCATGGTTGATACAAGGTTTTTGTCTCAAAAGTAGTCGTGCCTTTTTTTCTTTTCAATATAATTAAAAATATATCATATTCATAATCTAAAATGGTCATTAAAATATAATTCCTAAGTATTATTTTATTATGTTTTTTTCATTAGATGTTTTTTTTTTAAATGTATATATATTTAATTGGAGTAGCCTTTAGTGCGACTTTTTGAAGGATTTTATGGTGGCTTTTTACGGTGTAATTTATCTAAAATCCGACAGGAATTTATTGAAAAGAGAAGTTTGATTGCTAATCTTGCACAATCGAAGTGCCCTAGGCATTTTTGAGGGTGTTGAATCCATATATAGAATCAAAAAACTAGTTTAAATAACAAAAACCAAGATTTTACCCCAAAAAATTTCACCGGATTTCGGCACCTGAAACTCCAAAAAGTAGCACTAAAGACAACTCCTATTTAATTCATATATTCTTTTTTTTAATAATTAATATTAACAATTTAAAACTTTTTTATTTTTATTTTGGTAATATCTGATGTATCATGATGTATCTTAATATCTATTATTAATTGATGGCTATATATATTTACCAATGCTTTAATTTATATATAATTTAATGTAATTAAATTATCAATTTAAATAATATAAAACTTTACATCTTTATAAAATTTATAGATTAGGGATAATTATATATTATTACTTTTAAGACAAAATTAATATTTTTTATAATTACCAATTCATTAATCTAAAAAAAAATTAAATAATACTAATTTTTTTATAAAATAATAATTATCAAATTATTAACAAAAAAAAAAGTTTATAAAATAATATTAAAATCATATAATAATAAAAAAAATTGTCGTTCAAAATTCCTTCATTAGGATTTCATGAAAAGAAAGGTTACATAAGATGACTCTATGCCCCCCTCTTCCTCATTCCGACCAGACTTGTTGGAATTGGGGGTCGAAGTATGTCTCTGATAAAACTTGATAAACATTATTTTTTGCCTGAAATAGAAATCATATTGTGCATGGAGAGAACAAAAAATATACAAAAACAAATGACATCATATCAAGGAGGGGGATGGGGAGGGAGTATAGGGGGAGTTGCAAAGTATCCAACATGCTCATGCATGTGAAAATATATATGTTCCACCTGAGATTCCAGACTGCGGAGTTGGTCATTCTTTCTCTTGTGGCTATGACAGAGAGAATCAAAATGTTTTGATATCTCATTCTGACTTTATTTGATATCATTCGTATATGCAACAAGTTCATTACGATATTCATACCTGTGGTCATGAATGATGTCAAGATTGAGCTAAATGTCCTGAATTTGCGCGTACAAAGATTCCATTATTATCGGAGCCTCAATTCTTCCTAGAGAGCGAGTTTAAGATGGCGCGACTTCACCTTCATGCTCTGTGCTGACTGTGTTCCCAGAAGAGGAACTGGTGTGCGGAACAGGACAACCTGCATTGCTGATCTTTCCACACCCACGTTGCGATCGTCATTATTGGAAAGGCATTTTATAGGCATCGAGGAGTCTAAAAAACCAAGACTAGGAGCACTTTGAAGATTCCACAGACCCACGAACACTCCCCAAGACCGACCCAGAAAACTGTCTGAGAACCCTTAAGATATCAAGATCGGGGAGAGAGCATAACTCACAGTTGAGAACCCAAAATAAAAACACATACAACCCTTTGGGTCGAGAAACAACGGTGAATGTAGACACTACCTGCGAAACAAGGCTCACATCGAGACCAGACGAAAGAACCCCAGGAGTTAAATACAAGTAAACCTTACCATAGAAGTCAATGAATGGTCGTAAACTCACTATCCCAACATCATAGATGGAACAACCCTGCGATGCCCATAGGCCACCCAGGATGCCTAGGAGAGACCTTTGAGCCATGATCACACTAAAAAATATAATTTCCTTATTCAATTCACTGGATGCAAGCTCCCTAAGTAGAAAAAGTATGATGATGTAACAGAACCCGACATTCCCACCTGCGAGAGAGTCGAGCTACAATTTTCCACCCAAGACAGAGCTAGGATTCCAAGCGCTCTTTTGAAGGTCAATTTTCTGCCACACTAGCATGAACCAGAGACCCATAGAGTCATCTCTCCAGAGCCAAAACCCTAGCAAGATGCCATGGTTACCATCTCCCAATGTGTATACCTCCCTCTTGCCAAAAAACATTGCCCAAATTACCAACTGAAACAAGAACCCCACCACCATTCTTAACATAACCGCACGACAATCTAGAACTTTCACTATGTCGGAGTACCTTGTACTCAACCTTTTAATTAAATGATGCATGATTTCCTCATGGTGGAGGGGAAAACCCCGAGATCCAGCCTAATGCCCTATGTCCACCCCATCGGGGGAAAAATTATATAACTTTTCATTTAATCTATGAAATTATTTTATTAAAAATATGAGGTAAAAAAAAGAAGATTATAGTTGGAATATCAACAATTACATTCTTCATAATCTTATGGTAAAATTAATCCTTTAATTAATATATATTTGATTCTTACTTATATAATGTAATATTATGTGAAATTTAAAATGTAATTTATCTTCAGTTAAAAAAATTTTAATTTGTTTTATCTTTAATTAAATGATATATAATTTTATTAATTAAAAAAATATATATCTATAAAATTATATTTATTATTTTATTATTCTCATTGTTACTTTTTTAAAATAAATATTTGTATTAATTGATATTAGAGAGTTACATCTTAGATATGAAAAGTTTGTATTGACTTACCATTATAAAAATCATACTATACGTAGAACTTTAATTGTCCTAAAATTGTAAAAGTAGAAGAAAGTTTTTTACTACAAAATACAATATAACTTAATAGTGTAGATGGTTATTGTGACATTTCCTCAACCTAGTGCTAAAATAAGAGAACATGAAGGAAAATGAAAACTAAAAAGGAAAATAGGTATGCATATCTATTTTTCAAAGTTTGTGGCTTCCACATGTATGACTTTGTTGTTCCCACTAGAGCACCTAGGATCAAGCAGAGGTCTCAAACCTAGGATCAAGCATATATCTCAATTTTCATTCAATTCTTGAGAGCCTATTGCACATTGCCATAACAAAGTATTAAATATTTTCATAGATATAATAACATATTTTTTTATTATTACTACCATCATCAAAATTAATATTTATTCTCATTAAAATTTACGCTAACAAAAAGTTTTAAAAAATAATCTATAAAAAAATACACTGAAGATTAATTTAATATTATAGAATTGTATTTATCAATCTAACTTAATGATGATGATTATTATGTGTGTATAAATATGTGTAGGAAAATATGTAGATGTGTGTAGATAACTATGATGTTTTTTTTATTTAAATATATGAGGAATACATATGTTTTTGTTCTATTTTATAGTGTTATTTGAAATTGAATTTAAGTGGGGAGGATAACAATCATTCACCCAACTACCCAAAATAAACCCAATTGACAAATTAACAAATAATATTATAAATATTAAATCTAATTTTACAATTAAAAATAAGGAAAGCCTTAAAAGTTATGAGAGGAAAGGTTATATTAAAGTATGTGAAAATGAAAATATACTATATAACATAATTGAAAATCAAGTAATCATGAAATTTAAATCTCAAAGATGGAGAATCATTTAAGAAGATATCTATGAGAAATATAGGAGGAATATACATGTTTATGCTCTCAAGGGATATGTTATATCTATGATAAATATTGAAGGAATATACATATTTCTACTCTCAAAGGATTTGTTAAACTCAACAATAAGGTTTGAAGCCATTATAATAAAGGTGATCATGTTACTTGGAATTGAACCTAGGTGTGGAGGATAAGAATCAGTCCCCCCAACCACCCAAAATAAACCCATTTGAAAATTTGACATATAATCTTATAAATATTAAATCTAGCATCAAAGTATGAAACCCCAAGGGATAATTCAATTGGTCGAATCCCATTGCTTACCTTGCCAATCAGGAGGTCATGGGGTCAAAACTCCTCGATGCCCTTGTTGTTAGGCCCTGCTAGTTTGGCTGATGGTTAGATCCCTTCGGGTTGATCTACTTGGATTTTCCCATGGATGTAGTGGCCACCTAGTGTCTTTGAACGACATTTAGTAAAAAAAAAACATCAACGTATGTGAAAATGAGAATTAGAAATTGAATAGCAATATCTCCTATACCATATAACATACTTGCAAATCAAGAATATCAAAGATGGAGAATCATTTTATCAAGAAAATATTGTAATAGGATATTAAGAAGATATCTATGAGAAATATATTTATATTACATGGGATGAATACATGTTTCTATTATCAAGGGATTGCTTAGACTCATCAACAAAGTTTGAAGTCATTATAATATATCTTATCATGTTACTTGAATTTATTGAACTTGGGTAGGGAGAATAATGAAAATTCCACTCAACCACCCAAAATAAACCCAATTGACAAATTACCATATAACCTTTATAAATATCAAATTTAATTTTACAATTAAATATGAAGAAAACCCAAATCATAAGAAAAAAAATAATAAGAAAGTATGTAAGAGAATTAGAAATTAAACAATAATATCTTCTATACTCTATAACATAGTTGCAAATCAAAAAGTTAAATAACATGATTGTAAATAAAAAAAAGTTATGAAATTAAAATGTGATAAATAGAAAATCATTTTATTAAAAAAAATATAATAATAAAATAAAATAATTGCAAATCAAAAAGTTGTGAAGTTGAAATATAATAAATAGGTGACCATTTTATTAAGAAAATGCAATAATGAAGTGTAATGAGATTGATTGATAAAATAATACAAACAAAAAGGAAATGATTAAAATTGAAGTCAATGAAATAGAAAGATGTAATCTACTTACCCATCAATCACTCATTTGATATTTATTCACATTTTATTCTTTTAAAACCATTTTCAAACCTAATAATTAAAACAAATTTAGAATCAAACTATTAATAAAAGTTTACATGATTAAAAGTGCACACATGCACATCTTTGTCTTTTACCACCAACCCTTTTGAAAAAGTCAAATGAGCCATATGTAATCACCTAACAACCTAACATACATAACTTCTACCCGATGAATACTTCCTCTTTTGGAGAGAGTTCCAAAAGTAAAAGGGTCCACTACCTTACATATTTGAAATTTAACTTGGTACATACTACTTGAGTGTAAGAACCAGTCCAATGAGATAAGGTTCACTTAATAGATTCTGATTCAACGTTTACTTTGCCCATAAAAAGGGCTACTGCTCCAAGAAATTTTAAATTTGAGTGCATGCTAAGTAAGCACAACGACAATTTCCATGGGATAAGGACCACTCCCACATGAGATTCTTGCCCAAAATTTACTTAGGCCACTGTGTGTGTGACGAGAAAAAGTGCTCCCCACTCCTTTGCATGACCGTATTTACACCTTTCAAATCCAATAATATCAATCATTGAATCAATAGAATCTGATATTTCATCGTATTTATTTAAAATTAATATATATAATTCAATATTCCTAATATATTTTTTAAAATTAATGTGTATTTATCCATTTACAATGATTGATTGATGTTAATATTTTGAAAAAATTTATAATTAGATTTTAATTTTATAAGATTACGAAAATGTAATATTTAATATAATTTTTAATTTCTATAATTTTTACATAACGACAAAAAATTAAAAAGAGAGGAAATGAGGTCCCCGAGATTGGTTAAGATCTCTTGTAGACTAATTGGGGTATTCTACAAATAATGAAGCCTCACTGACTATGGAAGCTGACCGTCAATGTTGAATGTGGCAACAGGTTATAACAAACTCGAGTATGACCTCTATAGCCGTCAATGTTGAATGTCGCAATCGTTTATAACAAACTCGGGCCATTCTTTTCACTTTTCTTATCTTTGTGCGGGCAACCCTACATATTCTTTTCAACACGTCTAATATTTGTGCGGGCAACTCTACATATTCTTTTCAACACGTCTATTCTTTATGGGTTAGATTTTGGATGCAATAAAATATATTGCTAATCTAAAACAAGTTAAAGTTAAAATATTTAGATTAATCTAAAACAAGTTAAAGTTAAAATATTTAGATTAAATTATTTTGATTTTAGATTCTAACTTCTAACTTTTTATTTTTTATTTATTTATTTTTGGGAGAAATTTGTATTTTAAGAATATATTTTTTTATTGAAGTATGATGAGTTTATATTTATTATTATTAAAATAATTTGAATAGGCCTAACAGTTAAGAGTATGTGTTTTCTTCAAAAAAGGTTACAGGTGCAAAACTAAAGGGGGTAGAGTATGTATGCCATGCCTTCGTAAACATAGCAGTCAAACCGTTGTGTGGAGGTGGGTCTCTTGTCTCACAAATAAGGGAGTCTCATACACTAATTTGGTGTACAGGTTCAAAACTAAAGGTGGTAGAGTATGTATGCCATGCCTTCGTAGACTTTGCAGTCAAACCGTTGCGTGGAGGTGGATCTCTTGTCCCACAGATAAGGGAGTCTCATACACTAATTTGGTGTCTAGCTTGGCCGAGACCATAAAATTGCATAATAATAATAATATAAAATTTATGGGTTACATTTTGAATGTAATAAAATATATTGCTAATCTAAAACAAATAAAAAGTTAATGTTTAAAATATTTAGATTAAATTATTTAGATTTAGATTCTATTAAATGGTAAGTATTATCTTCTTCAGAAATTTGCATTTTAAGAATATATATATATATATATATATATATATATATTATTGAAGTAGGATGAGCTTATATTTATTTTTATTAAAACATGATTAAATGAGAAATGTAAAAGAAACTTTAAGGATTTGGTTGATAATTTGATTGTTACCAAGTTAATTATACTTTTGAGCTCTTCAATATCTAAAAATTTGTGGTGGTATAATAAAGTGGTCAAAATCTAATTGGATGTCATTTATTCTTAGGCATGGTAGTAGTGTCATAGATGATGTGAAATTTGATAGATCCCCATATACAACCAAATAGTCAATTTTGATGTCACCAATGACCATGAAACCAACACTAACTGTTGACCTTGTTCTCTACCTATAAACACTATCATCCATAGAACCCACATAGTTGAGAATTTTGATAATTAAAGCCATTTAACCTTCAACGAAGCTAAAACTAAGAATTTTTTCAAGGAGTTAAACAATGAATTAAATCTCCTAATAAGGGAGGTGGATCTCTTGTCCCACAAATAAGGGAGTCTCATACACTAATTTGGTGTCTAGCTTGGCCGAGACCATAAAATTGCATAATAATAATAATATAAAATTTATGGGTTACATTTTGAATGTAATAAAATATATTGCTAATCTAAAACAAATAAAAAGTTAATGTTTAAAATATTTAGATTAAATTATTTAGATTTAGATTCTATTAAATGGTAAGTATTATCTTCTTCAGAAATTTGCATTTTAAGAATATATATATATATATATATATATATATATATTATTGAAGTAGGATGAGCTTATATTTATTTTTATTAAAACATGATTAAATGAGAAATGTAAAAGAAACTCTAAGGATTTGGTTGATAATTTGATTGTTACCAAGTTAATTAAACTTTTGAGCTCTTCAATATCTAAAAATTTGTGGTGGTATAATAAAGTGGTCAAAATCTAATTGGATGGCATTGATTCTTAGGCATGGTAGTAGTGTCATAGATGATGTGAAATTTGATAGATCCCCATATACAACCAAATAGTCAATTTTGATGTCACCAATGACCATGAAACCAACACTAACTGTTGACCTTGTTCTCTACCTATAAACACTATCATCCATAGAACCCACATAGTTGAGAATTTTGATAATTAAAGCCATTTAACCTTCAACGAAGCTAAAACTAAGAATTTTTTCAAGGAGTTAAACAATGAATTAAATCTCCTAATAAATAAGGACAACATTAAAGACATCTATCATAATGCTATGTCAACTCTTGCTATTTCCATGAACAATTTCTCTAAGAGTGTAAATTTGCTAGAAAAAAAGTATTAATGATGCTTTCAATAAATTTTAAAAATACAAAAATTAAGTAGGTACAAATCCCTAATTAAAAATGATGTTATATAAACATAAAACAAGAGGATATTTTTTGCACATATCTAAGTTAAATTTTAAGAATTCCATATGCACATTCTAACTCATAAAAATAAAAGAAAAAAAATGATTCCCTTGAGGATTGGATTTCCTACCTTAAAGAGATTTATGAATCCCTTAATCGTGGACAACATTCCAATCTTTTATATGGAAGAATATTTTTCTTCTTTCTAGAATACCTTGAGTTCAGGGTTAAAACAAGTCAGAAAAGGGAAATCTAAGGGCACCAAAGGTTACCAAGAAAAAATATTAAAAATAGGAGGGTCTATCATCATCTCTCATATCCACAAGGTCTTCAATTTAGTCATCATTTAAGGTTTCACTGAACCTTGGACTCAGAGTCTCATTGTCCCTGTCTTTAAAAGTGGGGATTAAAAATTTCCTTTAATTACTGGACCATTAGCTAAGTTATATAGAATTATTTTAGAAAAGAAGATCAATATGCTAACTAGAAATCCATAGATAAATAACTAAAGGTCAAACCAGATTTAGGTGCTTTTATTCAACTATAAACCACTTCATTACGCTTATTATCAGTATGGAGAAGTGTCACAATAGTAAAATTGTTATCTTTTGTTGCTTCTTTGACATCAGAAAAGAATTTGACATAATGCCAAAAACTAACCTCTAGGATAGATTAGAACAACTAAACGTTCCTTTCAAGTTGAGAGTTGTAGCAATAAGGTAGTACAAGAATGTTATTTCCAAGTTTAGGAGCACTAAGGGTTGGCTAGAAAAACTTAATTGAAAGATCAGAGTTAAGAAAGGGCACCCCATGTCCCTTACCCAGTTTGGTATGTACATCAACAACTTAGAAATTTGTTTAGAGGAAACAAGTTATGATAATGCAATTATAGTTGGTATAGTCATCATCATTCATTTCTAGGTTGACAATAATGTTCTTATGGAAATGAGTCCCTCTAATATTGATAAGCAACTTAAAATTCTTGAGAATTTTTTCTCTAGTATGGGTTTGAATGTTAATATTAATAAAAAAAAGGTATGATAATCAAATCTAGAAAGATCACTTATGCTAGTTTTTTGCATGACAACAATAACTTGAAGTGATTTCATACAGATATCACTGAATCGGTCTCCAGCACAAGTTTAATTGGAACTATAACATTTAGAAAATGATAAATAGAGGGAGAAGAGCCTATTATAGTCTTGAAAACAATTATAAATCAATTGATCAATGACGAATGAGAAACTCTTCTTTGATACTCTCATCATTTGAATGTTATTTTAAATTGTTGTGACAAAGATAAAGAAATTCAAAATATGACTTGTACTATTAAAATAAAGACAATACACCTTATCATGTCCTCATCATGTAAGTGAATCTTTCTCCCATTGAGATCATGGCTACAACTATTTACCTAGTGTATAAGAACAAGATAAGAAATATGAAATACAAAATGTTTCCTAAGATTGATTTAAACTCTAGTTAAAACCATCTACAACTCAAGTGGGGTTGGCATAATGATGCTAAGCCTTGGCTAAATCATTGGGGAACCAAGCAAGAAGTCACTCTACAAAATAAAAAATAATATTAAAAATATTGTTACAAATAAATTTGGGAAAATTTGTGGTGCAATAAAAAGTTAAGAGTATAAGAGAAAATTAAGATATTATATGGGGATGATTGACCCTAATATAGAAGATATGATGAATCTCTATATTTTAACTAACATAAAGAGGAATCACCACTACTAAAATAAGAACAAACTCTTACGAGCTCCATAGGAATCAAGTTGTGGGATAATTCTAAAAAATAATAGGTCAAATAATTTTGTCATCTTTGTGATACTAAAAAGGTTAAAAATGAAAAAAAAACAATTCCTTAAAATAAACTTATACAACCTTGTTAAATCACAATCTCGAAATATTCATTATAATATCAACCTCCCTATTTTTTTAATTCCTAAAAGTAATAATAATTTAATAATTCTTTTTAAAACGAAAATATAAAATTCTAAAATTTTAAAATAATTCAAACAACTCCTTCCCTTTCACCACAAACATCACCATCATAAAAAAGGATTGCATTCTTTCCTTTCACCACAAACATCACCATCATAAAAAAGATTGCATTCATTCTCACACTTGTGGTACATCTCACTCCTACTAAGTTGAGAAATAAGCCTCTACGTATACTAAAATCTTTATCTTACATGTACTAAAATCTTTATCTCATTTAATGTATTGGAAAAAACAATATATATTTATAATTTAAAAGAAAAGATATATGAGATAGATATATTTGAAAAATGTAAACAACATGTAACTAGTATATGTCACTTAGTTTAAATATAGTTTAAATAAACTAAAAAAGAATGAAGATAAATATTTCATCACAAAGATAAAACAACTACTAAAATATTTTATTGTTGGTTGTTATGATTAAAAATTAAGAAATATGATTAATTAATATTGTTTATATTAACATATATACACTTTAATATATATATATATATATATATATATATATATATATATATATATATATATATATATATATATTTGTGTTTTATTTTTATTAATATATATGGAGAAAAACAATAATTCATGAAAATGGAAATAAGAAAAAAAAAAAAGAGAAAATCAAAATAAAAAACTTAAATAAAACTAAAAATGAAAAATTAATAACTAATAGAAATAGAAGTTACTAAAGATTCCATAATAGCACATCAACCAATCACCTTATAAATAAATAAACTTAAATGATAATAAAAAACAACAATATTCACAATGTTAAACTATGGATAAACTGCAAAAAAAATTTGGTAAAAACAAATTAATATGTAGTCAAAGCTAAAATTGAATGTGTAAACCATGCAGCTATAATAATACACATATATAAAACAATGTAAAGACAAAAATTTAGTATTATATTAAATAGAGTAAAACAACTTCATAAATAGTAATAACGTGTATTACTATTAATATTAAATAAAATCAATTGTTGCATAATAGTTTAATTTTTATAAGAGAAGTGAGAAAACAAGGACTACATAGCTACTAGTACCCACTTAACTTAAATATAGTTTAATTAAACTAAAAAACAATAAAAACAAAGACTTCATCAGAAAAATAAAACAACTATTAAAGAATTGTATTGTTGAATGTCATCACCAAAAAATAAAAAATATGATTAACTAATATTGTTATATTAACATATATACACTTTATTATATATGCTTGTTTTTTATAAATATATATAATGTTTTATAATTAAATTTATTAAAATATGTTTTTAACATAATAAAAATCTGGAGGAAAAACAATAAGTTATGAAAATGGAAATAATAGAAAAAAGGAAAAAAATACAAATCAAAAAGTTAAATAAAAAGGAAAATAAAATAAAAACAAAGAATTATTAACTAATAGAAATAGAAGTTACTAAATAGCCCATAAGAAGTTACTAATTTAAATAATTATAAAAATAACAAAAAATAAATTCCTAATGTTAAACTATGGAAAAGCCCCAAATATTGTTGGTCAAAGACAAACTAATAAACAACAAAATTGAATGCCTAATACCATGCATGGATAATAAATAATAATAACTAGTTAAACTTAAGTATATAAGTAATGAATGCTTTTTCAAAGGTAATTAAAATATGTAGATGAAGATTGAAGTGTATTTATTTAAAAAAGAGATTTAAGTCTTTTGAAGAGCAAGTTTATATGATCATTATTAATTTTATAATTATAAATTAGAATTGGCATTATTATAATAAAATATATTTATACCATTTCATATATGTTAATTATTAGAGAAATAATATAAATTAAATGGTTAGTAAACATTGATAGGTATCAAAACACTTACGTCATGATTCATCTCGCATTTACAAGATTTAAAAATCATAAAAAATAATTAAATTATCATATTATTATTAATTATAAAAACAACTAATATATAAGCTAAACATATATACATTTAAAAAAATGTCGTTAGATTATTAAACACAGAGATCCACTCACTATATTATGGAGACACTTAACATATAAATAGGCTTTATTATAATAGCATGGCTTGCTAATACCACACACCCAAAAAACTATAAGCCGTGTCCATATGAAATTTTTTTTTTAATTAATCAATTTAATTAAAAAGAAAAAATGGATTCCCCAATCAGGGTGTCAAAAAACGAGCTAGTGAAATGGCATGGGGGATGGGGAAGCTTTTCACTCCACTACCTCTCCTTCCATTAAAGTGGGGGAGGGTGATGGTGTGGCCATCTCACCCCATGCATTCACACATTCCAATAGCTTCAACATTATATCACATAAATATGGTTGACTCCACTTCCACAGAGTGCTCTTACCTCCTATGTTGTTGCCCCAAATTTTCTAGTACACAAGTAGTGATTTTCAACCATAAGTGGGATATTTCTACCATGACACTAGATGTAACACGCTCTTCCCACATCTACCCAAGTAACTGGCCAACCGGGGTAAACATGTGACAAGAGGCTACTATAATGAGTTTCAACCTCCTAGGTGACCTTAAGGAAGTGGAACCGACGGAAACACAACATATAGACCTTGTACAACAAAAAAGTGCCCCGATGAGGTAACCCAACCATTCAGACCTCTTAGCCCTGGATCACACTGACATTTTGACCTCTTTGAGGCATAGTCACAGTCTTAACAATGTGTGCCAGTGGCTACGAGGCTATAGCCTCAGGCATAACACTGAATGACAGTGGCCAGGGCCCCAAATACTCAGTTATGTGCCAGCGACCTTGGGATTTGAGCCACCTTTTTAGGCCTAGAACCTAGTGCTCTTCCCAGATCTTCATGAAAAGTTCATCTATGATAAATAACAACACAACAATGATACGTAAGCAATCACATCAATAAGAACTCATCTAGACCCCTCCTAGCGATGAAATACATTTTTTCAAACATGTCACAATCATGAAAGCTATAGGTATAAACACCAAAATAGAGCATAGGGGACCCATACTCATCTGAGAATCACTAAGAAGCATTTCTCCCCTACATCATTAACTATAATACAATCTATTTGACCATATATACATTGTGTATTCATTTACAAGTAAAAAAATGGAGAGAGTCATACATCATCACTGATAAAATACATGCTTATAACCAGCATAATAACAACAAAAATACCATGGATGCAACAAAAATTGAATCCACATAATAACCAATACATTTATACATCAAATACCAAAGGAATTAATCCCTCATTAATGAACGTAGAAACCAACCGAAGATGGGACTTCCACGTTATAGAAAATATAACCAGCGAGATTCAATCTGATCTTATAATGTACTAAAATAAGATATTGAATCCTTCTAAAATTTGCATAAAAAAAACACGGTCGCACAATCACATAATAAGTAAGAGAAAGAAACAATCAATCGCATAACACAAGATGTATATGGAGAAAGAAACTGCTCAAAATCACTCTCTCTATATTTCATATGGTAAATATCATGAAGTAATACAATGTTATTCCTTACACTAAGAAACCTTTGCACTCTATTGATTGTCTCACTCCGATTCTAGTTGAATCTGGCTTGTGATCTAAGAAAAATTGTTCAAGTATTTAACCTTTTGCTTGCCTTTTCCTAACCTGCCTTGCTTATGCATTCTTGGGCTGATTGAGTTCGTATTAATTAGGAAATTCTCAATTAATGATTGCACAGTCCTTCAAGGCCTTCCCGATGACCTCATGCATGACTTGTACAAATTTCTAATAGTAAAATTGGTAGATCTCTTCCCTTTAACCTCAGTCTCAACTGGGCCTTCCTTAGAACTGACATGAAACCGCTATTTATAGTGAATTATCAATTAACTAATTGATCACTACTTGTGAATTAAATCTAATTTGATTCGCTGGACCTCCCAATAGTTCATCTCTCGTTTATAACTAGTTAAACTAATTTTAACTCAATTAATTGAGTTAACTAATTACAACTCACAAAAAATTATAACTGGACCCCCTAAAAATAGAAAAATCCTCTACATGCCTGCTCTTTTACCTATAACTCGAATTTACTAAGCTAACTAAGTCTTCCCAACTCAGTTAACTAATACAAGTTGTCATGAGATGAAATTACATTTTTTCTTCCAATTTAATTAAGGGAAAAGTAAATCAGAAGCCTCATGTGGTAGCCATTTATGGGTGCTATTTTCTGGATTCCATGTCTGGTTGCCATTTTCAATGTTTCTTGTTGCCATTTTCAACACACGTTCCACCTGACCATAGATTGGATGAGCCAAATCTCACTTCATCCAATCACCCCTGTGCCATATTCCAAGCATGAATGTGGGATCTCATCAAACACATCAATCGCAACCAATCCATGGATTCCAGAGTCCAAACCACCTCAAACCTCAACCAGTGATTCCACTTCATGGTCGAACATCACAACTGTCACAGATCGATATTTATCCAAGTTGTTCCAAGGCTCTAGAGTGTTTGTTCCAACCAAGGTTCCATAACTAGTAACTCAACCCCAACTGTTACAAGGCTTCCATGACTAGTAACTCAACCCACCTAAGGCCTCCAGAGCATTTTCCCAACCAAGGCTTCTAAGACTAGTAACTCAACCCACAATTTTACGTTGGGCTTCTAGAGCGTTTTTCCAAGAAATGCTTCCAGGAAATAGTAAATCAACCCAACAACTAAAGAAATCATGAGAACCAACTAGAAAACAATCAATGAAAATAAAACCACAACACCATCGTTATCCAGGAAATGGAAAGGCTAGGAAAATCCACATGCATACACCATGCATTGCAAAACTAGTGAGGAAAAGATACATGCAACTCGATACCTGCAATAAAAACTTGTTGTAGCTACTAATCCAGATGTCCAATTGCATTTTGTTACTCTTCCTTTTCCTTCTTGATCCAAATCACCAAGTATCCACAGTCTCCAAGAGTTCTCCAAGAAAACTCTAAGTATCCAATATTATGAGAGAGATTGAGAGAGAGAAATGAGAGAACTCCAAAAATGCACTGACAAAAGCTTACCAACTGATCCTCAGAAGCCTTTTTATTAATGAGGCCTCTATTTTCTTCATTTTCCATCATTTTTTTAGAAAACTATATATTACAGAGCAATGCAACACATAAAATATGCGGAAAATACAAGCACACAAAACACATAAAACTAGAGAGACACAGATATACGTGGTTCACCCAATTTTGGCTCTATCCACCCTGAACAACCAGTCCTTCCTTTCTGTTATCCAGCAAAATGAAGAGACAAAACCTACAGCAGATCCGTTGTAATATCCTTTGTTCTCTCTCACAGTCTCCCTATCTGTTTCCCGCTTAGAGAATACACATACCATACACAGCCGCAATACAATACCCTCATAAAAGTGAGGGGTTGCCTTCTAGGGAAAAAAACCCTAAACTAAACATAACTTCTACCGTCAAATCGTCTGCCTAATGAACGGCCTAGATTTGCTAGAAATTGCTATACTTTTACAAGGCAATTTTACATCTTTTTTTTTTTTTGGCCAGTATTTGCCCACAGAAACCCCACCGAGGGGGGGGGGGGCTCAGAAAAGTGTTGTTGCCCCCACTGAACCCCACGGCAGCAATTAATTACAAGCGGCGTTACGCCCCTTTTAAGGTACAGGGGTCCAATGTTGTGATACAAAGTAAACAAGATAATCGGGCTCCACACCCAACAATCTCCCACTTGGAGACTGATTGTAGCAACTCCACCGCTGCTTCATTTGCTAGAAAATGACTCCTCTTTGGACCTGGCTATTCCTCATCTTCATCATCATCCTTGAAGACCAATTGAAACTGAGCACATTCTCAGTTTCTCCCTGGTTACAACTTTTGTTAGCATATCTGCAGGATTCTGGCTAGTGTGTATCTTTTCTAGCTTCAACTCTCCATCTTCCAATACTGACCGTATGAAATGGTACTTGAGATGTATGTGTTTAGTCCTGGAATGAAATGCTGAGTTCTTTGCAAGATGAATAGCACTTTGGTTATCACTGTATAGTGTGCCCATATCATGCTTCTTACCCAATTCATCCATAAACCTTTGTAACCAAATCATTTCTTTACTAGCCTCTGTAGCAGCAACATACTCTGCTTCTGTTGTTGAAAGTGCAACAACACTTTGAATTTTTGAAACCCAACTGACAGCTGTTCCACCTACAGTAAATACATATCCTGTAGTGCTCCTCCTGTTATCTCTGTCACCTGCCATATCTGCATCAACATATCCCTGTAGAGCAATGTTTGAACCAACAAAGCATAATGCTTGATTTGTGGTACCTCTCAAATATCTGAGAATCCATTTTACTGCCATCCAATGTTCTTTTCCTGGATTATTCATGTACCTGCTTACAACTCCCACTGCATGTGCAATATCGGGCCTTGTGCAGACCATTGCATACATTAAGCTTCCAACTGCTGATGCATATGGAACTTTAGACATATAATCCATGTCTTCTTGGGTCTTTGGGCACATCTCCTTACTAAGTTTTAAATGGCTAGCAAAAGGTGTACTAACTGGTTTTGCATTCTGCATATTAAATCTTTTCAACACCTTTTCTATGTACTCATTCTGAGACAGTGTTAATTTATGATTTTTCCTGTCTCTAGTTATCCTCATACCAAGGATTTGTTTTGCAGCTCCCAAATCCTTCATTGCAAATGAATTTGCTAATTTTCTTTTGAGCACATTTATTTCCTGCATGTTAGATCCTGCAACAAGCATGTCATCTACATACAATAACAATATAATATAGCTGCCATCATTTTGCCTTTTTAGATAAACACAATGATCAGAGTGACATCTAGTATAACCTTGTTCGGACATAAACTTGTCAAATTTTAGATACCACTGCCTTGGAGCCTGTTTTAAGCCATACAAGCTCTTCTTTAACCTGCACACCAATTTTTCTTTTCCTTTTACCTCATATCCTTCTGGTTGCTGCATGTATATCTCTTCCTCCAAATCTCCATGGAGAAATGTTGTCTTTACATCTAACTGTTCAAGATGTAAATCTTCCGTTGCTACAAGACTTAAAATAGTTCTGATTGAATTCATTTTAACAACAGGAGAAAATATTTTATCAAAATCAATACCTTTCTTCTGTGCAAACCCCTTCACCACAAGTCTAGCTTTGTACCTCTGTTTTCCTCCATCTTCTTCCTTCAGCCTGTAAACCCTTTTATTCTGCAATGTAGTTTTACCTGCAGGCAACCTGACTAAGTCCCAAGTCTGGTTATGCATTAAGGAGTCCATCTCTTCATCCATGGCTAGCTCCCACTTCTTCCTGCTTTCAACCTGCATTGCTTCTTCATAACATTCGAGTTCACTAGAATCAGTCAACAATAAATAATATAATGAAGGAGAGTATCGTTCAGGGGGTCTAATTATCCTGGTAGATCTTCTAACACCACTTTCAGGTGTTTGAGGTGCCTGTTGCTGTTGTGGTGGTTGCTGCTGCTGTGGTTGTTGATTATTATCATTTTCAGGCACCTTTACTTTTTCAGTTATCTCATCAAGAACCGTGTATTCCTTGCTTTCTTTTTCCTGTTTCTTTTCCTGCAACTAATTCTTATACAAGACCTTTTCATTGAATATTACATATCTGCTCCTAATGATTTTGTGATTTTCATAATCATATAAGCGATAACCAAAATCATTAGCACCATATCCAATAAAGGTACATTTCTTTGATTTTTCCTCAAGCTTTGTTCTATTTTCTTTATTTATATGGACAAAGGCCTCACAACCAAAAGGCTTTAAAAAAGAGTAGTTTACCTTTTTATCTATCCATGCTTCCTCTGGAATACCACCATCCAAGGAACTTGAAGGCCCTCTTTTTATTAGATAAACATCAGTATCTACAGCATCTACCCAAAATTGTAAAGGAAATCCTGCATGCAATCTCATGCACCTTGCATGCTCCATGATTGTTCTTTTCATCCTTTCTGACACACCATTTTCTTGTGGTGTTCTTGGAACTGTCTTCTCTCTACGAATTCCATGCTCTGAACAGTACCTATCAAACTCTTTGCTGCAATATTCACCTCCATTGTCTTATTTGAGACACTTTAACTTCTTTGTTGTCTCAATCTCAACCAAAGCTTTCCATTTCTTGAAAGTAACAAATACATCATATTTATTTTGAATACAATAAATCCATTTTTTTCTAGTTGCATCATCAATAAACGTAACATAATAGCGAGAGCCACCGAGAGATGATACCTGAGCAGGTCCCCATACATATGTATGCACAAGCTCCAATTTTTCGCTCTTCTTTTCTTTCCCAACTCTGAGAAATCTAACTCTCTTTTGTTTTCCATAAATGAAATTTTCATAGAAATCCAAATCAACATTCTTCAAACCTGGCAACAAATTTCTTGAGTGAAGAATATTCATCCCCTTCTCACTCATGTGTCCGAGCCTATGATTCCATAATGCTGCATCTGCTCCTTTGGAAGTTAAAGCATTAATAGAGTTATAAATACCATTTCATAAATACAATGTACCAACCTTTTCGCCTTTTTCTATTACCAGGGCTCCTTTGGTGACCTTCCAAGTTTTATCCGTGAAAGTTGTCACACAACCTTCACTGCCTAACTGCCCTGTTGAAATCAGATTTTTCTTCAGATCTGGAACATGCCTTACCTCCTTTAGTAGCCATTGGTTTCCATTCTGTTGTTTTACAAGAACTTTACCCATTCCAAAAATTTTACAGGGTTTATCATCATCCAAACGAACTTGTCCAAAATCTCCTTGAACATAGTCATGAAAATATTTGTTATCAGGTGTGGCATGGAATGAAGCCCCTGAATCTACAACCCAAGAATCAGTAACATTTTCGAAAGAAAGAATCAAAGCATCTTGTAACACATCACCTGTCACATTTGCTTCATGATTTTTTTCTTGCTGTGTGTCTCCTTCTTTTCCCTTTCGAGATCTACAGTCTTTTTTTAGGTTTCCTTTCTTTCCGCATTTCCAGCACACTATCCCCGATCTGGACTTGGATCTGCCTTTCCTTGATTTACTGCGATATCCCGAGCTCTTTCCTCTTTCCATTCTCCTTCCCCTAGACTCTGCACTCAAAGCATTACCCGATGTCTCATCGAAGCTTTTCCATCGCATTTCCTCACTAAGGATAGCACCGACAAAATCATCAAACTTTAAAGTACTAGATCCAGAGATAGATTTAATAATGGCCATTACTAAACCATTCCAACTCTCTGGCAATGAGCACAAGAATAAAAGAGCTCTAACTTCATCATCAAAGTTTACCCCTACAAAACTTAACTGACTTGTAACTGTATTGAAATCATTTAAATGGTATGCAACAGATCCACCTTCTGACATCTTCATATTAAATAGTCGTTTCATAAGAAATACCTTGTTTGAGGCCAAGGGTTTTTCATATAGTTTCTCCAACGTCTGCATCAAACCCTCTGTTGTTGTTTCCTTCAAAATATTGAAGGCGACTGACGCTGCAAGGCACAACCGTATTGTTTCGAGTGCCTTTCTATCGAGAATGTTCCATTCCGCGTCTTTCATGGCCGCTGGCTTCTTTCTTTTTCCACTCAATGGTAGGTACATATCTTTCTGATACCGATAATATTCCATATGAATCTTCCACAACGGGAATTTTTGGCCTGTTAGCCCCTTATAAATTCCTTGACAAGCAAGCAAGGGGCTGGCTTGTTTTATAAGCCTGCAAGGAATGCATTTCCCTTGAAAACACATCATCCTTGCAGCCTTTTCATGTTCCCTGCCTTGTGACTGTTTCCCTTTGTTGTTCTGAGTCAATAAGCCTTGCTGATAAAGAATTATGCTCCCAAAGTCTTTATTTCGCCCCTGATACCCATGAAAAATGTCCCATTTCACTCTGTTGCCCCTTTTTCTAAGGTTCCTTTCCACCTTCTTCTCCCCTTTCTAAGCTTCCTTCATTAATCCTCTGATCCTCCCAAAAACCCGTGTATACCCTCCAAATACTCTTGTTTTGGGTTGATAGACCTTTTCCCTCCCTGTCGTTACCCCTTTAGGCCTTTAATTTCATTGAAAATGGGCAAAACCCACTTTCCCACCTTATAATAAGGCCTAACCCCATAGGACTTTATAATTAAAACTTTATATTATAAAGTTTGCGCCGTTAAACCATTCCCCTTTTCTACCCCCACTATACATTGCATTAAAATTTATTATAAAGTTTATATCATATAACCCTCTGCCTTTTAAACCTTTCCAATCGCATGTTTATGTTAAATTCTCCGATCGCTCCATCGTCATTTATTTACCCGCCAGATCGACGGTTTGGAGTGTACCCGCCCCTGTGGACCCCGTCGCGCACTATGCCAAATCCAGCCCGGTTTTCATCGCACCACTGTTGAGCGATAGGCGGTATTTCCCCCGTTGCCCAGCGATTCCACTCAGCTCGCGACGCGTGGCTCCTGTACGATCCCAAAACCGCTTGCCCATCGCACGTTATCTTTCGGTACAGGACGCACAGCAATATTCATATCAGCCGTCAGATCTGCCCTTGCCCATCCAACGGTCATCGCTCATCGAAGCTGCACGGGGTTTAATCCATGGTCACCGTACTCCTGGCCCACCGTTCGTCATCCTCTGTTGCGGGTTCAACCGTCGATCTCCTATCAGATCTGACGGTCTAGATTGTTCTCCCGCTGTTGACTATTCCGTCGTCGCTCGGTCCCGCCACGTCACCTCCACGTGTCTCACCGTACATTCGCCCCTTCCGTATTATATATTCGTGCAAAAGGTCGATGTATATAAGGTTTTCACGTATAATTTTTCTGCATTCCACCAACCTTGTGCCATCTCTGTTCTCCACCATTCCATAGCATTTTCCGCCATTTCTCCGCAGTCCCACTATCATCCACATCATCGGCCCCCATCCATGGATTTCATAACAGGTTTCATGTTTTTGCAGGGCTTCAGAAAGGCAGAAAACCGCCACAGCTCAGATGTACTACTTCAATGGCGTGTTGCACAGACAGAATTGAATCTGGAAGTTGGTACTACAATATAAAAACTCAGAAAGGTAGCGGCGTCATAAATATTACCCAGGGAAGTTCAACCCCCGTGAAGAAACCTATCCAATGCCATTAAAGCCCAGATTCTGTAGCCAGAATTTGAATTAAGAATCAGAGAGCTTAAGGCACGCAAATGAAGACATACAGGCCTTAGGTTCAAAGGTTTAGAGGCAAAGTACTGAATTGAAGACCCAAGGACCACGCAAAAAGTACAACACGCAGAAATCAATACATAACAGGGGTTTCTACAGCAACAGAATGTTTTTCCTCCATAAAGGACAAAGCGCCCATGCAGTCTTTATTCTATGTCGTGCTCTGGAGAGATTTTCTACCCTGAAAATAGCTTCGGTACTATCAGAGAATTTATTTCATCAGTATGGAAGACTTCTTTATCATTCATTTATCTTTTGTTTATTCACCAATAGCACCACACAGTACTGCAGTCAGAGTACATCAGAGTTATATCATAGTATTCTGAAGACTGAAGAGATCATTCGTTCACCCAAAGAACACCAGAGATTTATGCACAGGATTTATACATAATGGGTTTCGGCCCTCTTTCTTTTCAGAAGTTTAATGCTGCATTTAGTTCTTCACCTACTTCCTTTGTTTCCCTTCAGCTATAAAATGCATGAGATAATATTGCAAAGGTTGTTGATCAGTTATCAGAGAACTGCAAGTAGTTTCTTTTGAGACACAGTCTCTGTGTAAAGTTGTAAGATAGGTTGAAGGAGATGTTTTCAGACTGAGTATTCAGCTATTGGCAATGTTGTACTTGATTGGCATTGCTATTTAATATGACAAGCACATTTCTTTGGATCCTGATCTGAAGCAGCGGTGACGTTTTCCTATCTTTGTGTTTACATTCATTTCATTTCGTTTCTACTGGCTTGCATCAGAATATTGGCATAGGATTTACCCTTGTTAGGTACCCTATGTTTCTGCTCTCCTTACCTTTGATGTTTCTCTTCTGAATGTATTATCTCAGGAATGATTTTAGTTGGTTTAACCAGTGTAGTGGATGTTATTTCCTGCTCTCTGATGTATGAATTAAATGAATTCAGTTCTTAGATGTTTCTTGTTATAGATTCAGTTGGAAGATTTGGGAACACTAGGGATTAGAGTTAGCCCTGTCCACTAGGATCCTTGTGCAACCAGCTGGTCTTTAACTTTTTTCTCTTAATCTGTGTTATCTCATTCCCTAATACTTTTCCATACCACAATTATCTTTAAAGATCCTATGTCTTAGATGACTAGCCCAATTGAAAGCCTGCCTATTGATTAGAAAGAAAACCCTTTCCTGACTCCATTGCCCAATGGTTTTGAATATTTCCTGGAAAATTTCACCTCTGCCTTATCCCTCTTTTCTCATCCTGGTCTTACACTGAATCCTTCTTTCCTAATAACCAGCAACCAAACAAATCAAACAAACAAACCTTGTGCCTATAACTAGCCTAACATCATAACGTTCGAGCTTCAAAGACAGATACCTTTGATACATCATAGAGAGATCCCTCTCTGGACCAGGAGGGCTAGATCCTAAGGTCTGAAAGTGGTTTTGATGTTGTCTCATCTTTTGGTATTTCCAACCTTGCCAAAACATGGGGACCCCAACATAATGGCGACTCCGCTGGGGAACATTCTGAATATTTTTCATCTTAATATATCATAAGCCTCAGAAAACCTACAATCTCTGGTTAGGTTGGTAATTAAACACTCCTATTCACACATCAACCTCTATACCATTTGTTGTGTTCTTTCATACTCTTGGACAGAGTTTGGAAAGGGCCAGGTAGCCTCCGGATCTCACACTCTTTAAGAGGTGACATATCTGGTAAATGCCCTCCCAGTCAATCTCTGGTTAGAGTTTGCTGTGTTTGGAAGATATCCCTGAAAGGGGACATCTCATAAGCACTGTGGTGGACAGTGTACCCTCCAATAACATCCTAAACCTTTCCACCTGGTGACTCCATATTCCCTAAACGTTTCAAAGACTCCACTGGTGATCAGTAGGCCTGCTGATTATCTTGGTTCACATTAGACTCCACTGGGAGACCAGCCTCCATAACAACATCAACCACAATAGAAGTAACAAGTAAGGTTAAGCTACTTGGTCAGAAAACAACATTCTGGCTTCTAGAACCATTCATACAAGAGCTTACCCTAACCCAAACCCACCTGAAATAGTTGACAACCCTGAGAGCATCCTCAAAGGATCTTATACACATAAACAACCAACTATTTCCAATCACATCTATAGTGCTAACACTGCACCAGAAGATCTAACAGCTCTATCACACTTTCACCTTGACCTAGACCTACCTAATAGAGTACCTAGAACTAGGTCATTCGGTAGCTTAGACCAGCCAGACCCTGAGCTTCCTGGTTCACCACCCGAAAGTGGTAGACACCTTGGGAATAGACATACCCATCCCTCTACACCTCCTGATACACATTTCATACAAAACTTGGGGCTCAGTCACCCTAGATCTGCTCATCAGTCTTCTGCTGGTCATAATATCCCTGTCATCCATATACCAGCTACCCAAGTTAACCCTTTACCTCATCAAAACATCATCATGGTAGCCTGGTATGCACCTCTGGTTTTACCTCAGCCTCTAGTACCCTTACCCAATGATTATCAGTCTAAGATCCCACACTTCACTGCAAAGGAGTCCATCAGAGCCCAACATCATGTAGATAAGATGGAAGATTCTTTTGACTACATGGAAATAGATGATGATACAGTCAAAATGAGAATCTTTTCCCAGAGCTTAGGGGGTGATGTGAAGAAATGGTTTAAGGGCCTACCTCCAGGTAGCATCAATGATATTCCAACTTTATATCAAACTTTCATAAACAAATGGGAAACTAAGGCTAACCCTCGCCAACTCTTGGCAGAATACATGAGCCTTAAAAGAAACGTAGGAGAGAGTGTCCATGATTACACAACAAGATTTAACTACATTTACAATGCGCTCCCTCCACATATGAAACCTCCACAAGGCATGGCTTTAGCAAAATACCCCGAAGGCTTTGATGCTGACATGGCCTATGAACTTAGGGATAAAGAATACAACACATTGGAGGACATGCAGAAAGGAGCAGTGAACATAGAGGCAAATCTAATTGAGAAAAGAGCAAGATTGAGATCTGAAAATAGGGTAACATACAGAGATGACAATGTAGCTTCCACATCTGACCAAAATTATGATAAATTGTCTAAAAATGTGGAAAGGTTATATAAAATGATGGAAAAAATGGTTGTCACAGTCAGTAACCAAAATAGAAACCAAAACCAGAACCAAAACTTTAGAAGAAACAATGTCACTCCCAACAGACAAAGAGAATCAGATCAACAAGTCATTCCCCCATTCCAAGAGAATTTTCCAGATGAGGATGAGGGAATCATTGAAGAGTCTGAAGGGAACACAATAAACATTTTTGAAATAGAAGATTCAATCCATAACTGTTACTCAGAAGAAGATCAACCCTCACCCTCTGGTTGGGAGGAGGAATGGTTGGAATCTGAATATTATAGGTTAGGGTTTGAAAATTCCATGATGCAGGTCAGAGAACAATATGAACTTAGAAGCAAAAAGAGTCAAGAAACTGCCAAAACAAAAGCTTCTAAGGTCACCATCAAGAAAGGACCTGAGAAAACTTCTAAAGCAACTGCTGAAAGTAACAAATCAGCAGCTGAGAGTTCCGGGAAGGAAAAAGAAAAGGACATCCAAAACACTGATACACAAGGTAAACCAGCTAGCAGCACTGACATTACAGTTAGTGCTCTGGATAAAACAGCTTCAAAGGTTGTACATAACGAGAATCAGCACACTGATTCAGCCACTAAGGTAGTGGAAAAAAAAACAGAGTTGAACATTCCAAAGAGTCAATCCACTTTCAATTTGGAGAGTGAGATTGCAAAAATTAAAATCTCTGTCCCACTCTCTGAGCTGGCCACTCAGGATGTATATAAAGGTCAAATTTTGAAAGCATTAAATTTAGGAGAGAACAGTGACACTGTAAATCTGAGTGATGATCAACCTACCCCTCTTTTTGGTACAAAGATAGAGGGAAAGTTTCAGGAAGGGGTAGTGCCCCCTTTTTATGTTAGTCTTAATATCCATGATAAGATTCTCCACAATGCAATGCATGATTCTGGGGCATCACATAACCTAATGCCTAAAGTAGTGATGGAAAAATTAGGCCTAGAGATAACCCATCCCTATAAGGACCTATATTCATTTGACTCTAGTAGAGTAAAGTGTCTTGGCATGATCAAAGATCTATGTGTGAGCCTTACTCAGATTCCTGCCAAGTGTATGGTAATGGATGTTGTTGTGGCAGATGTGCCACCCAAATATGGCATGTTATTATCAAGATCATGGGGGGCCAAGCTGCAAGGGACAATGCAGATGGATGGGGCTTATGCCACAATCCCAGTCTTTGGCCAACTCAAAATACTGTACAAGGAAGCACAAATGAAATTCCTGGTTAGTAGCCCTGAAAAGCTTGACAACTCTCCTCTATACTCTGTACATACAGACCTGGATTCCTTTATCTTCTGTAGTGATGAATCTTTGGGGGGCCTAGAATTCGAAAACGCAGGTACAAGCAAAGGTACACATGATGAAACAGAGACAATGGACTTTAACATAATGGCTACCCTAGACTCAGAAGATGAAGACGTAGAAAACCTTGAATAGTGCACTGGAACACCAATGCATAGTGAACCAGAAATAGAATGCAATCAGTCAACTAGTCACCTCTCTGACTTCCACATCCATATCGAAAAACTAAACATCCCACAGCCTAGCGCAGGTCTTATAATGCAACATAATGGCGAACCCAGCTGTAGGAAAATGAATGATGACAAAAACAAGAGTGAACCCCTGTGGGAAATGAGTTTTGATGGGTCATGCACAAGAAGAACTGCTGGGGCAGGAGTGTGGATACATAACACAGAGAATTATTACGCAGAGAGCCATGCCTGTAACCTGCACTTCAAATGTACAAACAATGTTGCAGAATACGAGGCCCTTATCCTAGGTTTGAACCTGTTGAGAAAATTAGGAGCCCGTAGGATAAAAATGCATGGGGACTCTGAGCTGATTATTAAACAGGTGAATGGTGAATACACAGCGAAACATCCTAGACTGAGAGCATATAGGAATGACACTATGGATTTATTGAAAACATTTGTTGAATACGAATTAGTGTTTGTTCTTAGGAGTCAAAACGTCATTGCAAATGGATTAGCCTGCCTAGCTAGTTCACACCCTAAGACTCCCAGCAATCAACAGATCATCATTCAGACCAAATTTAGACCTACAGTGCCAGACAACGAAAAATATTGGCAGGTTTTTGAAGGTGATAAACAGATTGAGGATTTCCTGATAGGCAGAAATGAGTTTGAATTTTCCGATTCAGACTCTAAATCTGAGAACAACTGCCTAAGTGAAGAATCCTCTGACGAAGAAACCCCACCCTATAACATAGAAATAAACACCCTAACTGAAGAAACTGGAAGTCCAACTGGAAAATCAATCACCGAATGTGAAAATGCAGATAGTGAAGAAGTGGAGGTGCTACAGGCCAAAGATAATAATATACCCAGAGGCTTGGCACCCTTAGAGGACCTTTTTGACTTTGATGATGTAGCTAAAAATCCTACCATAGAGCATGCAAACTCTGACGTGGAAGAATGCAACATAGGCACTGAAGATAAGCCCAAAATGATTAAACTGGCTAAGTCTTTACCTACGGACATGAAGAAAAAATACATTGACCTTTTCAAGGAATTCATTGATGTGTTCGCCTAGAGTTATGAAGACTTAAAGGCCTATGACCCAAACATCATTCAGCACAAAATACCCTTGAAAGAAAATTAGAAGCCCTTCAGACAAAAACTTTGCAGAATCAATCCAAAACAATTGCCTGCAGTTGAAAAAGAGATTAAGAAGATGTATGAAGCGGGTATAATTGTGCCTGTGAGGTTCTCTGATTGGGTATCAAACCTAGTTGTTGCGAGGACGAAAACAGGGGAAATCAGGCTATGTATTGACTTCAGAAATCTTAATAGAGCATCACTCAAAGACAACTACCCTCTGCCCAAAATGAAACACATTCTACAGCGGGTAGTAGGCTCTAAAAGGATCTCCCTGCTAGATGGTTTTTCAAGTTACAACCAAGTCTTAGTAATCCAAGAAGACCAACTCAAAACATCTTTTACCACTCCATGGGGCACCTTTATGTATGTAAAAATGCCCTTTGGACTTATGAACGTTGGGGCAACCTTCCAAAGAGAAATGGATATAGCTTTTTCAGATGAGATAGGGCACTTCATTGTTATTTAATTAGATGACATAACAGTCTATTCTAAGACTGAAGAAGAGCACCTGAAACATCTGAGAAATTTTTTTGAAAAATGTAGAAGGTTTGGTCTGTCTTTGAATCCTAAGAAAACTGTATTTGGGTTGCAAGAAGGAAAGCTTCTTGGTCACATTATATCTGAAAAGGGAATCAGGATAGACCCACAGAGAGTTGAGGTAATACTACAAATCACACACCCTGAGAAACATCAAAGAATTACAGTCCTTCATTGGGAAAATCAACTTCCTTAGGAGATTTATCCCCAACCTGGCTGAACACCTTAGGAATATGACTAACATGCTAAAGAAAGGCGAGGGGGTTAAATGGACTGTTGGAGCTAAACAATATTTTGAATCAGTAAAACTTGCACTCACCCAAGCTCCTGTTATGATCGGCCCATATTTCTCTAAAGATTTCCTGATCTTTTCATTTACCTCCGAACATACAGTGGCTGCAGTGTTGCTGCAGAAAAATTCAAAGGGAATGGAACAGCCAATTGCCTTTTTCAGCAAAGCACTAAGGGATGCACCCTTGAAATACAACATAATGGAAAAATAGGCCTATGCCTTAGTCAAGGCCTTAAAATATTTCAGGGTGTACATATTGCATTCTCGCACCATAGCTTATGTGCCTAACATAGTTGTCAAAGATATACTGTCCCAAGACCCAGATGGGAAAAGGGGAAAATGGATTGCTGTGATCTTAGAATACGACCTTGAGATAAAACCCACCAAACTGATTAAAGTTCAAGGCTTAGCTCGACTAATGGCTTAATAAAACTTACAAGCCCTGGACATTAACATGATAAATACCTTGGATGAGTAACAAGAATTGCATGATCCCACTGTTGAGGAAAAATTTTAGAGCTCTCCTTGGTATTCTGACATTCTGTATGTGCTTACACACCTCAGTGCCCCACCTGAACTATCAAAAACTAAGTCCAGATTCATAAAATTAAAAGACAGAAACTATTTCATATTGAATAACTGCTTATACTGGAAGAACCCAAATGGCCTATTGCTTAAATGTTTGCCTGAAAACGAGGCAAAGAGGATTAAACAAGAATTCCATGCTGGAAAATGTGGAGGCCACCGGAGTTGGAAAGCCACTGCAAACAAAATACTCAGAGCTGGCTACTATTGGCCCACACTCTTCAATTATGTCCATAAGATGATAATTGCCTGCCACAAATGCCAGATCTTTGAAGGCAAAAGGAAACTCCTCCCCTTACCCCTACAACCCATCACTGTTGAAGGTCCCTTTCTGCAATGGGGCCTAGATTTCATAGGGGAGATTCACCCTGCTTCTTCTGCACAACACAAATGGATCCTAACAGCCACTGACTAATTCAATAAGTGGATAGAGGCCATACCCACTAGGAACGCCATAGATTCAGTCATCATTAGTTTCCTAGAAGGTCATATCCTCTCTCGGTTTGGCTGCCCAAGGAAAATAATCACTGATAACGCTACTGCTTTCGGATCCAAGAAAATGGTTGATTTTTGTCACAGGTATCAAATAGCACTCGGTCATTCAACTTCCTATTACCCTCTGTTAGTATGATTCTTTCGTCGTAAAAGATCACTTTAGCTACGCATAACAAATAGCCCTAACATCGATTATGGCTGCAAAATATCTTTAAGTTTGTTGCACAAACCCAAATCTAAGCACAAAAGACATTAAGCAGATAAAATATAACATGGCTCCATAAATCCAATGGACAAGACAAGAAGAATGTATTTAAAATAATTTTTGTATTATATTAAAGAATGGGGCACCTGAGAGGAAAACAAGAAAGGTGTCTTCTAGTTCTCCTCAGTGGGATGGGTTCTTGAAAGTCCTCAGTGTTTCAGATCTAACATTTCTCTCTGTTATGGGTGTAGAACAACAAACATAGAACTCAATGGGAGTTCACAAAACAAAATGGAAAATGGTGACCAAGAGTAGATCCAGAGTGATCTAATGCAATGAAGGTGACTAATGAATGGGGAAAACCCCCTATTTATAACAAAATATTGGAGCGGTTTAGAACTCGGTACATGAATAAAATATTATTAATCGAATTCTAGAAGCACCCTTTAGGAATATTTTATTATATTTTTTGGAGGGAAAAGGGTTCTTGACTTGGGTCAATTCCTTTATTTATAAATAATAAATAAATAAATGGTTTATTTATCATCTTAGGGAAGTGATGGGAATGTAATTAAATAAATAATGGTTTATTTGAGTATTTATGGATGATTTAGTCAAATTTAACTAAGAATATTATTTAAATAATGATTTAAATAACTTATTCTTAGGGAATAATTAAATAAATAAGGATTTATTTAATTAAGTTCTTTATTTTGGGTTAAATATGACCAGGAAATATAAACAAATAAGTTATTTTATGTGGTGAAAGCAATTTTACTTAGGGTAAAATTGGTCTTACATGGTGTGCTTGGGTTCATATAATAATAACAGGTTAGATGACCAAAAATTGGTGTAACAGATTGCCCCCCAACGTACGAGTGTTAGGAGAAAATCGTATGACCGAAGTACGTTGTAAGAACTCAATCACTAGGCATCAAGAGAGAGGTGAGAGAGAAATGTAAGGATGGCTGAGGTGTGAAAGGACTAGACCCTGAGAAGACGAGACTTACAGGTGCAACAAGTCTCTATGAAGTGGTAACTGTGCTAAAGGCGGCAGGGGAGGCATACCTATGCCCACCGAGACAAAGTACAAAGAATAAGGCGCCTGGAAAACCACGGAACGCAATAATGAAGCATGTGCTGGCCTAAACAAGAGCCAGATAAATAACATGATGAATCCCACATACATGCGATGCCTGGAATAATCGTTAGGGCTTATACAATAATATGGTATTACATGAGATATAAATACGCCCAAATTCCCCCTACACGCGGGGAAGTGCTCACAAAAGCTGACGGATACGTCAAATTGAAGAGGCGCTGCAAGCAGCTGAGGCCGATATCATCATATGAGAGGAGTTGCATCAAGGGCTGAAATGAAGGCATCCGGGCATGTGGGGGGCTACCTGTAGGGCCACCCCCTCATGAGGGTTGAGACATCTCACACATGCCCAGGAATCACCAATAGCTGCTGCTGCGTCACTGGACCATCAAGTGTATATATCACGATCATGCTAGGAAGAGCTCGAACCAAGGTACACTGCCCCCTAGACCTGGCTTCTGGAGGAAATGAGCTGATGTCGACAGAAGGAGGTCTGCCATAGGTGAGGAAAATAAGGGAACCCCACCTAAGGCGCGGGGGAAAATAGTAGAGTGACGACCAAGTAGACACTAATGACGATGATGGAATGAGAGAAATGGAGGAGCGGTTGGACAAATTCCCTTGTTAGAGCATAAAGTGTAGGGATGGCTTGGCAGCGACTAACACAATATCAGGAGGGATAGTGGACGGGGGTACTGAAGGCCATAATGTGTGACATGAGAGAGGGACCGAGCAAGAAAAGATGGAGGACTATGGTGGGGTACAAAGGGACTCGGGATAGACTCCATGAATGTGTTGGTGACTCGACTCGACTGCTCTAAACAAGGGCGACTCGATGGTGCTCCCATGCAGTGAAGGCCCAATGGGGGACCATAAAAGCATCAGTACAATAGGGTAGCTCATGACGAAAATCAACACGAACAAAGACAAGTAAAGAGGCAAAGTGGTGCCCCTAGTACAAGTGTTGTAAGTGAAGAAATTCGATTTTGAGGAGAGATGAAAAGATCCTTCATGGACAAAATGTGTCCTGGTGAAGTATCAAAACATGAAAAACTAACAAACACCCATTTGAGTGCTCGGTGAGAGCTTTCCAACGGTGCAGACGGTTTGGCAAACGGGGCTACGGTTTGGTCGCAGCTGGCGAAAGACAAAACAGGGGTTTTTCTTCTAATAAGGCATTTTCCCTCCAAAATCATTCATTTTCTTGTGTAGCTGTGGTGAATGTGGAGAGGAGAGAAGGCCCTAAATCTTGCGGTGATCGTAGCGGACAAACCGACCATTGGAATCGTGATTCGTCAGTTGCAGGTAAGAGGTCTAATCCTACTCTTTGTTTTTGATGGATTCAAAGTTCAGATTAGGGCCTGAAATCTCGGTAACTGCCCTTACTTCTTCCTCACGGCCGGGTCGCACTTTTTGGGGCAAAAACTACGACCTAGGACGCAGGTTTGGGCCTGAAAAGTGCGACCTGGCCCAGGGTTTTGCTGAAAAGTGTGACCTGTGAGAGGGAGGTGGTTTCAGTGCTGTTTTGGGCTGAGATTCAGTTTTGGTGTGAATAGAGGCAGTTTTATGGATCTGTAGACTGAAAAAATGATGTTGTTTTGCAAATATGGCAGATATATTGATCAAATGGAGAGAGAGATACTTAGGTCCATTACGGACGGAGATCCAGGCAGATCAGGGTGTCCGTCGTGTACTGGCTAGGTATGGGGTGCCGAAATTTTTGGAGAACCCTTTGATGAGGGCTGGAGAGCCCTTGTTGTCCCGTATTATCAGTTACTGGGATCCAGATTAGGAGGTGTTTGTAGTGCAGGGGCACAGGATCGAGCTGACGGTCCAGGATTTGTATTTCTTGACTGGTCTCCCACCATTAGGGATGGTGGGAAATACACAACCAGTGTTACCACGTGGGCATAACATTATGGAGTTTTTTGAGTGACATTGTCGACCGGGTGTCCGAGTCAAAGGGACTCGAATATCCATTGGTGATCTAGAGAGGTTGGAGACCCGGGCAGTGGCCGCAGCAGTGTTACGAGTCTTGGGTAGCCAGGCGTTCCATCACATCACTGGAGGGCAGATGATGATCGTGGAGAGTGTGCTGAGTGGGACCTACTATGGGTGGGCACAGATGATGTTGGTGTCGGTGAAACGACAGTTGTCGCTATGCACGCGGCAAGTGAATCATGATTGCGCCTATGGGACGATGTTGTGCTCTTTCTTCTTTGAGAAGATCCTGACCTTACGACCTCGTGTATAGTTGCCTGATGGAGTTCCGAGAGAGCCCCGGATGCGTCGGTGGGGACGACTACTGTTTAGAGGAGGGGGAGGGGCGATCGGACGGGTGTTCCGACCAGATTTCTTCACGCATTGGGATCAGATGCCATTATACATAGATGACTATCCCTATAGTGGGATGAGTTATTGGGGAGATCCAGACTTGCCGCTTCTGCCGGGTCGAGTGTGGGGGCCCGATGGTAAGTGACAAGAAACTAATTTGTTAGGTGTATTTGAGAGTTTTATGACTAGTATACATGATGCTAATCAAGATGTTTTGTGGAATGCAGATATAGCTCCAGTAAAACCGGCCGGATATATGGGACGACCTGCAGCGACAGGAGCTACAGGGGCAAGTGGATCAAGGAAGGCGCAGAGCGAGGATATGGCTGCTCAGGTGGAGGACATTAAGTGTAGATGTGAGGGGCTGCTGACCGGTGTATCGGAGCGTGGTTGGCAGGATTTAGATGACCGGTACATAGAGTTATGTATTGGGTTACCCTCGGAGTGGCGAGGTATCATGCAACGCATGGCGATGGCTGGTCAGGTTGTGCGTGATCTACGAGCTACGGGAGCAGAGCCATTGGCGCGGGATCTTCCAGAGAGTGATTAGATGTAGGGCAGGTGGTGCCCCCCAGTGTCGATGTAGGGGCGAGTGGTGCCCCCCATTTTTGTAGTTTTGTTATTGTAACATGCTATGGGCATGTAGTATGTTTCAGAGTAGATGGACTCTAAAAACACGTGTTATATAATATATGTGATGTATATGTATTTGGTTGATGGTGTTAAATGTTATTTTTTTGTGTGTGATATATACCAATCTAGAACATGGTTTGCGATTTGATCTACGTAGTGATTTTGATCTCTAGGTATACGACTAAATGTAATGAATCTAAATTCACGTATCAAAAGTTGCACTCTTAAATATTGTCTAAACAGGATAGGGTTATGCACACGATAGACACCATTAAGTTGTAAGATGAGAAGCAGGGAATATAAATGGACATGCAGATGGAGGATGTGATGAGAGAGAGCATCGGCTAAGAGACCACGAATGGCATCATATTCAGCCTGATTATTGGTGGCTTGACCAATGCAGACCCCATGTGCAAGAACAAGGGTATGCAAGGGGGTAAAAATGGCCCAGGCGGCTGAGGCAAGGTTTCGAGAATAGTGACTGGCGCCATCAGCATAACCAAGGTAATGAGTGGATGAGAGGGTCGAGGGAATATCATCACAAGATGAGAAAAGGGAGGAAAAGCGGGGAGGCATGTTGCGAAGTACATCATAGATACGAATGGGAGTATCGGGATGATGGGAAGGCAAGGAAAGGGGGTGGAAACCACAAGAGGCTGCAAAGCTACCTAGATCATCAGTAGAGGAAGAAAGGTGCACATACGGGTCATTAGGGGAAATGACAGAAGAACAAGTAAAAAGATGGTCGAAACATAAAGAGCCCAAAAAAGTGGCGGAAGGGGGATCAAGCGAAACAGACGGAGTGGATTCAGAGGGGATGTACTCCGAGGGGTGTGCGGATGATGATAGGTATAAGAGAGGAGCAGCAGATTCAGACATCTCAACATCAGGGGGAGGGATGTTAATGGTAGCCGGGGGATCCTCAAGTAAACTTGACGCATACTGAGCAAGGATGGGCGAGGCGGATTGATTTTGTTCAACTTCGTACTCGCGAATGACCTCTAAAGAGGCTCGGTAATGCGTGAGGTGAGGGAAATGGTGGGAATAATGGCCATGGACACCGCACAGAGCACAGGGTTTGTTGGTGCGAAGAGTCTTTGGGTTCTTGGCTATGGATGAGGAAGAAACAGAGGTGTCAGGGACAATAGATTCAGGGAACGCGACTTTAACCATGGGTTGGATATGGGGCAACTCAGGACAAATATGGGTGGGATGACCGATACCATCACACAAGGCACAAGGCTTGGCGGGTTGGAGAGGGGTAGGGTTAGGTGCGGTGGCCTAATCATTGGATGCCCCCTTGCGAGTTTTTCGTTTCTTACCTGTAGCGATCGCAGCATTAGGAGGGTTCGGCGGAGGGGCGAGGGGCACTGTGGTGGTGGAAGGAGCGACAGGGATCGGTTGAACTGGTGTCACAGCTATGTAAGGTTTGGGGTGGCCTGGTGGGGTCTCGTTTGGAGGGGTAAGATACCAAACGGGAATTCCCAAGGTTAAATTAGGAAGGGAAAGGGTGGCCATGATGGGGACCGAATAGACGCAGGGGGGGGACTAAGGAAAGGTATCTGACCGGCGGGGTAGTGACCAGGGGGGATGGCTCCCATATGGTGGAGACCTGAGGGAACTGACTCGGGAGGGTAGGAAGGTTCATGAGTGTGATGGGAAGGGCCAAAAAGGTTCGGTTGACTGAAGCGAAGGGCTAGGAGCAGGAGGCGGGGGGCGAGATGGAGGTTGCTGACTAGCCGGAGCAGGCGGTGGAAGGCTAGCCTGAGACGATTGCATCATGCAAACATTCGCTGAGCTGGGGTCAGAGACGGGAGGAAGGGGAGGACCAGGGAAAGTTCCAAGCAAAGAGGAGTCTTTGTAGACGTCGGGGGAAACACTGGTCAACGAATCAACAGTTGGTTTATTGGTGACAATAGAGATGGTGGACTCAGGGGAGGTCTGAGATTTTGGTTCATGGTAGGTCAATTGGTCAATGGTGACAATCTTGCCACTATGAGGGAAGAACATCTTGCGGTGGACTGCGGATGGGATGGCGGACATGGCATAAGTGTAACTACGCCCCAAAAGGATGTTGTAGTCAAGAGGGGCATCGATAACTTCAACGTCGACACAAACAACCTTGCCGGCAAGGGTGATAGGACAGTTACGAAATAGGCCAATGGGCTGGGAGGCATGGCCATCCCATGCATGAAGGGTGATGGTGGAAGGGGCCAGCTCAGGGGATCTAAGTTGTTTCCAAACCGAAGCGAACATGACGCAGGTAGATGCCCCCTCATCAATAATACACCGAGCAACATTGGCGTTTCGGATTTTGACTGGGATTTGGAAAGCAACTGAAGGAGGAAGAGGGGGATGGTTTGACTGATGGGCGTCGAAAACAATCAATTGGTCATCAGCAGGATCTACAACGCCCATGGCAGATAGTAGAGCCCTCTTTTGAGAAGGACACGACTGGAGGAGTTCCAGTGTTGAAATGGCAGCAGGAGATTGCGCCAGATCATCTACTATGCTGTATGAAGGGGCAGCTCAACCAGAGGCAACATTTCGGCGTAATGGTCCCTTAGGAGGCTTGGGATGAACCTTGGCTTTGGGCAAAGGGAGCTGCAAGGGACCATTGGGTGTCGATAGAGGCTCTATAGGACCTGACGATGGAGACTCAGAGACAGTCAGAACAGGAGGTGTGGAATACTGACGGGACCGAGTTTGAAGGTCGAGGTCGACAGTGAGAGGTGGGTCAGAAGCCATCATGAGAATCTGGTAATCAGAGGAACCAGAAGGGGAAGGTTGAGTGGTTACCGGGGCGTGAGGTGGTTGAGTGGCCATGAAGCTCTGTTGTGGGAAAGGATCCGTAAACACAGCAGGTTGAGAAGTAACAGGGGTGGGAGGGGTAGTAGGGGATGAGTGTTGTCTCCGTACGGTGGCCTGAGAATCCTAAAGTTTCCGTATTTGTGGTAATAAGGGACAATCATGAGTGTAGTGACCATAAACACCACAACACGAATAGGGCTTATTGGTGCGAAGTGGCCTGTCTGGCTTGGGCTGAGAGCCTGGTGGCTGGTTGGTAGTGGTAGAGTCGATGTTGGAAGAATTAGGTCCATGATTACTAGAAGCGGATTGGTTGCCTCTTCTCCTTCTTTGAGAAGGAGGAAAATTAGGTGCCCCCTGCTGTGCAAATACTTGCCTTGGAGGTGGTAGTAAGTGTGGTTGTGGGGGTGGAGAAGGCAAGGGAGTGGGAGGTCCAAATGCTGGAGGAGCTGGGACACCAGGTTGGGTATATGGATAAAGAGTAGGGTGGGCAGCAGTAAGGTAAGCAGCCTGGACATGAACGGAAAGGAGGGTTGAGGAGGATTGACGAAAGGAGGTTAAAAGCTCGGTACCAGTGTCGTATCGGAGAGGGAGTTGGAAATAAGATAAAAAGGCTTGGGCAATGGTCGCAAAAGTGGTATGGGAGGAGGTGGCTTGTTCAACATACCATTTAGAAGCTTCACCTGTAAGCGTGCGTTGGAACAATCTAAGATGAATAGAGTCGTCAGTAATGGAATTGGAGGAACACCACATATGGAAGGATCGGATATGGTTGGAGGGATCCTCACTAGCAAGGCCTTCGAACTTGGGAATGTCAGAGGGGAGCTTGGTTGGCATAGTAGGCCAACTAACATCGTGGTGGATAGGATCATTAATCAGCTGATTGAAGTCGGGGAGACTAAGGCCGACCATATAAGGGAGTAATGGGGCAGTCGAGGTAGGTCCCGAGGTGCTTCCACTGGAAACAGACCCAGCAGTAGTGCTGGGGTTACTGCTAGTGGTAGGCCCTGAAGTAGACATGGTGAAAGTGATAGGGGGAGAACTCGAAGAATCAGAGGAAGAGTCGGAGTGCGGACTCGGGGAAAGACTTACTCGATGACGACGGGAAGGAGGAAGTCAACTGAGTGGAAACTGAGGATGAAGGCCAAGAAGACTCCGGGAGAGGCGCCTTGGGGGCGCAATGATGACAGGAAGAAGATAAACTGACAAGGGCAGGGGGGGACAAAATCAAGTGAGGTCAAGGGCAGAGAGGTGCAGTGACAATTGATTTTAAAGTCTTTTCCAGGTGATGTTAACCAGGCGCTTCTTCGCTTAGGGTCAGTGTGTGGCATGCGTTAATTTTAATTGTTTAAACCCAGACATTTTGAGAGTAAAATAAAAAGTGTGTTGCGTAATGGAAAAGAAATCTGCAGTAAATAAGACTGAAAGAACATAAAATTAACAACTAACGATGCAGCAACCTAACCTAAGAAGGCGGGTCTCTCAAAACTAGTCTACAAGAGGGAAAAAACTAGGCAAAGCACGCGAAAAGGATGCCAATAGATCTAAGGTCCGGAGGGACTGGGATCTAAAGGGTAAATCTTCTGAAAAGTGGTGCAGAGAACAGCAAAGAGGCAGAGGCAAGGTTGCTGCTAAAAAGGAGGAGATCAGCTAAAGATATAAGAGACAAGGCAGTGGCCTTAGAAATGAACCCAAACAAAACGATATGAGGTGGTTTTGAGAGGGAGAAGAGCTGATCTAAAGGGATCTGAAAAGGAGGTATCAGATCGGAGAAAAAGAGGGTTGAAACAAAAACATAGAACTCAATGGGAGTTCACAAAACAAAATGGAAAATGGTGACCAAGAGTAGATCCAGAGTGATCTAATGCAATGAAGGTGACTAATGAATGGGGAAAACCCCCTATTTATAACAAAATATTGGGGTGGTCTAGAACTCGGTGCATGAATAAAATATTATTAATCGAATTCTAGAAGCACCCTTTAGGAATATTTTATTATATTTTTTGGAGGGAAAAGGGTTCTTGACTTGGGTCAATTCATTTATTTATAAATAATAAATAAATAAATGGTTTATTTATCATCTTAGGGAAGTGATGCGAATATAATTAAATAAATAATGGTTTATTTAATTATTTATGGATGATTTAGTCAAATTTAACTAAGAATATTATTTAAATAATGATTTAAATAACTTATTCTTGGGGAATCATTAAATAAATAAGGATTTATTTAATTAAGTTCCTTATTTTGGGTTAAATATGACCAGGAAATATAAACAAATAAGTTATTTTATGTGGTGAAAGAAATTTTACTTAGGGTAAATTTGGTCTTACATGGTGTACTTGGGTTCATCTAATAATAACAGGTTAGATGACCAAAAATTGGTGTAACACCCTCAAGGTAATGGATTAGCTTAATCATCTAACAAGAGCCTGGTGATCATCATCAAAAAGTTGTTAGAAGAGAACAAAAACTCATGGCATAAGAAGCTAGTACATGCTTTGTGGGCCGACAAGCTTACAACAAAGAAGTCCATTGGCATGTCACCATTTCAGCTCGTCTATGGTACAAAAGCAGTATTTCCTACCAGCCTTGGGGTACCAGTGATCAAGCTGGTCCAGGAGATTCAAACAAAGGAAGACAGTATGGTGAGGAGAATAAACCAAACAATTCATCTCCAGCAAACAAGAGAAGAGGTTTACAACAGAGAAGTGAAAGTTCAGGAAAATATAAAGAAATGGTTTGACAAAAGAACCAAAGCTGTTGATTTCAAAGTTGGGGATAAAGTTCTAAAATGGGACTCAAGAAGAGAGGATAAAGGAAAGCACAACAAGTTTGACAGCTTGTGGCAAGGTCCCTACATCATCCAGGCCACTGTGGGTCCAAATGATTTCTTCCTATAGGAATTAGATGGTACAGAGCTGTTTGGGGGTCCTGTCAATGGCAGGGTACTCAAACATTACTTCTGCTGATTTTCCATTTCCAGCTTCCATTTCCATTATACATACCATTGCAGTTTTTATTTTCAAGAAAAAAGAGAAAAATGTTTCAAAAAACAAAGGAAAAGGAGAGGTTCAGACATGCTTAAAACATGAATCTCTGATGTGCAAAAGATTGGCTCTAATAAGCTCAAAACCTGAGCCAAAAAAAGTAAGGCAGCTGGTCCTAACATGCTCAAAATATGGACCAGCAAAGAAAAAAGAAGAAACAACTCTAACATGCCCAAAACCAGAGCTGAAATGAAGAAAAGAAGTGACTCTAACTTGATCAAAACTTGAGTCAAAAAGAGAAGAAGGATACTTCAAGTTTCAGATTTCAAGCCTTCACAGTTTTTTTTTTAGTCTTCTGCATTTTTCCGTCCATGTGCAACTGCCTTTATGCCTTGGACAAACAGCAATTCAAATAGTCTAATCCTCGCTTGAATTTTTTTCAATTTTTGTCATAGAATATAAAGAATAAATCTGCTGGACAGTTTAATCCCAACAGATATTAGATTAGGTAGAGAAACATATGAGACCAACAGTCTAATCTGGTCTCATGGAGTAATAAGGGCAGATTTAGAATAGGTTTATTTTCTGTTTGTAAAAATAAATGATGTAAAGGGTCTGCTAGCTCAAATGCACCCTAGAAGAAGAAAAATGCTAAGATTGTAGTGTGGGTAGGTAGTTTGTTGGGGAAAGTTTTTCTGCTAATGTAATGTCTGCATATTGTGGCAGCTGATCAAAGAAAGAAAGGGATGTGCCAAGCAGCAGGCAACTGGCCTACTCCAAAGATCAAATCTATGAATTCTTGACTCCTTCAAGAAGAAGCCATCCCCATGTGGTGCCACTGTTAGCCCCTTATAAATTCCTTGACAAGCAAGCAAGGGGCTAGTTTGTTTTATAAGCCTGCAAGGAATGAATTTCCCTTGAAAACACATCATCCTTGCAGCTTTTTCATGTTCCCTACCTTGTGACTGTTTCCCTCTGATGTTCTGAGTCAATAAGCCTTGTTGATAAATAATTATGCTCCCAAAGGCTTTATTTCGCCCTTGATACCCCTGAAAAATGTCCCATTTCACTCTGTTGCCCCTTTTTCTAAGGTTCCTTTCCACCTTCTTCTCCCCTTTCTAAGCTTCCTTCATTAATCCTCTGATCCTCCAAAAAACCCGTGTATACCCTCCAAATACTCTTGTTTTGGATTGATAGACCTTTTCCCTCCCTGTCGTTACCCCTTTAGGCCTTTAATTTCATTGAAAATGGGCAAAACCCACTTTCCCACCTTATAATAAGGCCTAACCCCATAGAACTTTATAATTAAAAATTTATATTATAAATTCCACGCCATTAAACCATTCCCCTTTTCTACCCCCGCTATACATTGCATTAAAATTTATTATAAAGTTTATATCATATAACCCTCCACCTTTTAAACCTTCCCAATTGCATGTTTATGTTAAATTCTCTGATCGCGCCATCGTCGTTCATTTACCCGCCAGATCAACGGTTCGGAGTGTACTCGCCCCTGTTGACCCCACCGCGCACTATGCCAAATCCAGCCCAGTTTTCATTGCACCACTGTTGGGCGATAGGCGGTATTCCCCCGTTGCCCAGCGATTCCACTCAGCTCGCAACGCGTGGCTCCTGTACGATCCCAAAATCGCTTGCCCATTGCGCGTTATCTTTCGGTACAGAACGCGCAGCAATATTCATATCAGCCGTTAGATCTACCCTTGCCCATCCAACAGTCATCGCTCATCGAAGCTGTGCGGGGTTTAATCCATGGTCGCCGTACTCCTGGCCCACCGTTCGTCATCCTCCGTCATGGGTTCAACTGTTGATCTCCTCTCAGATCCGACGGTCTAGATTGTTCCCCCGCTGTTGACTATTCCGTTGTCGCCCGGTCCCACCACGTCACCTCCACGTGTCTCACCGTACATTCGCCCCTTCCGTATTATATTTTCGTGAAAAAGGTCGATGTATATAAGGTTTTCACGTATAATTTTTCCGCATTCTGCCAACCTTGCACCATCTCTGTTCTCCACCATTCCACAGCATTTTCCGCCATTTCTCCACAGTCCCACTATCATCCACATCATCGGCCCCCATCCATGGATTTCATAATAGGTTTCGTTTTTTTTCAGGGCTTCAGAAAGGCAGAAAACCGCCACAACTCAGATCTACTACTTCAATGGCATGCTGCACAGACAGAATTGAATCTGGAAGCTGGTACTATAATAGAAAAACTCAGAAAGGTAGCGGCGTCATAAATATTACCCAGGGACAGTTCAACCCCCGCGAAGAAACCTATCCAATGCCATTAAAGCCCAGATTCTGCAGCCAGAATTTGAATTAAGAAGTAGAGAGCTTAAGGCACGCAAATGAGGACATACAAGCCTTAGGTTCAAAGGTTTAGAGGAAAAGTACCGAATTGAAGACCCAAGGACCACGCAGAAAGTACAACATGCAGAAATCAATGCATAACAGGGGTTTCTACAGCAGCAGAATGTTTTTCCTCTATAAAGGAAAAAGTGCCCATGCAGTCTTTATTCTACATCGTGCTCTGGAGAGATTTTCTACCCTAAAAACAGCTCCGGTACTATCAGAGCATTTATTTCATCAGTATGGCAGACTTCTTTATCATTCATTTATCTTTTGTTTATTCACCAATAGCACCACATAGTACTGCAGTCAGAGTACATCAGAGTTATATCAGAGCAGTCTGAAGATTGAAGAGATCATTCGTTCACCCAAAGAACACCAGAGATTTATGCACAGGATTTATACAAAATGGGTTTCGGCCCTCTTTCTTTTTAGAAGTTTAATGTTGCATTTAGTTCTTCACCTAATTCCTTTGTTTCCCTTCAGCTATAAAAAGCATGAGATTATATTGCAAAGGTTGTTGATCAGTTATCAGAGAACTACAAGTTTTTTCTTTTGAGACATAGTCTCTGTGTAAAGTTGTAAGATAGGTTGAAGGAGATGTTTTCAAACTAAGTATTCAGCTATTGGAAATGTTGTACTTGATTGGTATTGCTATTTAATATGACAAGCACATTTATTTGGATCCTGATCTGAAGCAGCGGTGATGTTTTCCTATATTTGTGTTTACATTCATTTCATTTCGTTTCTACTGGCTTGCATCAGAATATTGGCATAGGATTTACCCTTGTTAGGTACCCTATGTTTCTTCTCTCCTTGCCTTTGATGTTTCTCTTCTGAATGTATTATCTCATGAATGATTTCAGTTGGTTTAACTAGTGTAGTGGATGTTATTTCCTACTCTCTGATGTATGAATTAAATGAATTCAGTTCTTAGATGTTTCTTGTTATAGATTCAGTTGGAAGATTTGGGAACACTGGGGATTAGAGTTAGCCCTGTCCAATAGGATCCTTGTGTGACCAACTAGTCTTTAACTTTGTGCTCTTAATTTGTGTTATCTCCTTCCCTACTACTTTTCCATACCACAATTATCTTTAAAGATCCTATGTCTCATATGACTAGCCCAATTGAAATCTTGCCTATTGATTAGCAAGCAAACCCTTTCCTGACTCCATTGCCCAATGGCTTTGAATATTTCCTGGAACATTTCACCTCTACCTTATCCCTCTTTGCTCATCCTAGTCTTACACTAAATCCTTCTTTCCTGATAACTAGCAACCAAACAAATCAAACAAACAAACCTTGTGCCTATAACTAGCCTAACATCATAACGTTCGAGATTCAAAGACAGATACCTTTGATACATCATAGAGAGATCCCTCTCTGGACCCAGGAGGGCTAGATCCTGAGGTCTGAAAGTGGTTTTGATGTTGTCTCATCTTTTGGTATTTCCAACCTTGCCAAAACATGGGAACCCCAACATGGCCATTAAATTTCTTGACCCTAAACTTACCATCTTCTGCCATTGCTCCCACTCGAACCAGGAAATCCTTCTTTCCTGTGAGTTTATCAGCCAAATATACCTTCGGCTCTGATACCAGTTGTTATAAAATTATATATTACAGAGCAATGCAACACATAAAATATGCGGAAAATACAAGCACACAAAACACATAAAACCAGAGAGACACAGATATATGTGGTTCACCCAGTTTGGGCTACGTCCAATTCTAACAACTTGGGCCTTTCCTTTGTATTGATCCGTGAAATGAAGAGACACATGCACACACGGGAAGAATTTTTCACCGTCCCTGAAATTCCCCATCTCGCACAATTGGAGGGCTCATTCCGTGACCTATGAGCAGTGAGATGACTTGAAACCACTTTCATGACATCCCTCTGAACATGAGCTTTCATTGCCCTGAAGACAACTCCTTGTGAAAAACCCTAAAAACACCCCCTTTTGCATTGGTGCAGGAAGCCAGTTCAGTACCCGCGCCAATGGGGGAAATCGTTCAAATAGGGCGCGCAAATTGGCGCTCTGTCTCAGAGTCACACTCGCGCTAGCCATTTTAAGGAGTGTTTTTTAAAAATAAATGGCAGAAGTTTCGTCCTAACCAATCCATAAACTGGTATCTAATTTGAGTTGGGCAGTTTGGCTCCAGATCTCCATGTAGAGGAAGTGGTTTGCCACCTCTCATGGAAGCTTCCTTGAGGATAGGGACAATCCCATGATTATAGGGATCCCAACTCCCCTTCCTCCATCTATAAAAGCTTGCCCATCTCCTTTGCAAGCTAGTTCCCAAGAGCCATCAGAGCCTAATGCTGCAAGAGCCTTTATTCATTCCCTTAAGGCCAAATCCAAGCAAGGAGATTATTGTCGAGACATCCGAAGAGAGAGGCTTGTCCCTATTCCTGGCAAGCTTTACTGAGACGTATTCCGCTGATGACTCGCCGAAGGAAGGTTCAGCGTCAGAGCCTGGTTGTATTTTCCTGCGTATGAATTAATGATAAGCAACTATTGGTTATGGTTTCACTCGTATTGTTCATTATGATCATGATTTGTGTCCTCTCTAACTGATACATAATTGCATATATTGGGTTTTACGCTTGTGTTTGTCGTGTTTCTTGTGTGTGCAGGTGTTCGATCGTGGCAAGCGAGAGGATTGTGATCTGCTGGAGCAAGGAAATGGGAGCGCAATATTCTCTACAAACAACAACGTTGGACTTGAGCTAGGCCTTCTTTGCAAGTTGGTTTATTGTAATTAGGAACCTGCGCCTTAGCGTGATACGATTTTTGCTAGACCCAATCTGGGCTAGTAGGGATCGCCTCTGTCCGCAGAGGGGATTTACCTCTACAACAAATTGGCGACTCCACTGGGGAGTTAGCTTGTTGTTTGCTTTATAAACTACAAACGGAGCCTGAAGTTAGCTAGATAGCCTTCGAAACGCTCTTGCTCTGCATTATCAAAAGTAGATGAATGTTGCTTCAGTCAATCTCCGGTTTAGTTTATGAACTGAACACTTGGAGTATTGTCTTGTCTTTCGGTCGATTCTTGACTTTGACTGCTTGATCAACTCTTTTGGCTGGATTTTTTCGTGAGTTTGGCTTTTGGTTTGAGCTCCAACATCACTGGTCTGCTTCTTGGATTGCTTATTTTTATTTTTTACATAGCAAACTTGACTGGCGCACTTATTAGCCTGACAGTCGCGCCAATTGGCGCTAGTTTCCAGTTCACTACCCGGGCCAATCCTGTTATGGCACTAGTTTCCGCCTGACAGTCACGCCAATGCTGAAAGGTGCTAGGGTTTGCTTGGTTTTTAGCTTTCTAAGCTTGATCTGTGGTTTTGGTTTCTTTCTTTTTTTCGACTGCTTGAGTGTTCTGGAGCCTTGTTTGACTGACTGTGACCTTCTTCCTTTGGTTGTTTGCCCGTTTCTATTGATTTTACATTTTAGCCCTAGGGCATCTAGGTGTTATTGTGCGTCGAGCCTCCCTTGGGAGTTTTTGGTTTCTGTCTGTTCAGTCAACTTTGTGATTGCTTCTTTGCATTCGTTTGGTGGTTGTCTATCATTTTATTGCGTTATTTGAGTGATTGGCTTCTTCTTCATTCGAATTTCGCTTTGTCTCGCTTTGAGCCTAGATTACATGGTTCATTTGAGTCTTGGAGATTCTGCTTAAAGTGGTGAGTCTGGTCTTGGTTGGGAGAAATTCTTTGTTTTTTCATTTTCAGGCATTGGCGCTTGTTGTCAGTTAGCAACTCGCACCAATTTTCCATTGGCACTAGTTGTCAGTGAGCAAGTCGCGCCAGTTGGCGCTAGTTGTCAGTGACAAAGTCGTGCCAATTTCAGGGTGTGTGAAAATTGAGATTTTTTCCCTAAATCCTTCACTAGTGTGTCTTTCCCTTCTGGTCTTTTCACTGTATGAGCATAGATTACATTGCTCATTGTTTGAAATGTCTTCTTTCTATGATTGTTTGATGTAAAAGGGAATGAATGCCTTGTTTTGATCTCTTTCTTTGGAAGTCCTCTTTGTGTTTGACCTCATATGTCTTGTTGCCTTTTGATGGATTTCGTTACAAAGTGTTTGAAACAACGATTGCATTCTTAGTGTTTGTTTACATCTCTTCTGCATTCATCCTTCGTTAAGGAGATTTGCATTCTTTTAGTTTTCGTTTCATAGTTTGCTTTTCGTTTAAATGCATGAGATCACATTGCATCGAAAAGTATTTTTTGACATTTATCATTGAACTTAGATTACATTGTTTAATGATTGAAAGCTAAAAATCGCTTTGAGTGCATTCTCTTTCATTAAAAGCATGCATTAAGTAGATTCTCATTTCATTGAAAAATGCATTGAATTCATTCTTATTATTTGAAAAAGAAAAAGGAAATTGTGCATAGATTACAATTGCATAGTTTTCGAAAAAGAGGATTTTGCATAGATCACATTGCATTATTCGCATCGTTGAATGTTTGAAATTACTTTTGGATAGCGAAATTCATCTAGTTTGGAAAATTTTCGTTTTTAGTGTTGTTGTTTGTTGCATCATTGTTTGAAAATCTTCCCTTAACTAGATAGCATTCATCGAATTGAAAGATATTTTTTCTCATATAGCTGCATATAGGAGATTGTCATATGACACTCGCTAGGGCCTGAAAACTGAAACATAATTGAAGATAAACATTAAAATTTATTCAATTTACAATAAGGCAACATTCAAACATTAATGAAAGATTTAGAGGTCTAGGCTAGAGACGTGTTGCAGCGTCTTTAAACCTAGTAGCTGTCGTTCACCTCTTGGCTTTAGACAACACTAGTACGGACTTGTGCTCCCCGTACTGTCGCGTATATAAAGGGAGACCCCACTATGTTGCTATCCTTTATCCATAGGAAGCCGATTCTGCCGCCCTATACCCGTGATACACCAGACACAGCATTCGGGGAGATTGCCTGCACGTACGTTAAGTCCTTGGTTGATTTCTCCTTCATTTTGAAACCAAGGTGTGTATTGCAGTTCACGGTTATTTGGTACACCCTTTGCCTATAATTCCTGAGCAGTCATTTCGATCTTTTCTGACTCTTTAAATTTGAAAAGGTCATCAAGCGCTTGTCCTTTCACGCTTGTTTCCAATCTGAAAGTGATAGAGTCACCTTTTCCTGTTTCTTGACTCTTAAAATATGAAACGGTAGAGTTTTGTTTCAATGTCATAAAAATTAACTGCCCACGAAATATTCCTGGTTAAATTTAGTTTCCTTAGGGTGTTGTTCTAAAGATCATTTCTGATGGCAAATTTTCCGGAATACACCAACCAAGGAATCCCCTCCGATGGGAATCTTGGTCATTTTCCTCCTTTTGGGAATGTTGGCGCTCCTTATATGGCTACGTTGTCCCTTCCTGGGTTAACGGTTGGGTTGCCTGTTTGGTTGTTTTCAACCTCTATGGTCCCGAATGTCTCGGCTACTGGTCAATCAGTTCCTCCGCCTAAACAACATCATGTTGATTCTAAGGTGGACCTCTCCCCTTCTTCGCCTATTTCTGCGTCCTTCTCTTCTACTTCGCCTGGTGAAAGTCTGGATTCGAGTAACCAGGTGGCTAAGAAGAAGAAGAAGAAGACAAAGAAGAAGAATTCTGATAAGCGAGAGGCTAAGAGTGCAACTACTGCTTCTGAAACATCGCTTCTTGACGAACCTTCCGACCCTCCACAGAAATTCAAGTTCCCTTGCATGTTGTGCACAGGAAACCATCTTCTTCGAGATTGCCCTGGCATTCCCAAGGTGCTTGAAGTATGGTCCAACGGTCACCCGCCGTTGCCTTTGGCTTCTGGGAGTCAGGTTGGGGGCACGTCTTCAACTGGTGCTGGTAAGGCTCCTAAGAAGCAGGGTAAGCTCACCAATCCCTATAAGTTGTGTGAAGGGCACCATGCCATTCACCTTTGTCCGTATATGGATGAAGCCAAACGAGTTTTGGACAGCTCAACTGTTTCTACACCATGCCTCCCAGATGGTTATAAACAGCTTTCTTTGAGCCCTCCACCAGTTGATCCTACAATTGGTCAAGAGTCATCCTTGGTCGATTCCGCTCCCTCGGAAATTCAAATTCAGGAATCCATTCCCGACCAACCATTGGTCATGGGATCGGTTGAACTGGCCCCGTCTACGGTGCACTAGGTCTTTTCTGTTGAGAGTGGATTTCACACCCCTCATGTTCTTCTGGTTTCTTCAGATTCCTCAGACTTGGAGAAAGATTCTCCAGTCCCTATATCTCAAGAAGCTGCTCCTCCACCTCCCATGATGGAGGTCCCAGAGGATACTCCTCCCACCTTCGAGATAGAGGTTGTGGAGGATGCTCCTTCTTCTTCCGTAACACCAGGGGAAGACCATCTCGGTTCGATGGTAGCCCCTCCAAGTATTTTGTTCACTTCCTTTGATTGGATTCGATTTGCAGGATACCGCCTTCCCTCTTATGTGCCTTTCGAGATAACAGTACAGGCCTTTTGTTTGGTCATACCCAGCACCATTATAGACGAAGGCGCGTCTGTTAGTGTTCTATCCTGAACTACCTGGCAAGCTTTCGGTTCACTGTCGCTTGCACCCGTTACGCAGAATCTGTTGGCATTTAACAGAAGAACTAGTCAACCATTAGGGATCCTTCCAAGGTTACCTGTTACTTTGGGAGGTAAAACTGTCCATATGGACGTGATGGTTGTTCCAGGCCCCTTAGATTTCAATCTGCTCTTGGGGCGCGATTACACCTATGCCATGGGAGCGCTTGTCTCCTCCCTTTTTCGTGTGATCTGTTTTCCACATGACGGGCGGATCGTGACCATTGATCAACTTTCGTTCTTTGGTCCTGATGTGGCAACTTTCCCGCCATCATCCCTTCCTGGTTTTTATCCACCCGTTGTATCTTCCCCACTGTAGGTCAACTATGTGGCTACCTACCCTGTGCCTGTACTCAGTGATGATGCCGTCATGCATAGTGTGCTGGGGGCATTGGGTCCTGACTTCCAGGATGTTTTCCTTCCATCATAAGTGGAACTCTTGGAAGCTATGACTTCATATTCATTATGATGAGGTCGTCGGAGCATGGTTCCTTTCTTGTGTCAAGCTCATTAAAAAATGAAACAAGGTTGGGGAGCAAAGTTCCTTGTCTTGTGTCAAGCTCCTTAAAAAATGAAACAAGGTCGTTGGAGCAGAATTCCTTGTCTTGTGTCAAGCTCCTTAAAAAATGAAACAAGGTTGTCGGACTAGAGTTCTTTGTCTTGTGTCAAGCTCCTTAAAAAATGAAACAAGGTTGTCGGAGCAGAGTTCCTTGTCTTGTGCCAAGCTCCTTAAAAAATTAAACAAGGTGTCCTGAGGATAGTTCTTTTAATGTGTCAACCTCATTAAAACAATGAAACACTTTCCTGTTCAATTCGAGTCTTTGATAAGTTCTCATAAAATCCCAGTCGAGTATTTCTCTTGATCTCGTAACTTGAACCTTCACTCCATCTTCCTTTCATATGGACTGAAGCTTGGGGGGCATGTACCTCGAATTGAGTCACCATGCTGGGGGCATGCTTACTTTTTCAAGCATAGTTTGTTTCCGTTTCAAGCTTGTGTAAAAATAAAACCGGTTTCAAGCATAGTTTATCTTTGTTTCAAGCTTGTGTAAAAATGAAACCAACTTCAAGCAGAGTTTCCTGATTTCAAGCTTGTATTAAAATGAAACCTTTTCCCATTTTACCTTTCGTGATTTCCATTTTATCAGCCTGTTTTTGCCAGATGAGCCTTGGTTTTCTCATTCCACCATCATTATCTGCTTGGCCGATCATATGACTTCCCTTGGTTGTTTCACCCATTCCTAAGGAACCTCTACGATGAGTGGTCTTGTTAGCCAGCCTCTTAACCTTTATTTTTTCTTAGCAGTTCCATCATTACCGGAACCAGTTGCTACCCTTTATACCACTCGTTCCTCTAGGAGGAGTCAACTTTCAGCTCTTTTCTAACTCTCTAAACATGAAAAGATTATCGAGTCCCTTGTCGTTTCGATCTCATTAAAGTGGCTACGAAGCGACATCTACCCAGTATACGTTTACCCCTTTTTCGGGCTAGGATAGATTATTTACGAAAAAGGAATACCCTAGCCTATCGCGACTAGGAGGTTTTCTCAGACATAGTTTTCTACCTTTTCGAATCTGAGGAACTATTTACGAAAAGAGACCGTTGGAGTTTACTTTTTCGCTGTCTTTTCAAACTCTCTAAATATGAAAAGATGCCGAGTTCTTCCTTTTTCAGACTCGTTAAACACCGATGACATCGGAAATCGTCAATCATGACGTTATTCAAGTTTCTCCTTCCTAGGGCTCATTAAATGTACTAGGATGGATTCGTCCGAAGGACGAATTTATATGACAAGAATATGGTATCCTCTTCAAGCTTGTGTAAAAATAAAGAGGTACTCACCAGAAATGGTGGGGGAAAATGGAACCAACATCATTGTTGTGTTGGCAGTATGTCGCTCTTGAACATGGCACTTGTCTGCATTCGTGTCGAGTTGGGGACATCTCATCTCATTTTCCACTTGCCTCCATGGGTTTGGGTGATCCCTTTTGACCTCTCATCTGCTCTTTGTCCCGTCATCATGACCTCTGATCTGTTGATGTCAAATACTGCCAAACTCACTGTAGTGCCGCCATATGTTCAAGAGAAGTTGGCCTCTGCAGATTTCAACCTTCCTCTGATTCTCATCTAAATCTTGATTCACAAAGACATTATGTTCTTCTGTCTCGTGTCGATGATGTGGGAAACACTATGGCCCACCTTTGATCAAAGTCGCTTCCTATCGACTTCAGCTCATTATCCAGGAAGCTGATCTAGAGACTCCCTTCTGGTACCTTGGAGCCTGCATGCCTCAATGGCAGGTTCTTCGCGTTCGACGTGAGGTTTTCATTATTGGCCTCCGATCTAGTAATTCTACGAGTGTTCGATGCCAACTCATTGATTCACATGCCGTAGATTGTACCTATAGTACCTTGAGGGCCATTGTCATCATTTGTGGTACCTCTCGCGTCTGTTAAAAGCTTTCATCATTGGCTGGTAATCAGGCAATGTTCTTGCATGTTCGACTTCAGCTCACATATTCGCATGCTTGAACTTGTACTTTGTTCAGGTCGAGATGGAGCACAAGACCCTGGATTCCTGTCTGTTATAATCCAGGCTGCGATTTTGTGGATTCTTATAATTAGTTACATGACTCACTGATTGGATGGTTGCGACCATACCTGAGTCTATTTATCGATCCTCACTGGATGGCTGCGTCCATACCTTGGATCTGGATTATTATATACTCTGTTATGGATGGCTGCGCCCATACCACATATATATTATGTATCTGAGATATCAGTTGTATTTCTCTACGTAGGTTTTTCGATGGCGGTGTCTTCAGTTGGACACGTTCTCCTAAAGCATTTCACCCCTCTCTCTCTTTCGGGCCTCATGCTTTAGGGGGCATCTGTTACACAAAAATTGGTCACTGTCCTTGCAATTCCCCATCTCGCACAATTGGAGGGCTCATTCCGTGACCTGTGAGCAGTGACATAACTTGAAAACACTTTCATGGCATTCCCCTAAACATGTACTTTCATTGCCCTGAAGACAACTCCTTGTGAAAAACCCTAAAAACACCCCTTTTTGCATTGGCGCGGGAAGCCAGTTCATTACCCATGCCAATGGGGGAATCCTTCAAAGAGGGCGTGCCAATTGGCGCTCTATCTCAGAGTCGCACTCACGCCAGCCATTTTAAGGAGTGTTTTTTAAAAATAAATGGTGGAAGTTTCGTCGTAACTAATCCATAAACTGGTGTCTAATTTGAGTTGGGAGGTTTGGCTTCGGATCTCCATGTAGAGGAAGTGGTTTGCCACCTCTCATGGAAGCTTCCTTGAGGATAGGGCCAATCCCATGATTATAGGGATCCCAACTCCCCTTCCTCCATCTATAAAAGCTTGCTCATCTCCTTTGCAAGCTAGTTCCCAAGAGCCATCAGAGCCTAATGCTGCAAGAGCCTTGATTCATTCCCTTAAGGCCAAATCCAAGCAAGGAGATTATTGTCGAGACATCCGAAGAGAGAGGCTTGTCCCTATTCCTGGCAAGCTTTACTGAGACGTATTCCGCTAACGACCCGCCGAAGGAAGGTTCAGCGTTAGAGACTGGTTGTATTTTCCTTCGTATGAATTAATGATAAGCGACTATTGGTTATGGTTCCACTCGTATTGTTCATTATGATCATGAGTTGTGTCCTCTCTGACTGATAAATAATTTCATATATCAGGTTTTACGCTTGTGTTTGTCGTGTTTCTTGTGTGTGCAAGTGTTCGATCGCGGCGAGCGAGAGGATTGTGATCTGTTGGAGCAAGGAAATGGGAGTGCCATCTTCTCTACGAAAAACAGCGTTGGACTTGAGGTAGGCCTTCTTCGCAAGTTGGTTTATTGTAATTAGGAACCTGCGCCTTAGCGTGATACGATTGTTGCTAGACTCGTTCTGGGCTAGTAGGGATCACCTCTGTCCGCAGAGGGGATTTACCTCTACAACAACAACCTACAGCAGATCCGCTGTAATATCCTCTGTTCTCTCTCACAATATCCTTCTCTGTTTCTCGCTCCGAGAATACACATACAATACACAGCCGCAATACAATAACCTCATAAAAGCGAGGGGTTGCCTTCTAGGGCAAAAAACCCTAAACTAAACATAACTTCTACCATCAGATCATTTGTTTAATGAACGGCCCAGATTGACTAGAAATTACTATACTTTTACAAGGAAATTTTACATCTGTTTTTAGCTTCGGGGGCGCTGCCCCCGAACCCCCCCGCCAGGGGGGGGGCTCTGAAAATCATTGCCGCCCCCCCCTGGACCCCCCACGGCAGCGATTAATTACGGGTGGCCTTTCCGCCCCTTTTAAGGTACAGGGGTCCAATGTTGTGATACAAAGTAACCAAGATAATCAGGCTCCACACCCAACACGTTTTCCTTCATTTTCCTCCTCACATGCAACTTGTGACCTTTCACCTTCCTTTTCTCCTATTTTTCATTATTTTCATGAATAAAATGCCAATTAATGTCTTGTGCCTTGCCAAAGCCTTTTCCAATTTCCTTAGCCATAATAAGTCGAAGTGAACACTCGTTAGGATATTTTTCCCAACATTCAGCTTGGAGTACATGTCCTATCGACTATGGTTATTATTTTTTGTCTTTAGTAACTTTTATTACATGGAATTTTCACTAGGGTTGTTACAGAACCCTTCCCCTTGGGGGAACACTGTCCTCAGTGTTCAATGACACCTACAAACCAAAAAACCGCTAAAAATAGAACATAATACCTATGGATATTTATAACACGACTCGTTGTAGTATTTACAATGAATAACCTTCTCAAAATAAAAACTGTCATGACAATCATACCATGTATTGGAGCTTTATAACACAGCTCAATACGTCATTTAAAATATTATACACATATACAAATTTTCTCAACTATAAAATAAAAGGATATGATGCTTGTATCAATCAGTAACGGAATCCAGAGGCTCACACCTCCACCCTAAAAGTAGTACCATGATTCACTTACTTCCCAGGAAGTCCAGAATCCACTGCCAAAGTCAAAGTTGAATCCAATGTAAAACGCTACAAACCTGTGCCACTTGTCCTCTCAGTGCATAGTTATCAGCTCATTGTTCCAAGGTACACTCCCAATGTGCATCTGATCCCATATGGAAATGTTAATTACCAAAAAAAATCCATCCCCTACCTTCCCTTCTCTGCTACATAGTCCCTATGGAAATCCGGTCACCCCCTTCCGTGTAGTCATACACCTTCCAAGTTCCGTTGGCACCCCCATCTCGAGCAGTCCATCCCTTAGCAAGAATTCCTCTCATTGGAATGTACAAAACCAAGGCATATCCCTGCCTCAAAACCATTATACCGGTCATTACATGCTCATGTAAATCAATGGAAACTATTGGGTACGAGTGTCCCACAATGGCCCTACTCCTGAAGTGCTTTAATAGCATATTGCTGCATGTTCCAATTCCTTTTGCTGACACTGCTAGTTCTTGCAGTCGGTTTCAACCACCCAACCGAGAATTTTCATGCTTCTTGTACCAAGCACATAATTGCCATATATTCAAAATAAATTTAAATAAACTCAAATCATACCTCATTGGTAGCTCGTCAATAAGGTACACATGGACTTATGTTTATTTCCTTTCACAAAAGTCAAACTAATCATCATGTATAAACATATCACATCTGGTTAGCTCAAAACTCAACCATCATAATTCAAAATCATGAATCACATGCAATCATCATAAACCATAATCATAAATCACATGTAGCCATCATAATTCATAATCATAGATCACATGCATAATAGAACTAAAATAAAATATCGATACTCATCCTTCATCGGTCCTTACTTCTGCCTTTGTTCTTTTTGTACACACACTGGATCGATTGCCACACTCGGCAAGAATACAGTTCCATTTCTTCTCTTCAATCACGTATGCATACACACATTATACAACAAGTACATCCACACAAGGCGTACAACACCACACAATACATGCATCCACACTGACATACAACACATACACCTACACCGATGTACAATAAAACACGATAAAAATGCCTACACCGACTCTACAACACATACACCTATATCTGATGTACAACACAACACAATACATATACATATACAAAGTACAACACAACGAATACACATGTCATGATACAACAACTACACCATGCACATAGATAGTACCGCATGCCCACAACACAACATGTACAACATGCACAAAATACAGCATGTATACTAGTACCATATGCACAACATGTACATTGTACCACCTGTCCTCAACACTACTTGCACAACATGTACTCAACATCACATGTAAACGACACCACCTGCACAACGTGTACACAATGCCAAATGTAATCCACACCACCTGTACAAACAATACCACATGTACAATGTGTACACAATACTACATATGTTACATGTACACATCACCATAGGCACAATCTCTAAATATACAACATGCACAACATATACACAACAGTAGTATTGTACATCCATATACTAGACACTAACCCCACAAGAAACCTTGATTCTAGTGTCTTTCCATTATCCATGCTTATCTTAACATGCCGCAGATCACACTACTTTCACTTCCCTGATGTACTCCTCAACATTTCCTGTCCATAACATAAACATAGGCATAGTACAAGCATGTAATATCAATTCATTTCCACATGATATTGACCTCATAGATATGTTAAAGTTACTCTTCCCACTTGATTCCTCACAAGACCAAGAACCTCTTCATGTCATTCATCTGCATGAGAAATCACTCCTCCACAAGAATGATCCTTGAAAACCCTATCATATAGTGACATAGATAAATACACATATATATAATCATTAGTATAAAAATTCACGATTCTATCAAATAATGACATACATACACATATATACCTATAAACATTAGCATTAAACAATCATGATCCATGACGACCCTGTTAGAAACGACATGCATACATACATACATACATACATACATGTATACATATATAAATATCAACATAATCATGATCACAACACAATTTCTAGATATCATAAGGTCTAGGTTAAGAGAACCTCCTTTATCTATGCACACCATGCACAACATTAAGAAAAACAGTTCCCAACATAGCCAAGGAATTTGGCGCCTCAAATACATTTAATTTACCTTTTTGGTGTAACCCTTCTCATGTTTGTACTGCCACCGTCCATGTACCACAATGGACCCAACCATTCCAACCTATTGTCATACTCTTACCTTTTGTTGCACTTACACATGCACTGAGTTTCATCAGTGCCTTACATTACCTGTTGGGTACCACACAAATCTCCCCGAGCTCCATTAACTTCCTCTTTCCAAACCAAGTCCCAAGACTCTCAAACATAAAACTCAAGAAAAAAAAAATAAGAAGAAGAACATGAAGAACCAAAAGAAATATGACACCGCAACAAAGTGGCAACACCTTGCACCAAACAAACAAAACTGCAAATCACAAAGGGCCGAAAGCACAAAACTAGAAACAAATACCATCACTCAATCGCAATGGTTTCCAAGGAAATTTCAACTCAAGCCTTTTCAAAGACTTCAAGGTAATCTCTTTTTCCATGAAATCCCATGCATCATACTGCCATAAACATATAATTTTTAGTGCATAAATAAATATAACAAGAAGCTAGTTACCTTACCTTGTTGTGCCAATCATGTTTCCTTGTATCTAAACACACACATGTCAGCTATATGTATCAACATATAGAAAACATGTCTATAAATTTTAAATCAACATTTACCAAGGCTAACAACCATGTCATAATCCACAATAAACTCACCTTCATCGACCATAATACATAGTGCTACAACTATCACCTACTTACACTCAAATACATATCAATTGTCTCAATGCATAAATGTTATTACAACCATCTTCATGCAATATTACAAACACATACGATTCATAAAACATTCAAACCAACTATAAATGTACCATGTTAAATAAATCAACTAGATGATGTAATAGACACCAAATCACTCAAACACCAAATAGACGACATAATCAAACATTCAAGCACCAAGTATACGACATAAGCAAACTCATACCTTAATGTACCTTAGGGGATGCTATATTGTCTACAAAATCAATCGAGATTAGCACGATACAAATTCACATCACATAAACTTAGACATAAATAAAGTCATGATATCCATAACAGTAACTAGCTAACATGTTCGCATCATAAACTCATAAAAATTTTCATTCATGCATAACAATCACATATGCACAGTCGTCCTATATTAGTACAACACAATATCACAAATAGATTGACTCATACCTAAATGCCATAACCCTAACCAACTGCATAGGTCAATCCACATTGACATGATACATATAACATCAAGATCTTAAATTCAATAACCTTAATCATCAAGTTAACTATCATATAACAACAACAAGTTGATCTTATAACATAATCATCAATATCATATAACATAATCATCAAGTTAATACCATGCACGATTAACCAAAGCATGTACATATGATCAGACTAATTGGCTAACATATCAGGTATGTAACCATAAAATCAATAGAATGAAACGAATACACATAAACACATATGCAACCAACATAAATGCATGATCAACACACTTCTCATCCAATCCAAGGGTTGAACCATGCTCTGATACCTCTCTGTAACACCCTCTTCCCACATCTACCCAAGTGACCATCCAACCGGGTTAAACATGTGACGAGAGGATACTATAATGAGATTCAACCTCCTAGGTGACCTTAAGGAAGTGGAATGGATGGAAACACAACATATAGTCCTTGTACAACAACAACAACACCCCCAGGAGGTAACTCAACCATTAAGGGCTCTTACCCCTGTGTCACACTGACATTTTGACCTATCTGAGCCATATTCAGAGGCTATAGCCACAGATATAACACTACATGCCAGCGGCCAGGGGCCAAATACTCAGTTGTGTGCTAGTGGCCCTGGGATTTGAGCCACCTTTTTAGGCCCCAAAACCGAGTGCTCTGCCCATAACTTAATGAAAAGTTAAGAGATGATAAATAGCAACAGTAAAATGATACGGAAGCAATCACATCAATAAGAACTCATCTGGACCCTTCAAGCGATTATAGGCATTTTTCAAACACGTTAGAAACATGAAAGCTACAGGTATAAACAAGAGATAGAGCATAGGGGTCCCATACTTATCTAAGAATTTCTAAGAAGAATTTCTCCCCTACATCATTAACTGCAATATAACCTATTTCACCATAGATACATTGTGTATTCATTTACAAGTAAAAACATGGAGAGAGCCATACATCATTACTGATAAAATACATGCTTATAACCAACATAATAACAACATAAATACCATGGATACAACAAAAATATAATCCAAATAATAACTAGTAGATTTATACATTAAATACCAAAGGAATGAATTTCTCATTAATGAATGTAGAAATTAACCGAAGATGGGCCTTCCACATTCCGCCCGACCATAGATTGGTTGAGCCAAGTCTCACTTCATCCAATCACCCATGTGCCATATTCCAAGCATGAATGTGGAATCTCATCAAACACATCAATCACAACCAATCCATGGCTTCCAAAGGGAAAACCACCTCAACCCTCAACCAATGATTCCACCTCACGGTCGGACATCACAACCATCATGGATTGTTATCTATCCATGTTGTTTCGAGGCTCTAGAGTGTTTGTTCCAACTAGGGCTTCCAGGACTAGTAACTCAACCCCAACTATTACAGGGCTTCCAATATTAGAAACCCAACCCACCTAGGGCTTCCAGACCATTTTTCCAACCAAGTCTTCTAGGACTAGTAACTCAACCCACAATGTTTCATCAAGCTTCGAGAGTGTTTGTCCAATCAAGGCTTCTAGGAAATAATAACTCAACCCAACGGCTAAAGGAATGATGAGAACCAACAAAGAAACAATAAATGGAAATAAACCCACAACACGATGGCTATCTAGGAAATGGCAAGGCTAGGAAAATCCACATACATACACCATGCATGCCAAAACTAGTGAGGAAAACATTCATGCAACTTGGTACCTGCAATCAAAACCCGTTGTAGTGGTTGATCCCTATGTCTTCTTGCGCTTTCCTACTCTTCCTTCTCCTTCTTGATCCAAATCACCAAGTATCCACACTCTTCGAGAGTGCTCCAAGAAAACTCTAAGTATCCAAGAGTATGAGAGAGAGAGAGAGAGTAATGAGAGAGCTCCAAAAATGAACTGAAAAAATCTTACCAACTGATCATAAGAAGACTTTTTATTAATGAGGCCTCTATTTTCTTCATTTTCCATTATTTTCCTCCATTTTCCTCCTCACATGCAACCTGTGACCTTTCCTTTTCTCCCATTTTTTTTATTTTCATAAATAAAATGTCAATTGATACCTCATGCCTTTCCAAAGCCTTTTTCGTTGCATTTTCCAATTTCCTTAGCCATAATAAACCGAATTGAACACTTGCTAGGATGTTTTCCCTAACATTCAGCTCGAATACGTGTCCCAATGACTGTGGTTATTATTTTTTTCCTTTATTAACTTTTATTACATGGAATTTTCACTAAGGTTGTTACACTAGATTTTTTTTCTCACTAGTCATTGAAGACATAGACACCACATGCTTTGACTCTTGCAACATCCAAATTTAAAAAACTTTGAACTTGGTGTGAGGGAGAGATCATAGGAAACACTAGTATGATAATTCACGTTTTCCAATGGAGTAAGGAGATTCAAACAAAACATAGAATATCCCAATGGGTAGTTAGCAAAAGGGTAAACTATTTTATGTCTAGTCTCTACAATTTTTTCGTTTTAGGTTTCTATGCATGGTGGAGTTCTATGATTAGTGTGTAGGGTGTACTAGTTGCATTGAAAACTCTTGGATTGTTCTGGTTATTTTGGTCCTCACTCTTTTCGCAGAGCTTCTCCCTAGAACTGCCACCCTATCACTAATATCTCAACCTATACCTTGCTTAGCCTAGTCATTATGATTAATTCCTCTCATAGTTCTATTTTGGTTTAGTATAGCCTCGTTTATTATTCCTCATCTCCTTTGGGGGTTTACAAGTGTCATGTATTTTACACTCCAATGATATTCCTTTCCAACAAACACACTATTGTTGAGGGTCTGGAGATCATTTTCCTTTGGGAAGGCCTCATGCTCACACTCAAGCCCAATCTGCTGATGTTATTTTCCATTCTACTACACCTCCTCAAATTCAGGAAGAAACCCAACAATTGGAAGCTTTAACTACCAATGGCCATCAGGCCTATTCTAACTTTGAAATTCAAACTGAAGTTGCTAGTTGGGTTCTTGACAGTGGCCACACTAGGGAAAAATAAATAAATGCCTTAATTACTTGACTCTTCATTGGTAAATAAATATGCTCCTTGTTTGGGTGGTCAAAGAAAAATATGAGGACCACAATGAGATCATTTCATGCCTCAATGAAATTCAGCAAGCCCCATCCCACCAACAAGTCTCTTGCTTAGTCAACCTTGATGCCCATTTGGTATATATTGAATTCCGTCCTCAATGTGGTAACAAACTGTTGAAATTCAACAAGAAAATTTCATCACCCACGCCTAGTGCATTAAGCACCTACACTAGGGTGGGGCCCACAGGGCTATTTTTTGTGCATGTCTATTTTAGTTATCCCTTAATTAAGATGGAAAATAAAATGTAATATAGTCTCAAAAATAACTTGTAATAGTTAACTAAGAGTGATAAACTCATTTATCTCATGTATTTCATGTTAGAGGTAGTTGGTGAGGCATGCAGAGTAATTCTAGCTGTAGCAGAGTTCGAAGTGAAGTGGTGCATTAGTTAATGCAGGTTGTAATCAATTTAACTCAATTGTGCTAGTTGTAACTGTTAGATACACTAGTGAGAGATCAAGTGAATTAAATATTAATTAATTCACAATCAGTGATCTCACATGCAACTGAGGATTTACTATTATTAGTTGCATGCATGTCAGATCCAGTGGAGACCCAGTTGAGATCTAGGTGAAAGGGAAGTTGACTATCAATTGTAGGATTATTGGGTTGCACCCATGTAATCAAAAACCCATTAGAGTGCCCATGATAATTGCAGAGTAAAGGAAGGCCAAAATTCATATTCTTTAGGGATTGTGCAAGGCAGGCAGACTTTCTGGAGGCAGTAAATTGGCTAAGTATTGGTCAGTTTTTGTATGACAACGTGAGACAATTAGTTGAGTACTGGAGGGCTATTGTGACAAGAGTTTTGTATGTAATTGTTTCATGATTCCATGTTGAATATAAAATAGAAGATAGTCGAGTTTTGAGCAACAATATTTCCATGGGAAATTATCTATGTTGTGTTTGATTTGATTCTTCTTTACTTCATGTGATTGGTGATTGTGTTTTTAATTCCACAAAATATTTGTAGAAGAGATTCAGTATTTAACTTTAGTACATTATTAGAATGGATTGAATCCATGATATACATGCTTGCTTTATAATTTCTACATGGTATCAGAGCACAGGAAATCACAATTGTGAAGGAGGAGTTGAGTTTGTGACTGGATAGAATTCAAATTTGCAGAAAGACTTTCTTGGTGCTACAACTGATTTAGGATCGAAATGGATTTCAATGGCTTGAGGTTGGAGTATGCACTCGAGGGAATCTCAAAATATATTTCTTGGAAGGACATGATGGAGGTAGTACTCGAAGACAATGTCTTGAAGGAATTCATTGAAAATGATGTTCCTAAACCCGCTATGACATATGCTGCAAATATTGATGCATGGAAAAAGAAAGCAGCAAAGGTGAGGAGGATCCTGTTGGAGGGAGTACGAGACCAAATTGTCTCAAGCCTCCATGGGAAATCCACACCATATGCAATGTGGAAGGCTTTGACGGATCTATTCCAGAGTAGCAGCGACTATAGGGAATTGGTGGTCAAAGATAAACTCGAGAAGCTCAAGACGGAGAAGGGCGACTCCATACCAAAATATCTAACAAAGTTTGTCCAATTTCAGGATGAACTGGGGAGCATTGGTATTATTTTTTTTTATTATGATTTGGAGAGCTTGGCTCTCCTAGGACTTCCTAAGAGTTGGCACAATTATCAAGACTCTGTCAATGGAAGGGAAACATTCCTAGATTGGGAACGACTGTGGTCAGCTTTGGTGCAGGAGGAGTTCAGAAGGAATACCAGAGATGGATCTTCATCTAAGAATGAAGATGAAGAAGATTCTTCTTTGGATGCCAAGGTGAAGAAGGGGAAGGGGAAGAAATTCCATTCCAAACCCGAGTCCCGGAATGGCAAGAGGCAAGACATTTCCAAGGTGAAGTGTTTTCATTGTCACGAGCATGGGAATTTCGTTACTAACTATCCACAAAAGAAGAAGAACAAGAAGGCTGGAGGATCTACAGCTGGTGAGGCTTTGGCCTCACAATTTGAGCTTGACTTCTCATTGATCGCATGCATGGTGTCAAGTGCATTGGGATCTTTGTGGTATTTGGATAGTGGTGCTTCCTTTCACATGACGGGAGACAAGGAACTTTTTAGTGACTTGGAGGAGAAGGATCTCCATATGCATATTGAAATGGGTGATGATGAGCAGTACAATGCTACCAGGATTGGTACCATTACCTTCCAGAGGCAGTCAGGTAAACCCTTTCAATTAAAATATGTAATGCATGTACCAGGTGTTGGGCCTCAGAAATGTCCCATTTTCATCCACCTTTTCGTTACATTTCATCGTCCCATTAACCCTTCATCATACCATTTCCATCAATATACTTGGGTATTTCCTTATTATTTTCCACTTTATTCATTTTAGCAATATAAGTAAATTAATGATTAAATATTAGAAAATTAATATTCTTTTCATTAATATCTCAAGTGTGGATGAGATTTTTGATTTGTAGCAATATGTGAAGGATTAATTCAAAAGACTTCTCAAATATCTCCTCCACCATTTCAAGGAGATAAATATTCAAATCTTATTCCAAGGAGAAGATCATGGAGATTTTGGTAGCATATATTATTTAAAGATTTATGAGAGATATGTGTGAGGATTTAAAGGGATCATATTTTGTAATAATGGGAAAATGGTTGAGAGAATAGTGGATGTGTAATTATGAGAGGCTTATCTCCTTTTCAAAGGAAATTCATGTATAAAAGAGAATTCTCTCTCTTCATGAGGGATTCATTCTTGAGTGATTATTGAGTAATTCTGAGAGGGGATTCTTAGGTCATTATTAGTGGTAATTAAGTTATAGTCAATTATGATTAGAAAAATGATTTTGTAATCTTTCATTGTTATGTTGTTCATTTGTCATAGTGTGATATGTTTCTTCCATTGTTATTGTGAGCTCATAGATATTGTCTCGTTGCTCTTCATGTGTTGTTTTCCTTATGCAATTTCCTACTTTCTTGGTTAACTCATTTCATGCTATTTACTTTCAGTCAAGCAATTTATATTATCTTAATCACACTTCAACCCTGCATATAATTCGAGTATGTTTCGTAAGTCTACAATCCTCAAATTGATAATTAAATGATTGGGCAATACTACAACACGATTAATTAATGACCATATTGTCGCCCAACATTTTGGCATTGTTGTCGAGGAGGCAGTCAAATAGCATTACCACACTAATATCTGGTTTTAAGTAATTTGTTTTTTTCTTGCTGTAAAAGAATTGGGTATTAAAAACGAGAGGTAAGAACCTGCGTAACCAACAAGTAAAATGCTTGTGCAACAACCTGCTTTTTAGCAAATGCACTAGTGTTAGTTGTTGGTATTTTCTACGCATATATTTTGCTGATTTCCTTGAAATAAAGATGTTCCTTGGTTAATCTCTTCTTTTCAAGCATGTGTGAATTTCAATTTCTGCAATTTCGATTTCTGCAAGTGTGAATTTCAATTTTTGCAATTTCAATTTTTGCAAGTGTGTGTTTTTTGCAACTGTGAAGAGTAATTGTTTTCTATTTCAGTATGAGTGTTTAATTTTTACAATCAGTGATTTTTATGCAATTAGTGTATTTTCATTATGATTTTAGTTTTGGGCGCTGTAAGAACCTCTCTATTAACCCATGTATGTAAGATGGTTTTGTGATGAGCATTAGCTTGGAACAACTCACTCAAATCCTTGCAAAAGTTAGGATCTCCTCTTCCTACGAAGAGGATATCTTGACAACAGCCGAGATCTTAATTACTCCTCTAGAAAATAATGAAGATTCAACATTCGGAGAATCCTACACATCCGAGGGCGAAAAATTCTTCCAACAGGAGATCAAGGAAGATGAAGAAGATTTACAGCATGATCTGAGTGGGGGAAATCGTTCCTATGAAAGTTTTATCGAACAGTGGTTCCAAGTAATTATTCGATTAGATCCGCCTTTTTATTTTTATTTAGGTAGTTTCCAGTTACAACAGTTAGATTTATTTATTTTTGCATATTTTCATTTTTCATTTACAAATTTGACAATGAACATATTCATAATATTATTGTGTGGATGGTTACATTGGTTATTTGATTACACGCAACTAATTTCTAATTTTTAATTAGCATAGAGTAGGTAGGGAAAACGAATAAAACATCATTTTTAGAATAAGTATGGTCTCCTTCGTGCTTTGTGTGATCGCGAGGATCAGAAAGTAGGATTCCTCCAACGTTTTTAGAAAAAAAAAATTTGTCGACGATAAAAAAAATAAATTTCTAATCTATTTTTCATCTATGATTTGTTTCCATTTTCTCATAAAATGTTTTGCATACTAGTGAATGGAAATACCAATATTGCTATAAATAGAACACCTATTTTAAGCAGACTGTTATGGATTAACCATTCTACAAATCCGACAACCAGATAGTAGATGTTGATGCCAATGATTACCCTTGGTGTTGTTGAAGATTTCGAACAATGAGAACAATCTCATATTGAATCTCGGTATTGATGCTTAGACATACCTCTGACTGTAAATCTCAGACAGTGGTCACAAAATAACACCTCAGTCTAATCATTTGTTGGAGGGCTCAGATTGGTAAGAGAAAATCATAATTTCAACTCAGACTGTGGGTAATATATAATTGTGGTGGCTCAGAATTGTGTGAAGGGTCAAAAGGTCAAAGATTGTAGCCTACAAGAGCTTGGATAATCATCACTAATAGCTTGAGAAGCTTGTATATGTTATATTACACCTAGAACAATCTTGACATAACTGGAACCTCTGTAACCTGTGACACATAAAGAGAAACGATAATTTATAAAAGCTTTTTCAACATGTTCCCAAGCATTATGAAAATAAATTTTCTTTGTGCAAGCTAGTAACAGCTTACTGTGATTGAGTTCTTGTGAGGACCCATCATTACATCACTACTCATGAACTTCAACAGCGGAATCATTGAAAATGGTAATAAAAAGGATAATATCATCTGGAGGGAAACAATGGAGCGGGAAATAGGGCTTGGTCAAACGGCCCATAATATGCAGAGACTCGAGCATTAACCCTTGTCGTTCATTTCTCCATCCTTATTATGACTTCACCCCAGCAAACCATTCAACAGTAGAGCTATTTCTTCACACTATTCTTCCCGATGGATGGGCGGAACAATTCTTATATCTGTTATTTAATAACAACAAGTAAATCCAAGCGGCAAGGAACCCAAAGTTTTGTTAATTGAGCACCAAGGATTTCATGATCTAATCCTCCGTATCTTCTGTAGATTGCATCATTACCCGAAGTTTCATTATCAGTAACGAATTTTTCGTGAGATCATTATCACTGGGTGTAGATATGTCTTCTACGGATGCCCACTAGCAAGGAAATACTCTGGGCGGTTCTCGGGCTCTGCCTTCGATGCTGAGCCACCTGACATACTGGTGGGGCTACTCAAAGATAATGGTATAATGAAGGAGAAATTATTTGATGCAAAGGAGCACACGATGAGAGAGTTGGCCAAGTCGGGGATTCAGGTCATGGTAGGGATTTCTAATGACCAGTTGCAGAGAATGGCCAACAATCAAAAGGCTACAGCCAATTGGGTTGAAGCCAATGCCACTGAATTTAGCTCGGATGGTGGCGTCGATATAAGGTGAAATATTGGTTTACGGCTTCCTCCCAAGGCAAATAGTATTCATTCTTATGCAATCCCAATTGGTGCTCATCATATGTTTTGTTATTTGGATACTTTCTTTGTTAAATCCCATCTGCTACGGAACACCCAATTCGCTCAAATATTTGGTCCTTAGTTACATTCTTCTCTCACTTCATCATCTATCGATCCACAGAAGATGGCCTATAAAGTTATGAAGGTGGATGAGTTTTGGTTCCCCGTGTCAATTGCTCCAAAGGAGTCCAGGGATGTGTACCTTCTTGACTATGGAGGAAATGGAGGCACTAAATAAATTCAAGTAATGAAGGATGACTTTCTGCTACTCACAATTCTTCCAATGGATGTCAATCCTTCGCAGCTTGTTGGTCATGGGGTCACAGACGTTTCAACCCTTTTTGTTACACCTTTTTTGGTCATCTAACCTATTATTATTAGATGAACCCAAGTACACCATGTAGGACCAATTTTACCCTAAGTAAAATTGCTTCCACCATGTGAAATAACTTATTTGTTTATATTTCCCGGTCATATTTAACCCAAAACAAGGAAATTAATTTAATAAATCCTTATTTATTTAATTATTTCCTAAGAATAAGTTATTTAAATCATTATTTAAATAATATTTTTAGTTAAATTTGACTAAATAATCCATAAATAATTAAATAAACCATTATTTATTTAATTATATTCCCATCATTTTCCTAAAATGATAAATAAATCATTTATTTATTTATTATTTATAAATAAAGGAATTGACCCAAGTCAAAAATCCTTTTCCCTCCAACAAATATAATAAAATATTCCTAAAGGGTGGTTCTAGAATTTGTTTAATAATATTTTATTCATGCACCAAGTTCTAGATCACCCTAATATTTTGTTTTAAATAGAAGGGTTTTCCCCCTTCATTAGTCACCTCCATCGCATTAGATCACTCTGGATCTATACTAGGTCACATTCTCCATTTTTGCCTTGTGAGCTCCCATTGAGTTCTATGTTTGTCTGGGTTTTCTACAACAACAAGAGAGAGGAATTTTAGATCTGAAACGTTGAGGACTTTCAAGAACCCATCCCATTGAGGAGAACCGGAAAACACCTTTCTTGTTTTCCTCTCAGGTGCCCCCTTTTAATATAATATAAAAATTCTTTCAAATACATTGTTCTTGTCTTGTCTATTGGATGCATGGAGCCACATTTTACTTTATCTGCTTAATGTCTTTTATGCTTAGATCTGGATTTGTGCAACATTATTTGGATCACCTAATTGCAGATTTAAAGATATTTGGTAGCCATAATCATTGTTAGGGCTATTTTTTATGCGTAGCTAAAGTGGTCTTTTACGATGAAAGATTCATACTAACAATTGGCGACTCCACACGGGTTTTCTTTTGCGACCGCTGTCGTTTTATATATTCCTTCATATCTAGTTGTTTCAGACCCTAGGGTTTCTCTTCCGTTTTCTTTTTTTCCTATTTTTATGATGCTTTTCACCTCTAAAACCCTCAAACATTAAACTTTTTTACTTCCGTGTGTTTCTGGCCCTATTGCGCAGGTGACAAACATCAGCCGCAGCTGAGACGACAACTTTTTCTGAAATCTACCGCCGAGAGACCCGGATCTGCAGGTCGCACTTATCGGCCCAAAAACTGCGACCTGGCCTTGAGGTCGCACTTTTCTGCCCCAAACCTGCAACCTGGACTGAAAACAGGTCAGAACCTGTGACCTGCACTTTTTTCTGCAATTTTCCAGCACTTTTTCTAGGTTTGTCTGAAGCTTCTGTCAGGGTTTTCCAGCCTCTGTCTCTACCCATTTAGACCTGTTTCTGATTTGTTTCACTCAACTAAGTGGGAATATTGCTCCTTAGGGCTCTAGTACCCTCCACTTTTTGTGGGAGATTTTTTGCTGTTTCAGAAGTCTGAATTTCTAGGGTTTCAGCCTGATTGCTTTCAGATCTGATACCTCATTTTCAGATCCCTTTAGATCAGCTCTTCTCCCTTTCAAATCACCTCATATAGTTTTGTTTAGGTTCATTTCTAGGGCCGCCTCCTTGTCCCTTCTATTTTTAGCTGATCTCCTCCTTTTTAGCAGCAACCTTGCCTCTGCCTCTTTGCTATTCTCTGCACCTCTTTTCAGCAGATTTCTCCTTTAGATCCCCGTCCCTCCCGACCTTAGATCTATTGGCCTCTTTTTCGCGTTCTTTGCTTAGTTTTTTCCCTCTTATAGACTAGTTTTGAGAGACCCGCCTTCTTGGGTTAGATTGATGCATTGTTAGCTGTTAATTTTCTATTCTTTCAGTCTTATTTACTGCAGATTTATTTTCAGTTACGTAGCACACTTTTTCTTTTACTCTCAAAACGTCTGGGTTTAAACACTTAAAATTAACGCACGCCACACACTGACCCTAATTGAAGAAGAGCCTGGTTAACACCGCCTGGAAAAGCCTTTAAAATCAATTGACACTGCACCTCTCTGCCCTTGTTTCGACATTGAACTCACTTGATTTTGCCCCTCCCTACCCCTGTCAGTTTTCTTCTTTCCGTCGTCATTGCGCCTCCAAGGCATTTGTCTTGGAGACTTCTTCGCCTTCACCCTCAGTTTCTGGTTGGTCGCCTTCCTACTTCCCGTCGTCATCGAGTAAGTCCTCCCCCGAGTTCACACTCCGACTCTTCCTCTGATTGTTCAGGTTCTCCCCCTACTCCTGGTTCTCCCCCTGTTACCTTCACCATGTCTAGTTCAGGGCCTAGCACTAGCGGCAACCCCAGTTCTACTGCTGGGTCCGTTTCCAGTGGAACCACTACGGGACCTACCTCGACTACCCCGTTTCTCCCTTATATGGCTGGTCTCAGTCTCCCCGACTTCAAACAGCTAATCAATGATCCTATTCACCACAATGTCAGTTGGCCTGCTATGCCAACCAAGCTCCCCTCCGACATTCCCAAGTTCGAAGGCCTTGCTAGCAAGATCCCTCCAACCATATCCGATCTTTCCACATGTGGTGTTCCTCCAATTCCATCACCGATGACTCCATCTGTCTTCGATTGTTCCAACGCACGCTTACCGGTGAAGCTTCTAAATGGTATGTTGATCAAGCCACCTCTTCCCATACCACCTTTGCGACCATTTCCCAAGCATTTTTATCTTATTTCTGGCTCCCTCTCCGATACGACATGGGTACTGAACTCTTGACTTCCTTTCATCAATCCTCTTCAACCCGCCTTTCCGCTCATGTCCAGGAATGGCGATGAAGACGGAGCTTATGTTGCGCTCCCCCCTTTGAAGATTGGGTTTATATGGATTGGTTCCTTCGCTCTCTTTTACATCCCATTGGCAAAGATGTCGCATCCCATTTTCCTCAAACCGAAGAAGCTGCCCTCCAAATAGCCATGAAATATGACCTTATCTATGCTCAATCTGGTTATGTTTATACCGTCCTTCCTGACCTCCCCAAGCCCGGTGGCCCTAATGCCTCGGGGGCATCTCACTCTGCCGACGGTATCGTTGGAGCTATGACACATACCCCTCCTCAACCTCTTCTGGGCTATGGTTTCCCTTCAGGAGGGGCCAGCCCCTTCGGCACTTTTCCCCCTCTAGGTAGCATGTATCCAGGATATGGCATGCCTCCTCCTTTCGCCCACACTCCTTCTTACCTCAACGTTTCCCATCCTACCCCTTATCCATACCCGCAGCCTGGTTTCCCAGCTCCTCCAGCATTTGGACCTCCCACTCCCTTGCCTTCTCCACCCCTGCAACCACACTTACTACCCCCTCCAGGGAAAGTATTTGCGCAGCAGGGGGCAACTAATCTTCTTCCTTCTCCAAGAAAGAGGAAAGGCAATCAATCCTCTTCTAGTAATCATGGATCCAATCCTTCAAGTATTGACTCTACCACTGCTAACCAGCCACAGGGCTCTCAGCCCAAGCCGGACAGGTCGCTTCGCACCAATAATCCTTGTTCTTGTTGCAGTTTTTATGGTCATTACACTCACGATTGTCCCTTATTACCACAAATGCGGTAGATGTGGGAGTCTTAGGCCACTGTGCGAGGACAACACTCCTCCCCTACTGTCCCTCCCAATATGGCTACTTCTCAACCCGCTGTGTTTACTGATCCTTTCCCTCAACAAGGATTCGTGGCTACTCAACCACCTCATGCCCCGGTAACCACTCAACCTTCCCTTTCTGGTTCCTCTGATTACCAGATTCTCATGATGGCATCTGACCAACCTATCACTGTCGACCTTAACCTTCAAACTCGGTCTCGTCAGTACTCCACACCTCCCGTTTCATCTGCCTTCGAGTCCCCATATTCAGGTCCTACAGAGCCTCTATCGACACCCAATGGTCCCTTGCAAATACCTCCACCCAAAGCTGAGGTTCATACCAAGACTCGTAAGGGCCCATTACACCGAAATGTTGCCTCTGGTCGAGCTGCCCATTCATACAGCATAGTAGATGATCTGGCACAATCTCCTGTTGCCATTTCAACACTAGAACTCCTCCAGTCGTGTCCTTCTCAAAAGAAGGCTCTACTATCTATCGTGGGTGCTGTAGATCCTGTTGATGACCAATTGATTGTTTTCGACACCCGTCAGTCAGACCATCCCCCTCTTCCTGCTTCTATTTCTTTCCAAATCCCAGTCAAAATCCGTAATGCCAAAGTCGTTCGGTGTATTATTGATGAGGGGGCATCTACCTATGTGATGTCTACTTCGATTTGGAAACAACTTGGATCTCCTGAGCTGGCCCCTTCCACAATCACCCTTCGTGCATGGGATGGCCATGCCTCCCAACCCATCGACCTTTTCCGTAACTTTCCTATCACCCTTACGGGTAAGACTGTTTGTGTCGACGTTGAAGTTATCGACGCCCCTCTTGACTAAACATTCTCTTGGGGCGTAGTTACACCTATGCCATGTCTGCCATCCCATCCACAGTCCACCGCAAGATTTTTTTCCCTCATAATGGCAAGATTGTCACTATTTACCAGTTGACTTACCATTAACTAAAATCTGAAACCTCCCCTGAGTCCACCATTTTTTTTGTCACCAATAAGTAAACGGTTGATTCCTTGACCAGTGTTTCCCCTGGCGTCTAAAAAGACTCATCCTTGCTTGGTACCTTCCCGGGTCCTCCCCCTCCCCCAGTCTCTGATCATAGCTTGGAAAACGTTTGCATGATGCAATCATCTCGGGCTGACCTTGTGCAGCCCACTTTGGCTAGTCAGCAACCTCAACCTCACCCACCCCAACCTGCTCCTAGCCCTTCGCCTCCGCCACCTGGACCTCCTCCTGCTGGCCCTTCCCCTACAACTGGTACCCATGAGCCTCTCCACCCTCCTGGGTCGGTTCCCCCAAGTCTTAACCATCTGGGAGCCGTCCCTCCTGGCCATTACCCCGCCGGTCAGATACCTTTCCTTGGTCCCCCCCCCCATCCCCGGCGTCTATTCGGTTCTCGTCATGGCCACCCTTTCACTCCCAAATTTAACCTTGGGAATACCAGTATGGTATCTTACTCCTCCAGCCGAGACCCCACCGGGCCACCCCAAACCATACATTGTTGTGACACCAGTGCAATCGATTCCCTTCGCTTCTTCCACCGCTACAGTGCCCCTAGCCCCTCTGCAGGACCCTCCTCATGATGTGACAGCTACAGGCAAGAAAAGAAAAACTCGCAAGGGGGCATTCAAGGACAAGGCCACCGCACCTGACCCTACCGCTCCCCCACCGGCCAAGCCTTGTGCCTTGTGTGATGGTATCGGTCATCCCACCCATACTTGTCCTGAGTTGCCCGGTATCCAACCCATGGTTAAAGTCGTGTTTCCTGAATCTACGGTCCCTGAACCTCTGTTTCTTCCTCATCCGCAACCAAGAACCCAAAGACTCTTCGCACCAACAAACCATGTGCTCTGTGTGGTGTCCATGGCCATTATTCTCACCATTTTCCTCACCTCACGCATTACCGAGCCTCTTTAGAGGTCATTCGCGAGTACGAAGTTGAACAAAATCAATCTGCCTCTCCCATCCTTGCTCAATATGCGTCAGGTCTACTCGAGGATCCCCCTGCTACCATTGACATTCCTCCCCCTGATGTTGAGATGTTAGAACTTGCTGCCCCCCTCCTATACCTTTCATCATCCACACGACCCTCAGAGTACATTCCCTCTTAATCCACTCCATCTGTTTTTCTTGATTCTCCTTCAGCAACATTCTCGGGCTCTTCATGCTTTGACCTTCTTTTTACCTGTTCTTCTGTCATTCCCCGTGATGACCCGTATATGCGCCTTTCTTCCCATATTGATGATTTAGGTAGCTTTGCAACGTCATGTGGTTTCCTTGACCTTTCCATTTCCTCCCATAATCACGATCATACCATCCGTATCTATGATGTCCTTCGCAACATGAGTTCCTGCTCTTCCTCCCATAGTTCTCATTCATCTCCCTCTAGTCGATATATGAGTCCTAGACTTCCTACCCAGACTGCTCCCTCCCATAGTTTTCAGTGGATGTCTACCCTCTACTCACGCTGCCATCCTTATTCTCCTCCCTCCCATTTCTTGTCTTGTGACACTATTCCACCGGCCCTCTCATCCACCCATTATCTTGGCTATGCCGACGGGGCAAGTCGCTATTCCCGGAATCTCGCCTCAGCAGCATGGGCCATATTTACCCCCTTGCATACCCTGGTTCTTGCAAATGGGGTCTGCATTGGTAATGCCACCAATAATCAGGCCGAATATGATGTAGTACATGGTCTCTTAGCCGATGCCCTCTCTCATCACATCCTCCATCTGCACGTTCATTTAGATTCCTTGCTCCTTTTCCTACAACTTAATGGTGTCTATCGTGTGCATAACCCTATCCTGTTTAGACAATATTTACGAGTGAAAATTTTGATATGTGAATTTAGATTCATTACTTTCAACCATATTCCTAGAAGTCAAAATCACTACGTAGATCAAATCGCAAATCATGTTCTCGACTGGCATTTATCACACACAAGACAATAACATTTAACATCATCAAAAAAATGCATATAAATCATATATATCATATAACATGTCTTTTTAGAGTCCATTTACTCTGAAACATATGACATGCCCATAGCATGTTACAAAAAACAAAACTACAAAAATGGGGGGCACCACTTACCCCTACAATAGACACTGGGGGGCACCACCTGCCCTACATCTAATCACTGTCCGGAGGATCCCAAGCCAACGGCTCTGCTCCCACAGCTCGTAGATCATGCACAGTCTGACCGGCCATCGCCATGCATCACATGATACCTCGCCATTCTGAGGGTATCCCAATACATAACTCTATGTACTGGTCGTCTAAATCCTGCCAACCACGCTCCGACACACCGGTCAGCAGCCCCTCACATCTACGACGGATGTCCTCCAACAAAGCGGCCATATCCTCGTTCTGTGTCGTCCTTGATCCACTTGCACCTGTAGCTCCTGTTGCTGCAGGTCGTCCCATATATCCGGCTAGTTTTACCGGAGCTATATCTGCATTCCAAAAAGTATAAGGATTAGTACCATGAATACTAGTCACAAACTCTAAAATGCACATAACAGATTAGTTTCTTGTAACTTACCATCAAGACCCCATACTCGACTAGGCGGAAGCAGCAAGTCCGGATCTCCCCAATAACTCATCCCACTATAGGGATAGTCGTCTATGTACAATGGCATCTGATCCCAATGGGTGAAGAACTCTGGTCGAAACACCCGTTCGACCGCCCCTCCCCCTCCTCTACACAGTATTCGTCCCCATCTACGCATCTGGGGCTCTCTCGGACCCCCATCAAGTAATTGTATACGAGGTCGTAAGGTCGGGATCTTCTCAAAGAAGAAAGAGCACAATACCATCCCATAGGCACAATCATGATTCACTTGTTGCTTACATAGCGACAGTTGTCGTTTCACTGACACCAACATCATCTAGGCCCACCCATAGTAGGTTTTACCCAACACACTCTCTAAAATCATTATCTGCCCTCCAGTGATGTGATGGAACGCCTAGCTGCCCAAGATCCGCAACACTATTGTTGCTACTGCCCGGGTCTCCAACCGCTCTAGATCCCCAATCGATATCCGAGTCCCTTTGACTCAGACACCTGGTCGAAAATGTCGCTCAACAAACTCCATGATGTTACGCCCTCGCGGTAACACTGGCTGTGTATTTCCCACCATCCCTAATGGCGGAAGACCATTCAGGAAATACAGATCCTGAACTGTTAGCTCAATCCTGTGCCCCTGCACTATAAACACCTCATGGTCTGGATCCCAATAACTGATAATCCGGGCCAACAAGGGCTCACCAGCCCTCATCAAAGGGTTCTCCACAAATTTCAGAACCCCAAACCTAGCCAATGCATGACGGACACCCTGATCCACTTGGATTTCCGTCCGTAATGTACCTAGGTCTCTCTCTCTCCACTTGATCTGTATATCTGCCATATCTACACAAAACCATCATCTTTGTCAGTCTACAGATAAACAAAACTGCATTTCCTTACACCAAAACTAAATCTCAGCCTATAATAGCACTGAAGTCACCCCCATCCAACAGGTCACACTTTTTGGCCAAATCCTGGGCCAGGTCGCACTTTTCAGGCCCAAACCTGCGTCCCAGGTCGCAGTTTTTGCCCCAAAAAGTGCGACCCGACCGTAATGATGAAGTAGGAGCAGTTACTGAGATTTAAACCCCTAATCTGAACTTTGACTCCATCAAAAACAAAGAGCAGGATTAGGCCTCTTACCTACAACTAACAGATCGCGATTCCAACGGTCGGTTTGTCCACTACGGTCGCCGCAAGATTTAGGGCCTTCTCTCCTCTCCACATTCACCACAGCTACACAAGAAAACGAATGATTTTGGAGGGAAAATTCCTTATTAGAAGAAAAACCCCTGTTTTTTCTTTCACCCACTGCAACCACACCGTAACCCCATTTGACATACCGTCTACACCATTGGAAAGCTCTCACCGAGCACTCAAATGGGTATCTGTTATTTTTTCATGTTTTTCATGTTCGTGCAGATTTTCATCATGAGATACCATATTGTACTCATGTTTTTATGGTCCCCCCATTGGACCTTTTCTGTGTGGCAGCACGATCGAGTCACCCTTGTTTAGAGCATTCGAGTTGATTCATCATCCGTCATGGAGTCTATATCGAGCCCCTTACTCTCCCACTATAGTCCTCCATCCTTCCTCGCTTGGTCCCTCTCTCACGTTGCACGTTATGGCCTTCCGTACCATTGTCACCTATCCCCCCTGATATTGTGTCAGTTGCTGCCAAGCCATTCATGCCCCTTATGCTCTAACAAGGGAAGTCGTCTATCCGCTACTCAGTATCCCTCACTACATTATCATCATCAGTGTCCGTCTATTAGTCGCTCTACTATTTTCTCCCATGCCTTAGTTGAGATTCCCTTATTACCTCACCTATGGCGGACCTCCTTCTGTCGACATCAGCTCATTTACTCCAGAAGCCAGGTCTAGGGGGAAGTGTACCTTGGTTCGAGCTCTTTTCAGCATGATCGTGATCTATACACTTTATAGTCCAGTGATGCAGCAACAGCTATTGGTGATTCCCGGGTGTGTGTGAGATTTCTCAACCCTCATGAGGGGGTGGCCCTGTAGGTAGCCCCCCACATGCCTGGATGACTTCTTCATTTCAGCCCTTGATGCAGCTCCTCCCATTTGATGATATCGGCCCCAACCTCTTGCAGCACCTCTTCGATTTTCATGTATCAGTCAGATTTTGCGAGCCCTCCCCCGTGTGTAGGGGGCATTTGGGTGTATTTGTATCTCATGTACTAAAATCTTATTGTATAAGTCCTGACGGTTATTCCAGGCATAACATGTATGTGGGATCCATCATTCTATTTTTCTGGCTCCTATTTAAGCCAACATATTCTTCATGGTTCGGTTCCTTGTTTACTGGACTTCCTATTCTTTGTACTTTGTCTCGACGGGCATAGGTATGCCTCCCCCACCGCCTTTAGCACAGGTACCACTTCATAAACTAGAGACTTGTTGCACCTGTAAGTCTCGTCTCTTCAGGGTCTAGTCCTTTAGCACATTAGACTACCTTATATTTCTCTCTCTCACTTCCCTCTTGATGTCTAGTGATTGAGTTCTTACAACGTACTTCGGTCATACGATTTGATCCTAACACTCGTACGTTGGGGGGAAATCTGTTACACCATTTTTTGGTCATCTAACCTATTATTATTAGATGAACCCAAGTACACCATGTAAGACCAATTTTACCCTAAGTAAAATTGCTTCCACCATGTGAAATAACTTATTTGTTTATATTTCCCGGTCATATTTAACCCAAAACAAGGAAATTAATTAAATAAATCCTTATTTAATTAATTATTTCCTAAGAATAAGTTATTTAAATCATTATTTAATTAATATTCTTAGTTAAATTTGACTAAATCATCCATAAATAATTAAATAAACCATTATTTATTTAATTATATTCCCATCATTCCCCTAAAATGATAAAGAAGTCATTTATTTATTTATTATTTATAAATAAAGGAATTGATCCAAGTTAAAAATCCTTTTCCCTCCAACAAATATAATAAAATATTCCTAAAGGGTGGTTCTAGAATTCGATTAATAATATTTTATTCATGCACCGAGTTCTAGACCGCCCTAATATTTTTTTATAAATAGAAGGGTTTTCCCCATTGATTAGTCACCTCCATTGCATTAGATCACTCTAGATCTATACTAGGTCACATTCTCCATTTTTTCCTTGTGAGCTCCCATTGAGTTCTATGTTTGTCTGGGTTTTCTACAACAACAAGAGAGAGGAATTTTAGATCTGAAACGCTAAGGACTTTCAAGAACCCATCCCATTGAGGAGAACCGGAAAACACCTTTCTTTTTTTCCTCTCAGGTGCCCCCTTTTTAATATAATATAAAAATTCTTTCAAATACATTGTTCTTGTCTTGTCTATTGGATGCATGGAGCCACATTTTACTTTATCTGCTTAATGTATTTTATGCTTAGATCTGGATTTGTGCAGCATTATTTGGATCACCTAATTGTAGATTTAAAGATATTTGGCAGCCATAATTGGTGTTAGGGCTATTTGTTATGCGTAGCTAAAGTGGTCTTTTATGATGAAAGATTCATACTAACACTTTTCATGCGAGTAAAGTTCACAACAATCGAAGTATACATGGATTTTTTTGTTGCTCCTCATCTGCAGGGGTGGAAGGGGAAAAGCGAGGCCAAGATCTTGGATGACGATGACTTCTTTGACACTCTGTGCGGAGCTCCTGTGGAGAAATTCATCGGAGTGGTGATCATAAAAGAGCTTAAAGGTGCACAGTATGTGTTGAATATTGAGATGATGGACCGTCTGGTTGCCATTAACGAATTCGAAGTGGACGAAAAGGAAGGACTGGAGAGAAATATCTTAAGAAGAAATCACTCATCACATTAAATTTTCGCGCATCTACTAAAATAGTGGAGGTGAGCTTCTTTCGAGTGGGGGAGAAAAACAATTCAACCAAGACAGTGGTGGAGAACGGGAATGTAGTTGCCATGATAATGAAGTACTACTTGGGTAGTTCCTCAACCATCTCCAAGACCACCATTAAAACTATGGCAGATGGCATGGCCACCTTACTTTCTCAGTAACACAGGAGAATGGGGAGATATTGAAGTTAAATCTTTTTACGAGTGAAAGTATTCAAGAGCAGAGTAGGTACAAAGAAAGTTGAAATTTTTCTCATCTATATATCTATCTATGTATTTACTGTAATTGTTTTTGGTGTGCCTGTCGCTTATCCAAAATCAGAATCCAGTTTCTGGTGGTATATCATAAACTCTTTTTGACTAAAATAATAATAATAATAATAATAATAATAAATAACTAAATAAAGCTTAAAAAACAAAAAACAAAACAAAAAGATTTCGCAAATGGACATCTCATAATTCCTAAAAACGATTTAGGCTAATTGGTTTCTTGGTATTGCTTCAAAGGAACTTGCATGCAACGACAACAGCTAAATGCATCTCGTTTTATTTGGTTGCGAGCATTTATACTCATTCCTTCATTTTATGTTTTTCAATATTCTCACAAATTGCACACAGGATTTGTACTAAGTTTTTTTCAAGTGCGCAGCCGATCCAATTTCGTACAGAAGTTCTCTTTAGAAATCACAATAAAACATGCATCACTGGAAGCTTGGAGGCACTAATTCTTCATTGCACATATGGTGACATTTTCCGCTACACAAAAACCCCTTTTGTGTCATGATATATTTACTCACATTTTTTCTTCCAAGCACCTTAATCATCGCCGTGTTGCAACCCATATTCCATTTCCTTATCCTTCATGACTTCATACATGCCTATTATTCTAAACTGCATACATCATCTCCTTCTTATTTTTTAGTTCATTTTTCCTTGTCAATAAAAATCCCAAGCTCTCTTTCCACGATTACATTGCCTTACCATATACACTGCTTGACTGAGAGATATTTTTATTTATAGTCCTCCCAATATTTTTGTTAAACTCACGTTGACTGATGTGGGATTCCTTAAGGCCTAAATTTTAACAAGTCTTTCCCCATTGACCTCAGCACCTTATCTGGGATATAGAATAGAGTTCCTTTTGAGTCCTGGAGGCTTGCATGCCTTAATGGAAAGCTCTCTCACTGAGAATCATGGGAATACATCAATGTCCCTTGATCGTCAGATCTTGCAAGTGGCTCAACCCCAGCACATCCATTCGCACTTCACAAGATGTACTATGGTACCTTGGCACTCATTAACATCAATGGTGAGTTTGCCTCGCATTGGTTAAGGACATTCATCAATGGTCGGTAATCCAATGATTTCCCTTCATCCTCAACATCGACACATTCATTCGCATGATTGGAATTGTGCCATCGAGTTTCGTAGAAGGTGAAGACTATACATTCCTTTTCATGACTCCATCAGCAGTTACAACAACATGACTTCAGTCATATCATAGTACTACAATTCCACTTTCTGCCTTCCACGTTTTCCGTGACTTAGCAGCGACAGTTCAGATTCCTTCACTTCCCATGATCCAGTTACCATTGTAGCAGCATTCACAGTTACATTTCTCTAATCTTGCAGTAGTGACATCTTCCGTGATCCAGCACCAACATCAGCCGTATTCCTATTGCATAATTCATCATCACTCTTGGGTAAGTGGAGGTATGTGGTTTTCTAACCTTTAATCATGTAATTCCTTAACTACTAAAACTGAATAACTTTGGAAAATTCACTCACCCTGCTCCATTTTCCTTTTATAACCTATGCCCAGTTGCATGGAGACATGCAACAAGTTTAGTTGGGGGGGAGGAGAAACTATATTCATTACCAACATTTCATTCCATTTTTCATTCATTGCCATCTCATCGTCCCAAATTCATCTCATTACCCATCTACCAACATTTATTTTCCAATGGTACTTTGATTATACCTTGTTGCATACACATTGATACACATGTTGGCATGATTTCTACATATAAACAAAGGCTTTCTTATGCACATTAATTGATTATCATCTCCAATGAATGTATGGTTAAAATTATCATTACAGCAAGAAGACAAATGAAATGGATGTTGTTGACACAAGAACCAACATTCTTTATATTCATGGTTGTCACACAACAACCAACCATAAGAAATGTTTCACATCCTGGAAACATCCCTATTAGAAAAACATCATTATTCAAAGCCACAGATCAAATGCCAAAAGTTCTTAAGAAGATCCACACATGGTTGCATGGGGACATGCAAGAAGTTCAGTTGGGGAGTATGTTGAGCCTCAGAAATGTCCCATTTTCACCCACCTTTTCCTTACATTTCATCGTCCCGTTAACCCTTCATCATACCATTTCCATCAATATACTTGGGTATTTCCTTATTATTTTCCACTTTATTCATTTTAGTATTATAAGTGAATTAATGATTAAATATTAGAAAATTAATATGCTTTTCATTAATATCTCAAGTATGAATGAGCTTTGTGATTTGTAGGAATATGTGAAGGATTAATTCAAAAGACTTCTCGAATATCTTCTCCGCCATTTCAAGGAGATAAATACTCATAGCTTATTCCAAGGAGAAGATCATGGAGATTTGGGTAGCATATATTATTTAAATATTTATGAGAGATGTGTGAGGATTTAAAGGGATCATATTCTGTAATAATGGGAAAATGGTTGAGAGAATAGTGGATGTGTAATTATGAGAGGCTTATCTCCTTTTCAAAGGAAATTCATGTTTAAAATAGAATTCTCTCACTTCATGAGGGATTCATTCTTGAGTGATAACTGTGTAATTCTGAGAGGGGATTCTTAGGTCATTATTAGTGGTAATTAAGTTATAGTCAGTTATGATTAGAATAATGATTTTGTAATCTTTCATTGTTATGTTGTTCATTTGTCATAGTGTGTTATGATTCTTCCATTGTTATTGTGAGCTCACATATATTGTCTCTTTGCTCTTCATGTGTTTTTTTCCTTAGGTAATTTCCTACTTTCTTAGTTAACTCATTTCATGCTATTTACTTTCAGTCAAGCAATTTAGATTAGCTTAATCACACTTCAACCCTGCATATAATTCGAGTGTGTTTCATAAATCTGCAATCCTCTGATTGACAATTAAACGATTTGGAAGTACTACAACGCGATTAATTAATGACCATATTGTCGCCCAACACCAAGTTTGAATAAAAATTTAGTCTCAGCCGCAACGTTGGAGGATAGAGGCTATGATGTTTTTTTTAGTGAAGGAAAATATTCCTTGTGACATAAAACAACAGGACAGGCCAAGAGGATAGGGGTTTGAGCTAAGAATCCCTACAAGCTAGAGGTAGATGGCTACACAATAATGATGGACAAGGCAGATCAAGTGGTGAGTTGGGATGAGGGCAAATTATGGCACAAGATATTGTGCCATCTTCACCATGGAGCCTTGAAAGTCATGCAACACATTTCTACTGGTCTTCCCAGGGGTACACTTGCGCAGTCAGACACATGCAAGGGATGTACTATGGGAAAATATGTAAAGGCCACCTTTTATGAGAAGGAGAACCGAGCTTCAAAGATCCTTAAGAGAGTTCACACAGACGTGTGTGGACCATTCTCTATTTCTTCGACAACAAAACATAAGTACTATCTAATATTTGTTGATAAATTTTCTTGTAAGTGTTGGATCTTCTTCATACAGAAGAAATATCAGGCATTCTCTAAGTTTCTTGAGTTTAAGACACTGGTGAAGAAATATTCGGGGAAGCAAGTGAAGGCTCTGAGGAGCGATAATGGTGGTGAATACATCTCTAACGAATTCAAGAAATTTTGTAGCAAAGAAAGAATTTGAAGAGAACTGATAGCACCTCATAAACCACAACAGAATGGGGTTGCAGAAAGAAAGAACAGAACGATTGTGGGTGCAACAAGAGTGATGTTGCATGATCAAGGACTACCGATGCATATGTGGGCGAAAGCATGCAACATTGTGGTATTTGTGTAGAACCGTTGTCCTCATAGGATACTTGGCATGAGTACACCTGAAGAGGCTTTCACTGGTAAGAAACCTGATGTTTCACACTTTAAGATTTTTGTCTCATCTGTTTATGTGCATGTGACCAAGGACACCAAGAAGAAGCTGGAACCGACAACCGAGATCTGGATTTTTGTGGGGTACACTCAAACACCCCATAATTATCGAGTGTATTTTCCAAAAATTAGAATGACTATTGTGAAACGATATATAAAATTTTATGAGGATAAAGCCATGCGGTTGTCCCTTGAGAGGGAGTTGGACTTGCATGCAGAGGAGGAACTATTGGTTCCCAAGGATGAGCCTCAAGATGTGGATCAGCCACATGCAGAGGATCATGGAGTGGAGGAAAACAATCATGCAGAGCCATCCATCAGAAATGGCAGAAGGCACACCACGGAAGCTGATAGATTGAGAATTGATGCCAAAGAGAATGTAGGAGCTCGTACTTCACAGCACAGACAGAGACAGTCTCCTGACCAATTTACTGGATACATGGCTCTTATGAACAAATTTATTTTAACTGAAACATCTTCCTTTTAGGAAGCAGTGAAAAAACCAACTTGGGTTGATGCAATTGTGGAGGAGTACGACTCCATTGTCAAGAACATTGCATGGGAGATTGTCCCAAGACCGGTCGAAAAATCAGTGGTTAGATCGAGATGGATCTACAAGGTAAAGCAAGATGTTGATGGGAGTGTGTATAAATACAAGGCCAGATTGTGGACTGGGGATTCTCACAGATCGAGGGGATAGATTATGATGAGACTTTTGCACTTGTTGCAAGGTACTCTTCCATAAGATCCATCCTTGCACTCTCAGTGGAGATGGGCTAGCACATTCATCAGATGGATGTGAAAACTGCATTTGTCAATGGGATCATTGAGAAAGAGGTGTACATAGAGGAGCCTAAAGGTTTCAAGATCTTCAACAGTGAGTCACATGTGTGCCGACTCAAAAGAGCACTGTATGGGCTGAAGCAAGCACCTCGTGCTTGGTACACTCAGATAGACAACTATTTCACTAGACTGGGCTTCACCAAAAGTGAAGCAGATGCAAACCTATACTAGATTGTGGTTGAGGGTAAGCTATTGATTATTTTTCTTTATGTTGATGATCTAATTTTGACTGGTGATGAGCAGCTGATACACTCATGCAAGGAGGATCTTGCAAGGGAGTTCGAAATGAAGGACATGGGACTCCTTCATTATTTTCTTGTAGTGGAAATATGGCAGTGGGATGGTGAAATTTTTGTGTCTCGAGGAAAGTATGCAAAGGAGATACTAGGTAAGTTTCACATTGAGAGCTACAAACCCATGGATACTCCTCTTCTAGGAAATTGGAGGAAAGAGGATGCTACTTCTGGATAGGTAGTGGATGCTACTGTCTACAGGCAGTTAGTTGATTCATTGATGCATCTAGTGAACACCAGACCAGACATTTTCTACGCAGTTAATCAACTGAGTCAAGATATGGTTAAGCCTACCAAGCTCTTTTGGAAGGCGGGGAAGCATGTCTTGAGATACCTTAGGGGCACATCAGAGTATGGTCTATGATACATACAAACAGAGGGAGTGAAGCTTTAAGGCTTCATGGATGTAGATTGGGTGGGCAGTCCATTAGACAGAAAGAGCACATCAGGAGGGATATTCAGCATAGGATCGACAATAGTTTCCTGGTACAGCAGGAAACAACGATCTCTAGCACAGTTCAGCGGAAGCGGAATACATGGCAGCAAGTCAAGCTGCATGTGAGGCTATCTGGATGAGAAAGATCTTGGTTGGTTTTTTTGGTTCTCAGATGGATCTGACAGTGATACGTTGTGATAATCAGAGTTGCATTAAACTCTTGATTAATCCTGTGTTTCATGATAGGTCCAAGCACATAGATATTGGTACCATCATCTCAGATATTGTGTGCAGAGAAGAATAATGTTGCTTTAGTACATTCCCACGGAAGATCACGATGCAGATATTTTGACAAAGGGTCTTACCAGGAGAAAATCTGAATACCATAGAGACAGGATCGGGGTGAAGGATAATCCCTTTCTTGTTGAGAGGGAGTGTTGAAATTCAACAGGAAAATTTCAGCACCCATGCCTAGTGCATTAAGCACCTACACTAGGGTGGGACCCACAGGGCTATTTTTGGTGCATGTCTATTTTAGTTATCCCTTAATTAAGATTGACAATAAAATGTAATCTAGTCTCAAAAATAACTTATAATAGTTAAATAAGAGTGATAAACTCGGTTAGCTCATGGATTTCGAGTTAGAGGTAGTTGGTGAGGCATGCACAGTAATTCTAGTTGTAACAGAGTTTGAAGTGCAGTGTTGCATTAGTTAATATAGGTTGTAATCAGTTTACCTCAGTTAAGTGAGTAGTTAAACTCAGTTGTGTTAGTTGTAACTATTAGATACACTAGTGAGAGATCAAGTGAATTAAATATTAATTAATTCACAATCTGTGATCTCACATGCAACTAAGGATTTACTATTATTAGCTGCATGCATGTCAGATCCAGTGGAGACCCAATTAAGATCTAGGTGAAAGAGAAGTTGACTATCAGTTGTAGGATTATTGGGTTGCACCCATGCAACCAAACACCCATTGGAGTGCCCATGATACTTGCGCAGTCAAGGAAGCACAAAATTATTATTCTTTAGGGATTTCATTCACTAGGGATTGAGAAAGTAAGGCAGGCTGTCTGGAGGCAGTAAATTGGCTAAGTATTGGTCAGCTTTTGTATGACAGTGTGAGACAATTAGCTGAGTACTAGAGGGCTCTTGTGAGAATATTTTTGTATGTAATTGTTTCATGATTCCATGTTGAATATACAATAGAGGATAGTGGGGTTTTGAGCAGCAAGCTTTCCCCAAGAAATTATTTGTGTTGTGTTTGATTTGATTCTTCTTTACTTCATGTGATTGGCGATTGTGTTTTTAATTCCACAAAAGATTTGTAGAAGCGATTAAGTATTTAACTTTAGTACATTGTTAGATCGGATTGAACCCATGATATGCATGCTTGTTGTATAATTTCTACACAAACCTCCAACATGCTCAAGTGCACAGAAGTCGGTCCCAATAACATCCTTCGACAAATGATGGTCGTCCAAATCTCTTAGTTGATGTTTTGCCTTCAAAAAAATATTTTCTTTTCATAGTTAGATGCATGTCCAACTACTACTAGTAGATGATATGTAGTAATTTTGTTAATATTTTTAGACAACTAATCGAAAGTAGGCTAGCTAGAACTGAATTTATATTTTGACCATTTTGATGGTTGGAAAACTAGTCAATTTCCTTCACTATTGTTAGTTTGGTTTCCTTCATGGAAAACCACAATGGTGAGAAAAAAAAACTTTGAACAACATATTTCCAAAATATACAAAGCTAACACACACACACACATATATATAGTGGGGTAAAGGCCCACAAGAGGACTTGAACCTTGAATCTCACTATTTACATAATACTTCATATTATAACAGGAGGATGCTAATTGAGCTACCCTCATAGACTTTTTGTATATATATATATATATATATATATATATATATATATATATATATATATATATATATTAATTTATATAATTTTGTTAGAAACTCTCACAAGATTAGGAGTTCTAATAGGGAAAAAAAATTAAAATATTTTTCATCTTTTTTGTTAGTCATATTTTTTTGCTTTTTCTATTTCACTTTAGTGCTTTTTAATTTTGATTTTTCTATTTTTTTTCCTTTTTCCCTAATTATAATAAAACTTTAATGCTTTTCACCAATATAAATAAATAAATAAATTCTTATGTGATTCTAATTTATATTTTGACCATTTTAATGGTTGGAAAACTAGTTAGTTTCTTTCACTATGGTTGGTATACACATGATTAATATTATGCAACAGTCCGCAAGATTAGGAATTTTAATAGGAAAAAAACAATCAAAATAGCTTTTAGCTATTTTTAGACATATTTTTTTTTCTTTTCGATTTCACTTTAGTGCTTATTAATTTTGTTTTTTTTCTCTAATTATAATAAAAAATTAACCCAGGTCACCGATAAAATAATAAAAAATAAAATGGATTTTCCCTATGTGGTTGATGAATCCCACTGTATCCAAGAAATATTTTTTGCACGAAAATACACCTTAGCAGGTAGCTACATCTAAAGGAATTACTTCCTACTGGTAGATAGGTGATCACTACCTCCACGAAATATTTGTAGCAGGTAGATCCACCTAAAGGGATTGCTTCCTACTGGTAGATCCTCAACGACATAACTTGAACACCTAAAAGAATAACTTCCTACAGGTATATAGGTGACCACTACTTCCACGAAATATTTGTAGCAGGTACATCCACCTTAAGGGATTTCTTCCAAACGGTAGATCCACTTGAAGGGATGACTTGGTAGATAGGTGACCACTACCTCCAGGAAATATTTGTAGGAGGTAGATCCACCTGAAGAGATTACTTCCTACAGGTAGATCCACATAACTTGAATCCTATAATGTGAAAGACTTGAACCCATGATTTCAAAAGTACTTTAACCACAGAAACTCAACCAATTACATCAACCTCTAAACTAATAATAAAAATTAAAATATTAATATATTACAAAATTAAAATAAAATAAATTATTTTTCTAATATTTTTTATTAATAAATAGATAAATATTTATAATCAAACTATAACAAATACAAAAATAATTAACCATAATTTATTGGTTATAGGAAAAATAATTATCCATTTAAAATTTCTATCAACTAAGTGGATAAGTAATCATCATACATTTTAGGCCAAAGCGTTTGACAACGATTGCTCATTGATAATGGAAATTTTGCCATGGTAATGTATGTATTGGTTTGCATATAAATTTTAGGGCGAAGGCGTTTGACAATGATTGTTCATTGATAATGGAAATTTTGCCATGGTAATGTATGTATTGGTTTGCATATAAGCTTGTGCACGGGAGAAGTTAAAGTATTTTGGGGATTGGATATTTTTTTAAGTGATTGTTAGTGGAATTTAGTTATAAAAATTTATTAGAATTATAGTTTTTTTATTATTTACATTTTCAAAAATTTTGAGTTTTTTTCCACAGAAAAAAACGAACTTTCTATTATAAATAGATAGTTTCAGAGCATATGCATAGCATTTCTAACATAGAGCCATTCCCTTTTACAAGAGGGAGTGGAATCAAGACTGCTAAAACACCTGAGAAGATGTTAGCACCTCTAAACCCATAAAATAAACCCATAGCAGCCAACAGTGCGTCTCTTTTAGCTCATCATCACCCGAAAAGAGGATGAGAGCAGAAAGAGAGAACGCACAACAGCCATAGCTGTACTATCAATCATAAGAGAGCTGGCAATAGGAACTATCCCAGCCCTATATACATGTACATCAGAGAACAAAAAGGGAGCCTAGAACCTCCTTACATAAGGAAAACAGTTCTGGACTCAATGTAGTAGCATGTTTCGAGTTTTTATAAGTCCAAAATAAACAAAACAGAAATAAACAGCATAATTACACAAAAGATGGTTGTTCACGAACATGAACAGTCCCATTAACCACTTCAGCTACTGCCCAGGTCCCTAGAGCGAGTTGAGCACCTTCTTTAGATAAAAGATCTGCTTGCTGGTTTCTTTCCCTGTAGATATGAACAACAGAAATTTCTGAGAAAAAAGATTTAATTCGAAGAACCTCCTTAAGCAAAGGTACTAAAATAAAATTCCTGCACTGCTGAGTCCTATTGAACCAGTTTACTACATTTATAGAGTCACCAAAGATCTAAATCTGTCTAATATGAATAGAAGTAAGCCAACAGAGAAGATGATGGAGTGCTTTAAGTTCAGCGAAATTATTTGTCCCTTGCCCAAGGCCAACAGAAGCTCGGAGAGAGTTTTCAGCGGAAAGATGGATGACCAAACCAGCACCACAAAGATCATTGTCATCATAAGCCCCATCAAAATAAGCCCAAGGAACTGACTGATTAATAGACTCCGGCTGAATATTGCGAGTAGAAACTACAGCTGCAGGCGGAGGAATACTATCATAAATTGCAGCTCCTTCTGCTGCCAGCCTGGCTAAAGGAAAGGGATAGCCATTAAAGAGCATCTTGTTGCGCGCAATCCAGGTTCTCCACACAATAAGAAGAGGAAAGGCCCTTATTTTATCATCTGAAGCCTCCTGCCACCAAGAATTCCAAGCCTGAGAAAGGTCCTCTCCATGCCATCTCAATGGGATATTCGTCAGCCGCAAAGATTCTGTCCACAGGCTGGAATTGAAAGGACAAAAGAGGAAGAGATGTTGAAGAGTTTCTTCATCGGACTTACAGAGAGAACACCAGCTCGGCCCTTGCTTACCTCGTTTTCTCATAAAGTCCCAAGTTGGAACCTTATTATGCAAGATGCACTAGAAAAAAAGTCTGGTCTTAGCTGGGCTTTTGAGTTTCCAGAGAGATTTAGACCACCAACTGGGATCCCCCCAATCTTCTTGCGTCATCAGCCATTTGTACCCAAACTTTGGGGAGTAGGATCCGGTTTGTGCATTCACCCAGCGCAATTTATCTGCAGAATCCGAAATTCGAATAGCAGAATGTGAAAGATCAGCAATATAACTATTCCATTCGCCCATCCATCTGTTTTCAAGATGCAGATCCATGCCTGACATCCAGCCTTGCTTAACAAAGGAAGTATTCCTGGGATCTGCCACCTGGTTCAAAAAATGAAAGCCTTCTGAATTAATATGAGTGACCAACTCCTGGGACAGAGAATAGTTAGGCGAGCACCCAACCCAAGGATCACGTCCTACCCGCACCTGAGATCCATCACCGACCTTCCAAGCTAGACCTTTCTCAATTATCGGAACAGAAATTACAATTTCTTTCCAGACAATTGAGGCATTTTTGGAGGATTTGACTGGGGACCGAACCCAATCCAAAACAGAGCCTTGACTGATATATTTGCGTTTGATGACCGAGACCCAGAGGGACTCCGTAGAGATCAGTCGCCACGCTAATTTGGCAGCCAGAGATTTAGCAAAGGAAAACAGATTTTTGATTCCCCAACCTCCCCACTCCTTTGGCTTAGAGATTTTGTCCCAAGCCACCCAAGGGTTGATCGTATCCTGTTTTGTCCCAGACCAAAGAAAGGTTCTGCACAATTTGTCAATGGAAGACAAAATACCTTTAGGTACCCAGGCCAGACTAGCCCAATAAACTAGGATGGCCATCAGAACAGACTTTATTAAGACCAGGCGACCTGCCCTCGAAAGCCACCTGAAGCTCCAATGATTTAGTCTTTTTTCAATCTTAGCCAAAAGCCCATTCCAGTCCCAGATTCTGTAGGAGTCAGGTTTTAGCAGAAACCCCAAGTATTTAAAATTTGACTGTAAAGAGCGGACATCATAGTTCAACAATCTTCGAGTTCTACTGATCTCATCTGTAGACAGACCTGAAGGAGTGATTATCGAATTAAGAGTGTTGATTTGAAGCCCAGTAGTCTTAAGGAAAAGCTCCAGCAGAGACTTTAAGGCCCGACTGTCTTCCAAAGTTCCATTGAGAAATAACAGGATGTCATCGACAAACAGTAAGTGCGTGATCCAGAGATTAGTGGCCACTTCAATCCCTTTTATTTTACCCTGTCTTTTATCCTTATGAATCAGCAGACTGAGACCTTCGGCTGCCAGTAAGAAAAGCAAGGGCGACAGAGGGCAGCCCTGCCTGAGGCCTCGTTCAGGAGTAAAAAAGGAGGTAGCAGCACCATTGATTAGAAGAGCAATTTCTGTAGAAGAAACACAGCTCATGATCCATCTCACAAAATCAAACCTGAAACCAAGATGAGTAAGTAAAAGCCTTAAATATAACCAACTGAATCTATCATAAGCTTTAGATAAATCCAGTTTGACTATAAGCCCTTTCCTGCCATTCTTTTTAAGGCTATGCAAATATTCTTGAGCCACACCTACAGCTTCATGGATTTGGCGGCCACTAAGGAACCCAAACTATTCCGGAGACAGATGCGAGGAGAGGAAAGGCTTAATCCTGGAGGCAATAACTTTCGCTATGACTTTATAGACACAGGTACAAAGAGAGATAGGCCGGAAATCAGCAAAAGAAGAAGGGCAGTCAGACTTGGGTATCAAGGCAAGAAAAGTGGAATTGAAAGGGCCAAATATTTGACCAGTGTTTCTAGATTCTTCTACAACAGCAACCAGATCATCACCAAGCGTCTCGAAGAAATGCAGAAAGAATTCAACAGTCCAACCGTCCGGCCCTGGACTTTTGTCCTTTTGCATACCTTTAAGAATATCCTTGACCTCCTGTTTGGAGACGGGTGCCATTATAGCCTCATTATCCTCGTCCTCCACAAACCTTGGGAAGAGCTGCGCCACCCGGATCACTTCTACAATGGACACTTCAGCCGGGGCTTTGAAAAGATCTTTGAAATAAGTAGTACCCAAAGTAGACAAGTCCTCGAAAGAGGTGGCCACTTCTCCATTCCCTTTAGGCAATTCCCAGATAGTGTTAGCCACCTTCCGACCTTTGGCATAGTTTTGGAAGAATTTGGTGTTTTCATCTCCCGCTTGGAGCCATAATGCCCTGCTTTTTAACCTCCAACTCTCCTCCCTTAGCTGAAGGATTTTTCTTCTGGAGGCCTCCAATTCCAAAATTCTATTCTTTGCATCAATGGAGACATAGCCTCCTCCATCAGGGTCTTCTACGAGAGCTAATTCAGAATTGACCTTAATAAGATCCTCCTCCTCCTTCTTCTTCAAGTTAGCAGCCCACTTTTTAGAGGCTACTTTCATCCTCTTCAAATTCTTCCAAAAGAAAGCACTCCTAGAAGAATCCGGCCTGACAGGGTCGACCTCCCAAGTTGATGCAAACAGTTCCTGATATGAATCATCTTTGAGCCATACAGGGTTGAAACGGAAAGGCGCCCCAGGTTTACTTCCTGCACCTTTGATTTCAAGAAGGATAGGAAAGTGATCCGAAAAGCCCCCATCACCAATCTAGTGACAATAGTTCGAGAGAGATTCAACTAAATGCTCACTGAGCAGAAATCGATCAAACTTCTTCCCCACCCAATCCTGTCCAACCCTTTTGTTCCTCCAAGTAGGTTTCAGTTTCAGAAGAGGCATGTCCACCAAATGGGCTAGAGCGAGGTGGTTGATGAAAAAGTTAGATAAAGGGTCAGCTCTGGCCGAGTCACCCCAGGATTCCGCTTCCCCTAGCGAGAAATTGAGGTCACCTCCAATAATTAAGAACTGGTGATTTACCCAGGAGGAGCGAAAAAAAGAAGACCAGAACCGTTCCCTTTCCACACAAGGCCCATATATATTTAAAAAGAGAATGGAATGATTGATCTCATTGGAAAACAGTTCCACAGCTAAAACATTCGGAGAACCCCAAGAAGAAACATACTTTAATTTAGAAGGATTGTAGCCAGAGACCACACCACCAGATCTCCCCACAGCATCAAGGGCAAAAAAAGACCAACCAGGCAACATCTTAGATAAAACAGAGACGACCTCATCCCCTTTGCCCAGAGTTTCTTGGAGCAAATAGATATCCAGTTTATAAGCACGCATAAGTTCTTTGAAGGCTAGCCTTTTGGCCTGGCTAGCTAAGCCCCTGCAATTAAAGGAGAGGACTATCATGGCACATCACCAGGGGGTGGCCGCTCTGCTCTAAGCACCCGGGAGAGAGTCATCTGTTTGCCATCAGCTATATCAACAACAGCTTTGGACTGGGCATGGGAAAGATTGGATTTACGACCTCTGGTCTTTCTGGCCCCAACTTCAACAAGGTTAGAAGCGAGACCACCCACTGCAAAGCCCGAACCCCTATTATCAGCTCGAGATCTGAGGTTGTAAGGAACAATAACCGACGGCCGAGGACAAGGGACAGAGGAGTCAGCCTGAGAAGAAAAGGAAGGAAGAGCAATGGCGTCGGGAACGGAGACAACGACACTATCCAAGGGAGGCGAGGAAATATTTAAGGTCGTGAAGTCACCCAACAGCTGCCTGGAGGGACCAAGCTCCATGCAAAAAGAAACAGGAAAACCAGAAGATGACAGAGACAAACAAGTAGGAGATGAAGACATACCCGCCTGAGTCGCCCTGCCAGGATCAGCTTCTGAGAGGGGAGCCAGTGGGTCAGCCATGTCGTCGAGAGGCAGAGAGGAAGGACCAGCAGCATCCGACGGGTTTCGGACCAAAACCTCTTCGAAAGGAGAGGGATCATCCTGAGCAGATAGACCCTGAACTGCTTCCATAGGATCCGCTTCCTGGACTGAAACAACTGATTTCTTCGCCCTATTCTGCCTTCTTTGTCTGCGTTTTCGTTGATGACCCAATGGGCAGTCACGAGCCAAATGACCGGTCTTATGGCATCTATTGCACCTGAAGGGGAGGTGCTCATAGTCTAAGGTCTGCATAAACTCCAGGTCCTTATACTGTAGCAACATTGTCTCCGCCAGACCTTCACGTGGATTGAGGCTCACCAGAATACGGGCCACGCTCTTATCCTTAGTTTGCAGGTAGGATTTTTCAGCTTCGAGGTAGGTACCCAGCGTATTGCCTATAGAGATGAAGACTGAATCAGTCCAAAATTGGAGAGGAAGACCAGGCAGCTTCACCCACACATGAGATTCAGCCATTTTCTCCTTTTGAGCGTCAAAGAGGGGGGTCCATCTTCTAAAAAGAACTGGCCTCTTTCCGAAGAACCAATTCCTTTCCAGAACTCTGTCCACTTGTTCTTTGCTTTCGAAGGTAATGTTGAACCATCCTCGCGCCAAGATGGTTATGTCGACTGGAAGGCCTGGAGATTCCTTCCACATTGAGCGAGCCCACTCTGCAATGTATTCTGACGAAAACTTTCTTCCCCGAACTCTTCCTACAGTCATAATCTCAGATAAATCCATGACGTTTTCAATACTAATGTCCGCTCCAAGCAAGCATTTCAGGCATTCTTCCTTCGACTTGAGGAGCTTAGCTTTCTTCCTCTTTGTTCCCACAGCTTTCTTGACCACTTCCTCCTCTGCTACCGGCTTTGGTGGAATTTCGGCACGAATAGTCTCCAAAAGGAATTGCTTCAGTGCATCAATAGAGCGTAAGGGCTCAAGATCGTTAAAAGAGTGATGTTTAGCGCCAACCCCAGAAGCTGCTTCACGATCCAGCACAATCCCTTGATTGTCAGAAGCAATAGATTTAGGGATGAATTCCACTGCCTTACTGGAAGAAACCCTTGACAAGAGGTCATGGCCTCGACCCCCATCCTCGACTAGTTCATCCGCGACCCTTGCAACAGGAAAAGAGGGCAAAAGAACTCCCGCCGCACCTTCAGAGATTACCTTAGGAAGCCCAGGCTCTCCTTCGGGCTCATGAGGCCCTCTCGAAGCTGCATGAACAAGGGTCCCCTGTAAAACCAGACCTTCCAAGAGTGCAGCCCTTGGCAAAGAGGGGCCCTGCGAGAAAGGTAACCCTCTACACCCTAACCCTTTGTCAAGACCTCCAGAAACAACAAAGGAAGGAAGGTTACCGTGAAAAGCCGAGGGCCGCGATACCGAATCGAGATTGAAAGCTGATTTGAAAAGCTCTTCTGAGGTCTGCGGGTAGTCGTTGTTGTAGAAGAGCGGATTACCAAAACTGGAACCACTTCTCGGCGCAAAGAGATTGTTACTAGCGTCCCCACAACCGGACGAGAACCCTTCCCAAGCTGATTTAGCTGCAAAATTGAGCGAAGAACGGTTGGGAAAATAGAGATCGATGTTCTTCTCCGTGACTTCTACCCCCCAACAGGTGAGCAGATCCTCCGGCGACGGCTCTAACTCAACCGAGAAACTGTTAATACCCATTGTAGACAAATAATCGCCCTCTTAAGGAAAATTGTAAAACCCCTCAAACCTCGCTTCCCTGCAGTCACCCTAAACGCAAAAACCCATTCACCAGATCCAGAACTGCTTCCGAGAGAGACCTCCATGCTGAGAAACAGGTTTTGGTCGACACGTACCGAAAGCTCGAAACCTCACTGCCGTAGGAACACACGCGGAAGCAACCTGACACCTTCTGCAGAACCCTAGCTCCCTCTGTCCCATCGCATCCTCTTCAACACATAACCATCAAAAATTTTGAGTTAAAATTTAAATAAAAATAATTAGTAAAAAAATATTGGAAAAGATCCAAATCATCTATCATATGTTTACACAATATGAGGTTTAAATAATTAAATTTTAAAAAAATATTGTTAATAGACTATACATATAAATTAAAAAACATATGAATGTTGAGAGTTTCTGGAGCATTGTGTGCATGGGTTCAACTAGCAATACACACAGTTTTTTAGAAGCTCTCTATATTCTTATATTTATGACTGTGGAAATGTCCATTCTCTAATTAAAAAGCATATGTTTACTTATTATTATTTTCGACATATTACTATTAAATAGGTTTAATTATTATTATTTTAGAATATTACTATTTATTTATGTTTTTGGAAGTCAATTAAATATTTATTAATTCTTCATTATCAAAATATAGATATATATAAATTTTAACTTAATAAAATAAATTTTATTTTTAATAAAATAAATAAATTTCCTAATTATCTTTATTTCAAATTATTCAAAAATAATATTTTATATCTAGAATTCTATAAATTCAAAATTATCCTCACCAATTTTCAAGTAAAAAATATAAGTTTCACTTATTAAAAAATATAAGTTTCACTTCTATTTTTAAGTGGTTGGAAACTAACGAACTTTTAATATGTTTATATATGATCGTTTTTATGGTTAATAAACATTAAATTTAACTTCTTATATTCCAAGTCATTTCTGGGTATATGTGTCTCCAAATTTCTGAAAGTGGATTGAACCAAAATTGAAATATATAAAATCCCATTTGAGATCACACTTTTGTTGCAAGATTTGTTTATAACATATTTTTGTTAGAAGATGGCCTTTAATTAGGTTAAAATGTTTGGAAATAAGTTATATTTATTTGGTCATATTATCGGCGTACATCCATTTTAATTCTAGATCTATGTAATGTCTAGAAAAATCAAATCTCTTTTCATTTTAAAAAATGTTTTGTATCTCAAGAAATTTGATTCCTCTGGAAGCTGAGTAGATATGAGTGTCTCAACTGATTTTAAAAATAATATAATTTTAGTTGTTATTTCAAGTCTCAAACATATTTAAGTATTAGTGTTTTATTTGATATATATTATTTTTATAAATTAATATAAATTTATGTAAATTTTTTTGAAAGAAAATATAATAAATATTTATTTATTAAATTATCAATTATTAATTTTTAATTATTGGAATATAAACTTGTAAAATAATATAAATTAATTAGTATCAAAAAATAATTTGTTGTAGTCTAATTAACCTAGTGATACAATTTCTAGCAAGATTGAGACTACTTGTAATTTAAAATATACTTTTGAATACATAAACGGATTATGCACCCTAATCTCTCTCTCTAGTTTACATTAATTAGTTTATGGGCCAGACATATATTTTGCATAATAAATTTATTACTATGTAAATTTTGATGGTCAAATTTAACTACCCTACATGAATATTAGTTATTTTTTATTAATCTTAACTAATTTTAAAAATATTATTAAATTATGAAATTTTTAATTTCTATTAAATTAAGTATCATATACAAATATCACTTGAGTCTATAACTTAACTATTCATTTTTAATGGTTGGATATAATTGTGTTAAAGTATTTTTTGAGAAAAAAATTTATTGCTCATGGTTTGGTTATAGTTGATGATTTTGTACTTTATATTTATTTAATCTATTAGTTTTTACCCATAGTTTTGTAATTTATATTTTTCCAATTTATTATTTTTTATTCATTAAGCTTGCTTTTATAAATTAACATGAGGTAAAATGGGAGGAATATCAATGGTTAAGAATATTATTATAATATAAGTTTATTATAAGTATTAAGTTTTTATGTGCTTATTAACTAAATTTAAATATGGTTACATAATTATTATTTTACACCATTACATCTCTCCATACCTTTTTTCTTTTAGATTTAAGTTAAAAAATGTTATATAGAATTAAATTAAACTAAAATATTTATAAAAAAAATTAAAATATGTTGACATACAATCTTTCTTACATTACACCTAACCTCTACATACCCTTCCATACTAGGTTTTAGAGCACCCACACAAAAACATCATCTAATTCAATCTTGGGTCTCATGTCTATAAATCATGAAATTATAAGTACATATTTTGCTCCAACTTCATTTACCCCTAACACCACTTATAGAATGTAAATAATTCTTTAAAATTTCTCTTTAAAAAAATCCAAAACCCTTTTCACATATATGTGTTATTATTTAAATACATTAAAAGATAACGTTAAAAACTAAAAATAAAATAAAATAATAATAATTCAAAATTTGATTTTATCTAATAAACTACAACATGGTCCGGAGCTCTGTTGGGGTTTTCACGATTTGTGCTTAATCAAAAGTTTTTAGAAACCCTCATGGAAAATCAAACTATCATTGCACTTGAGTTTAAAGGGTTTGTGGTTTTTGTGTCAAATTCTTCAACTTTCTATTAGATATTTGTCAAGCTCTCATCTGTGCAGTTATTTTCCATTAGGGTTTGCTCCTTAGATATGGTTCGTGGCCTCAATATTTATTTTGAGATCTAAGTGAGTATCCCCTTATGCATGCAACACCTGCTTTCTCATGGTAAGTAGTTGGATGACGCTACTCCTCTCTCATTTTACAACATTGGTAAAGATGCCACTATTTTTATGGCTCATCTACAAGGGGGGACTCGAGGTAAGCCTTCTTTTCATATAAAGAAGTTTTCCATGCCCCCCTAATGAAAATTAGGCTCAGACAACCCTGGGGCCATTTTTCGTGGAAAAATCTAACGAAATTGCCTCCCTAGAAATCCCTCACTCAAATCTATAGGATCTTCACCAAGCGTATTTAGATGCAACCCTCATATTCCATTTTAATTACTTATGGACCTACACAACCGATCTTTATTGATGGATCCATTTCGTATGGACTAAGATTTGCAAGGTCATTTTCCACTATGATTGTGTTATTTGAGGATCTTAAGATTATCAAAAAGATTTATTTAAAGGGCCTTGGTTTTGGGCCAATGTTGGATTGTTTTTAACACCTTGGTTCCTAGATTTTGACCCTTCCATAGTTGTCATTACCAAGATGTCAATATGGGTCAAGCTTCCTAATATTCCAACTCACCTATGGTACTACACTATATTTCAAGGAATTGGAAACACTAGGGGCTGTTATCTTGCTATTGACATCTCTTGTGCACAGCTTGGTGTATACACCTATGGCAGAATTTGTGTTGAACCCGATATCAATAAATGTAATATTCCCAATTAGCCATGAGCTAGTTGGAATATTATTATTTTTTTGTTGCTTTGTTTTATGAATAAGAGGTCAATGGAGGTCCATAAGTCTCCTTAATAATGAATAAATCAATGCCAATGTAAAAGGAAAACATCTTGGCAACTTAATTAAGCACCCTTAGGTGTGAAAAGGGGTTGGAACATCTTGATTGGGTCAAATTCGACCAAATCAACAATGTTGTCATGGAGGAGTGGCAATCAATGAGGGACATCGCAGTTTTAGATGGAGACACCTTGCATGGAAGTGGGGTTATAAATGAATGGGGCTTAGGGTTTGGAATCTCATATCTTATAAAAGGAAGAGGATGCCAGGCATATTCATTATGTTTATGTATTTTATATTTTTGAATATATGGTCTATTTACACATATAGCTTTCTCTAGCTGTTTAGATGAGATTGTGTGTTGTTTAGCACTAGGTATTCATGATCGGGAATCCCACCTATTCCATTGAAAATCTCTTGGAGGAGTCTTGTACTTCACTTCCACTATCAGGCATTCGGCATATTGAGGGTTGAGTTGTTTTGTAGATTGTAGTAGTGGAGACCATCTTTGGGTCACTTCATTACTTATTTTCAGTGGAGAAGGGTTCCTTTCCATTGGGAGGATAGTAAGGAATGCCCTTGTGCATATTTTCAAATATTTGCATCAGGCCACATATTTATTTGCCCCTACAGTGTAGTTTCTTTCTAGTTCTGATTTATTTTGAGGGAGGAGTTGCAGGGTGGTTTTGGCACACCATTTATAAAGAATGTTTGTTAGTGGAGGGGATCTTCCTTTCATCTAGGATATCTATTGGAGGAGTCTGCACTATTTCTTATATCAGATCAGCCACACTTTCCAGATCTATATGTTGCAGTGAATCTTCAGCCCTAGGGCTTTGATTCCTATCTTGTACATGGTGTATTGCTAAAAACCCTTGAGGGGTTCTTCATTGGAGGCTATATAGTGCCTAGATCTGTATTATATCTATCTTTTGTGGAATATATCATCCCATGTTATGTTGTATCTTCATTTGTTGTAGCAGTGCCTTTTAAACAACGCTGTAGCGGTCTTCTGGCATTTTGATATATAGTAGCAGCACCTCTTTTGAGGGTTTTGTCCATTGGAGGCTTGTTCTATCTTAATGTACATCTTATGGCCCATTTATTATGCATATTTTGTTGTTTTTATAATGAATGAAAGGTCTCCATATTGACCTCTTGATTTTATACACCGTTTAACACTATTGTTCCAACATTTTGCACTATATTCTTGTTTTTCCCATTTGGGAATATTATAGTGGTATCAGAGCATAATCTTGGCACAACCTGTGCATCTTGAAAAGCCAATATATCATCTAAAGAAGGAGATATTCTTACTGATAGAGAAAAGAGGTATCAAAGAAGAAGACACCGGAAGTTTGATTTTACAAATGACAAAGAAGACAAGGGTAAAACCCCTTTATCTGTAGGAGAAGATGAAGAGAAAGAGTTTCCTAATATTCTTCTCAAATCTATGTAAGACATTGCTAGAGAAATAAAGGAGATGAGGATGGATAGATACAAGGAATCCCCTAAAGGATTTCAACATGGTGAAGGGTCTGGCATTTTTCATCACTTGAGTGATCAACCAGTGCAACAACAACAAGTTTCCCAATGCTCTACAATGCCTACATTCTTAGCAGTGGGAAATGAAGGGTTTCAAGAACAAGAATCCCTTGAAGACTATTTCATGGAGTATGAGTCTCAAACTCAGAGATTCAAGGGCCACTTGAGTTTTCAAGAATTTTTTCAAATCAAGGACAGTAGGAGACCTAGGCATCACAATAGAGGTGGAGGACTCATTCAGAATCATGATCTACACCACACTATGGGCAGATTTTTCTTACCCAACTTTGATGGTTCATCTAAATGCACTGCCAAATCGTGGGTAGAGAAGCTTGACATCTACTTCCAGTTGAACAAAGTTCCAGAAATGAAGGCCATTAAGATAGCAGCGTTGCACCTTGAGGGTGAAGCACATGATTGGTGGTTTCATGGCTTGTCTACATTGGGTCATGCCAATGTGACTGCATATTCAGAGTTCACAAGGAGGCTGGTGGAAAGGTTTGATAGAAGAGATCCTGAAGCATCATTCATGGGGCTTGCAAAGCTAAAACAATCAGGTAATCCAAAAACTTATATTTCTGAATTTTTAAGACTTTCTGTTATGGTTCCTAATTTATCTGCAGCAAGAAGGGTCTATATGTTCATTGATTGGTTAGATGAACCTCTTCATGGGTTGGTTAAGTCTACCAAGCCCACTACCCTTCAAGATGTAATTGAAAGGGCTAGAGATCTTCAAGATGCCTTGCCAAAAGCAAAGGAAATATTTCAGCATAATCCCTCTTTTCCATCAAAGGAAAAAGATGATAAGGCTCCTCCTTCAAATGAGATCCAATAGAAAAAACCTCTTGATGATGATTTCCTAAGAGATTTGAGGAGGAGGAAGCTTTGCTTCACATTCCAAGAATATTGGGCACTCGGACATAAATGTGCAGCAAGAAATGCACACTACATATAGGTCTTCTATTAGGTCCCTATATTACTAGTATAGTCCCTTATTGTTGTTAGTGTAACCCCCTTATTATTATTGTTGTACCTCTGTAACCCCCATATTGTTATTATTGTGCCCGACAATTATTATTGTTAGGTCAGCTAGGATTACATTGTGGCCCCACTAGGATTACATTGTGGCCCCATGGACTCCTATATATAGAAAGGAGTTTTTGTCATTTGTATCATCCAAGAATTGTTCATTCATGTAATGTATTAGAGGTTTCCCCCTTGGAGTGGCTTATTTCTAAGACGTTGATATCTCTTTTCTTCTATTTTTGGAGCTGGTTTCTCAACATTTGGTATCAGAGCTTTGGATTCTAGGGTTTCGTTGCTCCAAACAGGACATCATGGCATTTTCACTATAAATTTGTTTCTACGAAGGTTCAGAATCTGAAATTTCTGAAGTTCGAATCCGAAATCCTGAGGAACATCTTCGCAAAATTTCATATCTTGGTTCGCAATATTTTCGGACATATGGTCTGTGGAAGTTAGGTATTTTGCAGGCTCCCGAATTTTATCTCAAAGAGGTGATCGTGGGAAAATCTTCATAACTCTCTCTTTGAGCATAGGATTGGAATTCTGTAAAAAGTGGCCGAAAGTACACAGACTTTAGTTTCTTGTATATCAATTTGAGAGTCGAAGGAGGAAATAGTGACACGTGGAGAGTCGTAAAATTTCGCCCTACTGAACCAGTCCATAATTAGGTCATCGTAGGAGATTGGGCACAAATTTATCTTCAAGAATCCAAATCAGGTCAGACCTTTGCCATTCGAAAGAGAATTTAGAGGGCTACCTCAATGTCAAATTTCAGATATTTAAGATCCTAAATCACAAAGATAATTCAGTTTCAATATCAAGCTCCTCAAAAGTAAAAAAAAAGTATGTTTCTCTTTTTCTTTTTCTTTTTCGAATTGCATAAGTCTTGTGTTAAAAAAAATCAGTTTGAAGTGATTCCAAGGGCCTATTGAGCATATATTTCAATATTGGGTTCTAAAATACCTTCTAAAAAGAATTCAACGCCCATTAAGCCCTCAAAGTACTCTACTATGGCTCATGAAGATGAAGAATTGCAACATGATCTATCAAAATTACAAGAGCAAGTGCACCAAATTTCGCTCTCGCAAAGAGCAGCAAAAAATGAAATGGAATTTTTGAAGAAAGGCATGGAAGCGAAGATGGATGGTTTAAAGAAAGGTGTGGAAGCTAAGATGGATGGCATGGAAGCTGGCATGGAAGCTAAGATGGATGACATGGAAGAAAAAATGAAAGACAACATGGAAAACATGAAGAATGATCTAAAAGTAGACATGGAAGGTTTGAAAAAGTTGATACAAGAAATGTTTCTAATGGTGAAAAGATAGTAGAGGAAACTCATGATGAGAACAAAACAAATATTAATCGTGATTTCATAAACTCTAATGTTGGAGGGAAGAACCACCATATTCCAAAAATGGATATGAGGAAGTTTGATGGAAAGGATCCTGTAACATGGATACTACAGATGGAGCAATATTTTGATCTCCATAATGTGCAAAACACACAAAAGGTACACATTACAACTTTACATTTAGAACAAAATACATTTGTATGGTATCGATGGCTTTGCTCCCGTAAAAAAATTGTCACTTGGTCAATTTTTACGGAGGAAATGATAGCACATTATGAGGATACAAAGCAACACCTTCTTTAGCCAATTGATAAATCTCAAACAAAAGGGTTTAGTGGTGGAGCACATTGAGGACTTCCAAAAATTGAATATAAGGGTAACTGATATTCGAGGAAGGAACCTGAATTATTCTTTCATAGGAACTTTAAAAGGATAACATCCAACATGAACTTCGCGTTTTGGAACCTGATTCATTGGAGAAGGCATTCAGGTTGGCAAGAAAAAATTGAATGTAAAATTATGGCAACAAGGAAGCCTACCACTCACTTCTATAAAGAGGGAAGTGTTGCTACTCCTAGATTTCCACAACCTACAAGGTTGACACCACAACAATTGGAAGAAAAAAGAGCAAAAGGGCTTTGCTACAGTTGTGATAGCAAATATACTAAAGGTCATAAGTGTGCTGAGAAGAAATTATTTTACATAGATTGTGAAGAGGAAGAAGAAAATGAACAAGAATCTTCAAAAGAAGAGGATATACACCAGGAACCAACCCTAGAAGAGGAAGAAATGAGTACGACCATATCGTGTAATGCATTGGCAGGAATTACCACTCCTCAAACTCTCAAGATAGAAGGACATATCAAGAAGAAAAAGGTAATAGTGTTGATTGATTCAGGTAGTACCCATAATTTTATTCATTGTAAGGTAGCCAAGGAATTGAATTGTTTCCTATACCTAGCACTAGAATGTCAAGTGATGGTTGTGAATGGAGGAACTATAACTTGCTCTACAAAATGCCATAATATCAAGCTAGCCATGGGGGAATATGTATTGAATATTCCAATGCTTTCCATCCCAATGGGAGGTGTTGATGTTGTACTAGGAGTACAATGATTACAATCTTTGGGGACAGTAGCTTTTAATTTTCAAGAACTTTTCTTGAATTTTTTTTTGAAAGGAAAGGAAATCGAATTACGGGGTATTGCAGGGAAGCCAGGAAAGATAATAAGCTCTAATGCCATGACAAAGCTTATAAAGAAAGAACAACGAGGCGTAATTACACAATTATGCTCACTTGAAGTTTCAACATCAAAATCATCTATTTCTCCAGATCTCCAAAAATTCTTGGACAATCATTCCAAGGTGTTTGATACTCCCAAAGGACTCCCACCTATTCGTGATCTTGATCATGCTATTAATTTGATTCCAGGAAGTATTCCTCCAAACATCAGGCCTTTCAGATATCCTTATGTCCAAAAGAGAAAAATTGAACGTATGATTGCAGAAATGTTAGAGGCTGGTACAATTCAACCTAGTCAAAGTTCTTTCTCTGCTCCAGTAGTATTGGTGCACAAGAAAGATGGATCATGGCGCATGTGTCCGGATTATAGAGAGCTCAATAAGCTCACTATTAAAGATAAATTTCCCATTCCTGTGATTGATTAATTATTGGATGAATTACATGGAGCAATTTATTTTACCAAGTTGGATCTTCACTCAGGATATCATCAAATTAGAATGAAGACTGAAGATATTCCGAAAACAGCATTTCGAACTCATGAGGGTCATTATAATTTTTGGTCATGCCTTTTGGCCTTACCAATGCACCTTCTACATTTCAAGGGTTGATGAATTCAATTTTCAAACCCTTCCTTAGAAAATTTGTGCTAGTATTTTTTGATGATATACTAATCTACAACAGGTCTTGGAAGGATCATGTTCAACATGTTGACAGGGTGCTCAAACTATTGGAGGAGAAACAATTATATGCAAAAACATCCAAATGTTTCTTTGTAGTACAAGAGGTGAAATATCTGGGTCATATTGTATCTCATGAGGGTGTTAAGGTAGACCCTAACAAAATTAAAGCCATTAAGAAATGGAAAGTCCCCACAACCATAAAGAAGTTGCGCAGATTTCTTGGGTTAACAAGGTATTATCGAAGTTTTTTAATAATTATGGAGAATAGCAACACCTCTAACAACATTATTGAAGAAATATGCATTTTCATGGACTCCTAAAGCAACTAAGGCCTTTGAACATCTTAAAGAGGCAATGTGCCTTGCACCAGTCTTAGTTATGCCAGACTTCACAAAAACCTTTATTATGGAATGTGATGCCTTAGGAAATGGAATTGGTGTTGTTTTAATGCAAGAAGGAAGACCCATTTCTTTTGAAAGTCGTTCAATCAAAGGAAAATATTTACAAAAGGCTATTTATGAGAAGGAAATGTTGGAAATACTACATGCACTAAAGAAATGGAGACCTTACCTAATGGGAAGACACTTCAAGGTAAAAATTGATCATGATAATCTTAAACACTTTTTGGAACAAAGACTATCTTCAGAAGAGTAGCAAAAATGGGTCACAAAGATGTTGGGTTATGACTTTGAAATAATCTACAAAAAAGGAAAGCTTAATGTTGTTGGAGATGCACTCTCAAGAAAGAATGAAGAGGTGGAAGCATTGCTTTGTGCCATTTCTATTATCCAACCAGATTGGATAACCGAAGCAAGAGATGAATGGAAGAAGGACAAAGATGTATGGACACTCATTCAAAAGTTGCAGCAAGATCCTAGTACATCTAATACATTTAGTTGGAAAAATGATTCCTTATGGTACAAAAATCACTTATATCTTTGTAAGAATTCCCAACTAAAACAAAAGATTCTTTTGGAATTGCACACTTCTCCTTTAGGAGGACACTCAAGATTTTTAAAAACTTACCACAGGGTGAAGAAAGAATTTTTTTGGGATGGCCTTAAATCTGATATTCAAAAGTTTGTGGCGGAATTTTTGGTTTGCTAGCAAGATAAAGTTGAGACAATTAAGACCCCGGGTCTTCTACAACCTTTATCCATTCCATGTCAACGTTGGGAGGAGATTTCAATGGATTTTATCACAGGTTTACCTAAGTCCGAAGGAAGGAGTGTCATCATGGTGGTAGTTGATAGACTTACCAAGTATGCACACTTTTTTTCATTATCTCATCCATTTAAAGTGAGTACAGTTGCTACTGCATTTATGGAAACAATTAAAAAGCTACATGGAAACCCGAAGATTATTGTAAGTGACAGAGATCCCATTTTTACAGGAAATTTTTGGACGAAATTATTTTCTTGTTTGGCTACTCAACTAACTCATAGCTCATCTTATCATCCTGAATCCGATGGTCAAACAGAGATAGTGATAAATGTTTGGAAGGATATATTCGTTGTTTTGTATCTGATAAGCAAGCACAATGGGCTAAGTGGTTACCCCTCGTTGAATGGTGGTATAACACTTCCTTCCATACTGCAGCAAAAATGACCCCATTTATGGCACTTTATGGATATCATCCACCATCCATCACATCTTCTTTAAGGGAAAATGTTAGGGTTCAAGCAGTGGAGGTTCATATAGAGCATCAATAAGAAGTTCTCCAACTCTTAAAGGGTAACCTAAATTTGGCACAAAATTGAATGAAACAATAGGTAGATCAACATCGCAGTGAGAGAAGTTTTGATGTGGGAGACTGGGTATTTTTATGGCTACAACCATACAAACAAATGTCCCTCAAGCAAGCTAAGAAGGATAATAAATTATCGCCAAAGTACTATGGTCCTTACAAGGTTTTGAAAAATATTGGTACTATGGCATACAAATTGGAGCTTCCTGCTTCTTCGCGAGTGCATCCAGGTTTCCATGTTTCATGCTTAAAAAAGGTTATAGGGGACAAAATTCCAATTCAAACAATATTGCCAGAACTTGATGAGGAAGGAAAAACCATATTGGAACTTGAAGCAGTCACGGAAACAAGAACTCGACAACTACGAAATCGATCAATTTCATAGTATTTCATCAAATGGAAGAACTTACCCACTAAAGATTCTACATGGGAGGATGAAAATTTCATACAAAAGCACCCGGAGCTACTCAAGCGTTGAGGACAACACTTTTTTGAAGGAGAGGAGCATGTTAGGTCCCTATATTACTAGTATAGCCCCTTATTGTTGTTAGTGTAACCCTCTTATTATTATTGTTGTACCCCTGTAACCCACATATTGTTATTATTGTGCCCTTCAATTATTATTGTTAGGTCGGCTAGGATTACATTGTGGACCCACTAGGATTACATTGTGGCCCCATGGACTCCTATATATAGAAATGAGTTTTTTTCATTTGTATCATCCAAGAATTGTTCATTCATGTAATGTATTGGAGATTGCCCCCTCGAATTGGCTTATTTCTAAGGCATTGATATCTCTTTTCTTCTATTTTTGGAGCTGGTTTCTCAACATCTTCTCAGATGATGAGGAGGAAGAAGAAGATGAACCAAGAAGAGGTCACAACGCTGACAAAACAGGATATGAACCAACACCATCAAGATATGGGAATGGGGCATTTTCTCCAATTGGAGGGGCTCTTGCATCATTGGGAGGAGTACCTAAGTACTTGACCTTGAGGGTTCGAGGTTCCATCTTAGATTAGAGGGTTTTTGTTTTGATTGACAGTGGGGCTACCCAAAATTTTATTGATGCCCAAATAGTACAGAGGAGGGCCATACCCACTGATGTTTTGAGGGATTTTCTATTTTGGTCCCAGGAGATAGAACTATGCAATGCATGCATTATGTTCCATCATTATCAATCACCATGGGGACATATACATTGACTAATCACTTCTTTGTGGTTGACATATCTGACACCAATGTGATATTGGGTGTGCAATGGTTGATTACTTTGGGGAAAGTCACCATATATTGGGAGATTTTGCAGATGGAATGGGTGGATAGAAAGAGTGGAAAAACTAAAATGATTAAAGGCATGCACACATATCTCTCACATAATTGCATTTCATGGAGGGATGGATTGGGAGACACTTAGCTTATGAGGGAAGCTTATCACATAATAGTGTCACCAATGCTGGAGGAGATGAGTTGCAGCACTCACCTTGTTAGTTGCTTGAGGACAAGGAACATTTGGGAAGGGAGGACTGTAATATTCACAATTAGCCATGAGCTAGTTGGAATATTAATTTTTGTTTTGCTGCTTTGTTTTATGAATAAGAGTACAATGGAGGTCCATAAGTCTCCTTAATAATGAATAAATAAATGCCAATGTAAAAGGAAAACATCTTGGCAGCTTAATTAAGCACCCTTAGGTGTGAAAAGGGGCTGGAACATCTTGACTGGGTCAACTTTGACTAAATCAACATCATTGTCATGGAGGAGTAGCAATCAATGAAGGACAATGCAATTTTAGATGGAGACACATTGCATGGAAATAGGGTCATAAATGAATGGGGCTTAGGGTTTGGAAGCTCATATCTTATAAAATGAAGAGTATGGTAGCCATATTCATTATGTTTATGTATTTGATATTTCTGAATATATGTTCTGTTTAAACATGTAGCTTTCTCTCGCTGTTTAACTGAGATTGTGTGTTGTTTAGCACTGGGTGTTCCTAATCGAGAATCACGACTCTTCCATTGAGAAGCTCTTATAGGAGTCTTGTACTTCACTTCCATTATCAGGCATTTTTCCAAAGCTTCATCTTACATCTACAATGCAGATCCTGTGGAGGGTTGAGTTGTTTTAAAGGTTGTAGCAGTAGAGACCATATCCGGGTCACTTCATTACTTATTTTCAGTGGAGAAGGGTTCCTTTCCATTGGAAGGATAGTAAGGAAGGCCCTTGTGCATATTTTTAGATCTTGGCACCAGGCCACATATTTATTCGCCCCTACAACATAGTTTCTTTCCAGATCTGCATTATTTTGAGGGATGATTTGCAGGGTGGTTTTGGCACACCATTTGGAGAGAAGGTTTGCTAGTGGAGGGGATCTTCCTTTCATCTAGGATATCTATTGGAGGAGGTTGCACTATTTCTTATATCAGATCAGCCACACTTTCCATATCTATATGTTGCAATGAATCTTCAGCCCTAGGGCTTTGATTCCTATCTTGTACATGGTGTTTTGCTAAAAACCCTTTAGGGGTTCTTCATTAGAGGTTGTAAAGTGCCTAGATTTGTATTAGATCTATCTTTTGTGGCATATATCGACCCATGTTATGTTGTATCTTCATTTTTTGTAGCAGTGCCTTTTAAACAACGCTATAGCAGTCTTCCGACATTTTGATATATAGTAGCAACACCTCTTTTGAGGGTTTTGTCCATTGGAGGCTTGTTCTATCTTATTTTACATCTTGTGGCTCATTTATTATGCATATTTTGTTGCTGTTATAATGAATGAAAGGTCTCCATATTGGCCTCTTTCTTTTATATGATGTTTAACACTATTGTTCCAACAATTTGCACTATATTCCTGCTTTTCCCATTTGGGAATATTACAATAAAGGGTTTCTCGACCCAATCAATTTAAAAATCAGTGATTTTCACTAGAATCACGCTCTAGAATATGAGAATATTACTTTTTTGTTTCTTAGATGTCATCAAATAGGTCACTCATAGAACTCTTTCCTGGTGTTTAATTAACAATGAAACTTTGAAACGAGAACTGATATGAGTGCACTTTTTCTGAGGTAGAAAAAAATCATAAAAGTGTTGATTGAGAATACACATTTTTTTAGCATATTTTTGACACTTTACATTTTCTTATGAATTTTTTTTAAATGTTAGTGATTTTTATGCTAATTTTGAAAAGTGTTGATGCAACATCAACGCTTTTTTTTAGAGGGCTTATTTTTGAAACTTTAAATTTTCTAATCTATGAAGTGTAGAATTTTTTTTTAAAATGTTGGTGATTGTCATGCAGATTTTGAAAGAAATCAACAATTTTTTTTTAAGGCATATTTTTAACACTTTCATTTTTATTAAGTCGTAAGTATATATAATTTTTTTTTAAGTGTTGATTATTTAACCATTTTTCAAGTTGTCTTATTCCTCTTCAAGTTTTTTGTCCTAAGATATTTGGTTTTTAAGGGTTTTCCAAATTTTTGCTTATTATTTTCCTTTGCAATGTTTTTTATAATGATTTTTTTTTTAGTTAAAAAAAATAATAAAATTAATATTTTGAGGTTATGATTTCTTTTATATTTATATATCATTAATTAATATTTCAATACACAAAATAATTGTCACTTAAAAAATATTAATTTTAAAAACTCGACAAAAAACATACATTTTGCTTATAGATATATTTAAAAAATATGTATTTCAGAACATTTTTCGCTAAAAATAACACGTTAAACTAAAAAAAATTGTGGAAATTTTGAATAAAACAAATTGGAAAATAACAAATTTTATGAATTTTATATTAAAAAATGATGACATTTGAAAAATAAAAATTCCAAAAAGAATGATTCCGATAAAATTTAAAGTATTTGAAAAAAGAAGTAAAAACAAACATGCAAAATATATATATATATATATATATATATATATATATATATATATATATATATATATATATATATATATATATATATATATATATATATATTTAAAAATAAAAAATATAATTAAGTTATAAAAAAACCATTAAAATTTTAAAAAAGCATTAAAAAATAAATTTTAAAACTAAAAAAGACAAGAAAATAAGAAAAAATACATTTAAAATAAATAAATAAATAAATAAATGATAAAAAAAAACATATATAATTAAAAAAAAACACTTATGATATAAAAAATATTAAATAAAAAAAAAACAGTACATAAAAAAGTTTATAAAAATAATACAATCAATTAAATAATGATAATAATAATCGCTGCATCAGCTTGAGCCCGTCGGGTGGGCCAAGGGGCCGTCAACAAGTTGAGCTATGCAGCTTTGCCCACCCAAGGCAAACATCCCCTAATTCCACCCGCTAGCTCAAGCCGATTCTCAAAATCATCTTGGGGCCCACTATCGATTCTAAGAATCAACTTGAGCTCGTTGGGTTGGCCGCAGGGTCGCTTGCAATGGGCGGGCATAACTGTGCAGCTCCGCCCGCCTAGGGCAAGCTACCCCTCGACCCACCCCTATGTGCCGATTTTTATTTTTTTATTTGATATATATATATATATATATATATATATATATATATATATATATATATATATATATATATATATATATATATATATATATATATATATATATATATATATATATATATATAATTTTTATAATTAATTTTAATTGGTTTTAGGTTTTTTTTAATGTTTTTTTTCTTATTTATTTAAATATTTTTTATAATTGGTTTTTTATTTTATTTTTTTGTATTTTGAAATTTTTATTATGCTTTTTTAAGTTTTTGAATTTTTTAAATATTTTATTTTATTGATTTTTTTTTAAATGTGTTTTTTTTAATGTATTATTTATTGATTGATTTTAATGTTATTTTTGTTTGTTTTTTTAATTATTCAATCAATTTTTTTATTTTTTTTTCTTCTTTCCTTAATTTTTTTAAATTGTGTTATTTTTAAATGTTTATCAAACTAAATAACTCTTTTCTTTAGGTCTGATAGACCAAAGATTGGTCTCAGTGGACGTTAACCATCATCATATATATATTATCTTTTATAGGTTAATTTTGTATTTTTTTACATTTTTATATTTGATTTTTTGTTTCTGTTTTTTTATATATTTGATTTTTTGTCTCTTTTTTTTATTTTATGTTTTCTTTTCTTCCTTGGTTTAATTCTTGTTTTCATTTTTCTTTTGAAATTTTAAGGTGTTTCGGAGTCATGATATTTTATCTTTTACATCATTATTTCAAAATGTTGAAAATCTATTTAAAAAAAAAAAAACTACATTATTCCAACATCAACACATTTCGTTTTCAGGATATTTTTTGCACAAAAAAAGTTGGTTTTCAAGGCTATTTTCAAAACATGTTGAAAATTTACCAAAAAAGAAAAAATTGTATTCTAGCGTCAACACTTTTTGTTTTCGAGCCATTTTTCATGTTTTTTGGGGGTTTTTTTGCTAGTGTTCTCGTTTTGAGTTTACAGTTCTCGTTTCATAGTTTACATTGTTAATTCTCATTATAAGAAGAACATCTGCAATTCCAGATCTAAAAATTAGAAGCCCTGTAACCCTCCTCCTATGGAGGGAAATGCCTCTATGTTGAAGAAGGATGATGAAGATGTAGATGATGAAATCCATCTGGGGGACAAGGTCCAAGACTCAAGGCCTCAAAAATATCTTATGATTCATGGTATGGACCATGCTCCTTCGCGAAATATATAGATATTGAATAGCAATGATTCTCCGTGTATATTGAATTCACTTCATGAGTTGACTTCTTTGAACTCTGATGAGGAATCTCTTTCAACGCACAATGATATTTTGCAGATCACTTTGATCAAATAATCTTTGGAAGGTTGGATCAAGGTTTTGAAAAAGAAAGGAAAGAAATGTTTCCTTGAGGTTCAACCCTAATTAGGGAGATTATCTTGTCTCATTGTGTCTTATGTCCCTTTACATTTACTTTTTTATTCTTTGTACCCTTCATCTCTACATTGATACCATTAGTATAGGGTAAATTGAGCTAGAAAAAGATTCATGATGGAAGATGATGTAATATTTTGTTTGATCAATATAATTTTATGAAAAGTATTGAAAAACCATCATGACAACTTAGACTCTCATTGTATCTGATTTTAAGGGGTTTGAGGTCCATGTGCTAGATTATTCAACTTGCTATTAAATCTTTGTCAAACTCCCCTCTGGAAATTTATTGCTCATTATGGTTTTCTCCTCATATCTTGTTTGGGACCTAAATATTTATTTGAAGATCCAAGTGAGTGTTCCCTTAGTCATGTAATGCCTACTTTTTCATGTTAAGCAACTGAATGATGCTACTCCTATCTCATTTTACAATAATGGTAAAGATCCCATTATTTTATGGTTCTCCATCTACAAGGGGGGACTGGAGGTAAGCATTATTCCTCTCAGAATTTTTCTTATAAGAAGTTTCCCATGCTACCCCCCCAAAGGAAAATCAAGCTCAGACAACTTCAGGGCATTTTTTGGTGGAAAAATCTGAGGAAGTTCCCTCCCTAGTAATCTCTCACTCAGATATGGAGGATCTTCACTAGTGCATTTATAGGAAGCCCTAATATGACATTTTAAAAGCTTTTTTCCCAGCATTTTCGATCTCTACCAATGGATCCATTCTGTATGGATTAAGAATTGCAAATTTATTTTATGCTTAAGAGGCTTTTTCATTGTGTTAGTTGAGGAATATGAAGATTATCGAAAATATTTAACTAAAGGGCCCTTTTTTTGGGGCAATGTTGGTTTTTTTTAATACCTTGGTTCCCATATTTTGATTCTTCCACAACTATCATTACCAAGATGTTAATATGGGTTTGGCTTCCTAATCTCCTAGCTCACATGAGGCACTAGACAATCTTTCAGTACATTGGTGACCCTCTGGGTTGTTATCTTACTCCTGATGTCTCTTGCAGGTAGCTTGGTGTATACACCTCTGGTAGAATTTGTGTTGAAATCAATATCAATAAAGGTTTCCCATCCAAATAAATTTTAAAAATAGTGATTTTCACTGGACTCGGGCTCTAGACTATAAGAATACTACTTTTCATTATCACTTCTATATTCAAGCAGACCACTTACAGAACTCTTACCCCATGTTTAACTCTTAACAGATGTGAAACATCCATAATTCTAGATCTAAAAGTTGGAAGCCTTGTAACCCTCCTCCTATGGAGGGTAAGGCCTTTATGTCAAAGAAGGACGATGAAGAAGTTCATGATGAATCCCATCCGAGGGACAAAGTCCAAGACTCGAGGCCTTTGATATCTCATGTGATTCATGGTGTGGACAATGCTCCTTCGACAAGCTAAGGAAATTGTCTAAGAAAAAAAGACACGATGGTAAATGATGTAAATTTTTTTGGTTTATCAGTAGAATTTTTAGACTAGCAAAAAAAATTAAAACTAATTTAACATGAGATAATATAAATATATCTTATCTTTATAGATTGAGTTAATGATTATCAAATTTAAGATGATTGTTAAAAAACTATAATATAATAAAATTTTAAATTATGTGATATGTGTATTTTAGAATAGAGTTTGTATAATTTTAATTTAATTATTACTAATTATTAGGTGGATGGTAGAGATTTAATCTCCATGGAATATCCATTATTTTTTTTAGCAATATTCAAGATGATGATGATTAACATCTACTAAGACCAATGAGGTCTATCAAACCTTAAGAAAAGAGATTAATTGAGCCTTTCATCATTTTATTTCTATGATCCAATAGAAAGGAAAAGAGTATTCCTAGATCGCTATGGTTTCCCTGACTAAATAGGTCAAGAAGGTTGGTAATATGACAAAGGTTTTGGAAATCAGAATGGTTGTGAGTAAGATTTGGGCAATCCAAGAGAAAGTGATTTTCATCTTCAATATTATTAGCATCACACAGTTGATAGATTCTTTCTTCCCAGTGTGTTTTGGGAATAGAACAAGTCATGGTTTCACTTTGAAGCTCATGGGAGCTAGTCCTTATTTTTGTAACGTTCATTTTCTTCTTCGCACTAGTCAAGACAAAGATAATTCTGGTTACTAAGAGTGGGGTTGATCACCTCCTTATAGTACCTTAGCGTCCTCTTCCCCTTCATCACCTTATCATCCCACAATTTGTCCTTAAATTCAGAAGTAATAATTATTTTAATATTATCTTTATTCTTCAAGATGATATCCTCCTTTAACTCCCAATATTTGAGCCAAGATTGGGCATCCTTGTTCCAACCTTGCTTGAGCAGGAGGTGGGGGTTTTTGTTGGAGTTAGAAGAAATTTTGGAGAACCTCTTGGTTTATAAAGCTTCTTCTTATACATTAGAAAGTGAAACATAACCATTCTTTCAATGGGGAAAATGCTAGGATAGGAAGTATTACCTTCAATCTTGAGGTTGTAGGTTACAAATTAATTTTGCATAAGCTTGATATTCCTCCACAATTCTCTAGATATATTGCAACCCCCAAACTTACATCGATATAAAATAATAGGGGTGATGAGAGTCTTAAAGAGGAACTTGTTTTTACTCCAAACACAGAAATGAGTCATCATGCAATTGTTTTCAAGCTCATAATAAACTTTCCAACCTCCAATAATCCTTTTCTCAATGCTATAATTCTAGTTGAGCTAATATTGAATGTCAATACATAAATATTTGTATGAAGAAATTGTCTCCAAATTATTGTTATCATAGATGAAATGATCATGGTTGATAGAAGGTTATTGTCTCAAAAGTAGTTGCCATTTTTTGCTTTACAATATAATTAAAAATATATCATATTCATAATCTAAAATGGTCATTAAAATATAACTCCTTAGTATTATTTTATTATCTTTTTTTCATTACATGTTTGTTTTTTAAATGTATATATATTTAATTCATATACTCATTTTTTAATAATTAATATCAATAATTTAAAACTATTTTTTAATTTTAGTAATATGTCATGTATCATGATGTGTCTTAATATCTATTATTAATTGATGACTATATATATTTACCAATGCTTTAATTTATATATAATTTAATGTAATTAAATTATTAATATAAATAAAATAAAATTTTACATCTATATAAAATTTAAAACTTCGGGATAATTATATATTATTAATTTTATGCCAAAAATAATATTTGTAATAATTATCAATTCATTAAAAAAAAAAAATAGTACTAATTTTTTTATAAAATAATAATTATCAAATTATTAACAAAAAGTTGATAAAAAATATTAAAATCATATAAAAAAAAATTGTCGTTCAAAATTCCTTCATTAGGTTTTCATGAAAACAAAGGTTACATAAGATGAATCTAAGCCCCCCTCTTCCTCATTTCAACCAGACTTGTTGGAATTGGGGGCCGAAGTATGTCTCTGATAAAACTTGACAAACATTATTTTCGCATGACATAGAAGCCATATTGTGCATGGAGAGAACAAAAAAACTACAAAGACCAATGGCATCATATCAAGGAGGGAAATGGGGAGGGATTATAGGGGGAACTGCAAAGTATCCAACATGCTCATGCATGTGAAAATCTATATGTTCCATCCGAGATTCCAGACTGCGGAGGTGGTCATTCGTTCTCTGGTGGCTATGACAGAGAGAATCCAACTGTTCTGATATCTCATTCTAACTGTATTTGATATCATTCATATATGCAACAAGTTCATTACGATCTTCATACATGTGGTAGCGAATGATGTCAAGATTGAGCTAAATGTCTCGAAGTTGTGCATCCAAAGATTCCATTTTTGTCGGATCCTCAATTTTCCCTGGAGAACGACCTGGAGATGACACGAATTCACCTTCAAGCTCTGTGCTAATTGTGTTTCTGGAAGAGGAATTGGCATGTGGAACAGGACAACCTGCATTGTTGAAATTTCCACCCCCACGTCGCAGTTGTCCTTGTTGACGAGGCATTGTACAGGCAGCGGGGAGTCTGAAATACCAAGACTGGGAGTACTTTGAAGATTCCACAAACCCACGAACACTCCCAAAGACCGACCCTAAAAACTATTTGAGGACCCTTAAGATATCAAGAGTGGGGAGAGAGAATAACTCACAGTTGAGAACCCAAAATAAAAACACATACAACTCTTTGGGTCGAAAAACAACGACGAATGTAGACACTACCTACGGAACGGGGCTCACACCGAGACCAGACGAAAGAAGCCCAGGGAGTAAATACAGGTAAATCTTACCATACAATTCAATGAATGCTCGTAAACTCACTACCCTGACAACATAGATGGAACCACCCGACGATGCCCATAGTCCACCTAGGATGCCTAGGAGAGACCTTTGAGCCGTGAGCGTGCTAAAAAACACAATTTCCTTATTCGATTCACCGGATGCGAGGTCCCTGGGCCACAAAGGTATGATGAGGTAAAGGAACCCGAAATTCCCACCTACGAGAGAGTCAGGCTACAAATTTCCACCCAAGACAGAGCCAAGATCCCAAGCGCTTGTTTGAAGGTCAACTTTCTGCCACACTAGCGCGAACTAGAGACCAATATAGTCATCTCTCTAGAGCCAAAACCCCAGCGAGATGCCATGGTTACCATCTCCTAATCTGTCTACCTCCCTCTTGCCAAAAAAAATTGCTCAAATAACCAACTGAAACAAGAACCCCACCACCCTTCTTAACATAACCACACGACAATCTAGAACGTTCACCCTGTCAGAGTACCTTGTATTCAAACTTTTAATTAAATCCTGTGTGATTTCATCGCGGTGGAGGGGAAAACCCCAAGATCCAGCCTAGCACCCTATGTTCATCCTATCAGGGGAAAAAATATATAACTTTTCATTTAATCTATCAAATTATTTTATTACAAATATGAGTTTAAAAAATAAATGTTTATGGTTGGAATATCAACGATTACATTCTTCATAATCTCATGGTAAAATTAAACCTTAAATTAATGTATATTTGATTCTTAATTATATAATGTAATATTATGTGAAATTTAAAATGTGATTTATCTTCAGTTAAAACACTTTTAATTTGTTTTATCTTTCATTAAATAATATATAATTTTATTAATTTAAAAATATATATATTTTTATCTATAAAATTTTATTTATTATTTTATTATTCTTATTGTTATTTTTTAAGTAAATATTTGTATTAATTGATATTAGAGAGTTACATCTTAGATATGAGAAGTTTGTGTTGACTTACCATTATAAAAAGCATACTATACATAGAACTTTAATTGTTCGAAAATTGTAAAAGTAGAAGAAAGTTTTTTACTACAAAATACAAAATAACTTAATAGTCTAGATGGTCATTGTGACCTTTCCTCAACCTAGCGCTAAAATAAGAGAACATCAAGGAAAATGAAAACTAAAAAGGCAAATAGGCATGCATATCTATTTTTCAAAGTTTGTGGCTTCCACATGTATGTCTTTGTTGTTCCCACTAGAGCACCTAGGATCAAGCAGACGTCTCAATTGTCATTCAATTCTTGAGAGCCTATTGCGCATTGCCATAACAAAGTATTACATCTTTTCATAGATAGAATAACATATTTTTTTATTATTACTACCATCATCAAAATTTATATTTATTCTCATAAAAATTCACACTAACAAAAAGTTAAAAAACAAATCTTTAAAAAAATACACTGAAGAATAATTTAATATTATAGAATTTTATTTATCAATCTAACTAAATGATGATGATTATTATATATGTATAAATATGTGCAGGAGACTATGTAGATGCGTGTAAATAACTACGATGTTTTTTTTTGTTTTTTAAAAATATATGAGGAATGCATATGCTTTTGTTCTATTTTATAGTGTTATTTGAAATTGATTTTAAGTGGGGAGAATAACAATCATTCCCCCAACCACCCAAAATAAACCCATTTGACAAATTAACAAATAATATTATAAATATTAAATCTAAATTTACAATTAAATATGAGGAAAGCCTTAAGAGTTATGAGATGAAAGGTTGTATTAAAGTATGTGAAAATGAGAATATACTATATAACATAATTGCAAATCAAGGAGTCATGAAATTTAAATATCAAAGATGGAGAATCATTTAAGAAGATATCTATGAGAAATATAGGAGGAATATACATGTTTATGCTCTCAAGGGATATGTTATATCTACGAGAAATATTGGAGGAATATACATGTTTCTGCTCTCAAAGGATTTGTTAGATTCAATAATAAGGTTTGAAGCCATTATAATAAAGTTGATCATGTTACTTGTAATTGAACCTAGGCGGGGAGGATAAGAATCATTCCCCCCAACCACCCAAAATAAACCCATTTGACAATTTGACATATAATCTTATAAATATTAAATCTAACATCAAAATATGAAGCCCCAAGGGATAGTTCAATTGGTCAAGTTCCCATTGCTAAGTACCTCGCCAATCGGGAGGTCATGGGGTCAAATCTCCTCGACGCCCTTGGGGTTATGCCCTGCTAGTTTCACCGATGGTTAGATCCCTTCGAGTTGATCTACCTGGATTTTCCCTTGGATGTAGCAGCCACCTAGTGTCTATGAATGACATTTAGAAAAAAAAAACATCAAAGTATGTGAAAATGAGAATTAGAAATTGAATAACAATATCTCCTATACTATATAACATACTTGCAAATCAAGAATATCAAAGATTGAGAATCATTTTATCAAGAAAATATTGTAATGGGATATTAATAAGATATCTATGAGAAATATCTTTATATTACATGGGATGAATATTCTCAAGGGATTGCTAAGACTCAACAACAAATTTTGAGCTCATTATAATAAAGCTTATTATGTTACTTGAATTTATTGAACCTAGATAGGGGGAAAAAACATCAAAGTATGTGAAAATGAGAATTAGAAATTGAATAACAATATCTCCTATACTATATAACATACTTGTAAATCAAGAATATTAAAGATGGAGAATCATTTTATCAAGAAAATATTGTAACAGGATATTAAGAAAATATTTATGAGAAATATCTTTATATTACATGGGATGAATATTCTGAAGAGATTGGTTAGACTCAACAACAAAGTTTGAAGTTATTATAATAAAGTTTACCATGTTACTTGAATTTATTGAACCTAGATAGGGAGGATAACTAAAATTCCTCCCAACCACCCAAAATAAACCCAATTAACAAATTACCATATAACCTTTATAAATATCAAATTTAATTCTACAATTAAATATGAAGAAAACCCTAAAAATCATGAGAAAAAATATGTAAAAATGAAAATTAGAAATTAAACAATAATATCTTCTATACTCTATAACATAATTTCCAATCAAAAAATTGTGAAGTTGAAATATAATAAATAGGTGACCATTTTATTGAGAAAATGCAATAATGAGGCGTAATGAGATTGATTGATAAAATGATACAAACGAAAAAGAAATGATATAATCTACTTACCCATCAATCACTCATTTTATATTTATTCACATTTTATTCTTTTAAAACCATTTTCAAACATAATAATTAAAACAAAACAAATTTAGAATCAAACTATTGAATAAAAGTTTACATGATTAAAATTGCACACGTGCACATCTTTGTCTTTTACCACCAACCCTTTGAAAAAGTCAAATGAGGCATATGTAATCACCTAACAACCTAACCTACATACTTCTACCCGATGAATACTTCCTCTTTTGGAGAGAGTTTTCCAAAAGTAAAAGGGTCCACTACCTTACATATTTGAAATTTAACTTGTACATACTACTTGAGTGAAAGAACCAGTCCACTGAGATAAGGTTCACACTTAATAGATTCTGATTCAACGTTTACTTTGCCCATAAAAAGGGCTACTGCTCCAAGAGATTTTAAATTTGAGTGCATGCTAAGTAAGCACAACGACAATTTCCATGGGATAAGGACCACCCCCACATGAGATTCTTGCCCAAAATTTACTTAGGCCACTGTGTGTGTGACGAGAAAAGCGCTCCCCACTCCTTTGCATGACCGTATTTACACCTTTTCAATCCAATAATATGATTCCATAAAATACTTGTAGCCTGCATGTGACTTTAACATATTCTTAGGGAATGAGGTGCAAGCAGAATTCTCCTCTATCCACAAATGTGAAAAGTCGTACATATAGATTCAAAGCTCTCAGAACTTTCTGAAATAATTCTGCATGAAAGGCAAGGCAGAGGTAGCCATGGCCGAGAAAGCGATTTTGCTTCTGCTTTTTGTCCTGTTATTGCCATTCATTGATTCAGCCTTCGGGGTTAAACAGGCAAGAAGAAATACCTTGCTTTCTGTGTTAATTTTGGGTGAAGATTGTTCTCGTTCTGCTGATAGATGATGAATGTTGCTTTACTATTTTACTTTTATTAGTATTCTTATTCAGGATGCTCAGACTGAAGATCTGTGATGGCTGTTATTTTGGGTTTTTATTGAGTATTGATTTTTATGGGATCAAGAAGCCTGCGACTGAAGTTGGGCTTGCTTTTTGTTTTCTTTTCACATGGTTGTTTCTGAAGACTGAATGTAAACTGGTTTTTGGTATCAGGAATGTAAAATAGTCTTCAAGTCTTCAATCTGTAATCTATTCTAATTGATGTTTCAGTTTACATATGAATTTTGCTGTTTTGTTTACTGGGGTCGGAGAATTCGATGTTTGGACAATGCAATTGATGTTCAGAGCTGGAATTTATGAATTTATTGCTTTGGCTGTTGCAGTCGTATGTGGTGTACTTGGGAGGACAGCATGATGAGAAGCTGGAACACCAATTGGTAGCTGATTCTCATCATGAGCTTCTGGGATCAGTATTAGGAAGGTAATACTCAATGAATTCTGGGATTAATTTAATGAATGGAATAACGTCATATATATTGTAAAATGTGCAGTACTCGATTGCTTTTTAATCTATATTACTCTGTAATAGCATCACTAATCTGTGATCTGTACCCTGCATATTCTAGAATGTTATTGATATTTTTAACTACATGTCTGGTACAAGTGATTATGATTTTGCAGTCTATGAATTAGGCTCTCACATAATTTTTTTGAATGAAAATATAGCAAGGAGGCAGCCAAGGAGGCCATATTTTACTCTTATACCAGATGCATGAATGGTTTTGCTGCTCGTCTCGAAGAAGAACACGCTCATGCTCTCTCAGGTGAATTATTTAGCATCATTGAACCATAGTTTCTTTCTCCGTTTCATTGAATGAATGAATGGCCGTTGAAGCTGGGAGATCCAAATAATTTCGGATTTCTTTACTGAATGGACGCTGCTGCTTTTGGGTTTTGTTATCCAGAGTTCCCACAGGTATTATCTGTGTTCGTTAACCGAGGAAGAACTCGGCACACAACTTCTTCATGGGGATTCCTCGGCTTAGATGAAGATGAAGGTGGACAGTCTGAGACTGAAATAATTTCTCCGCCATCGCTATGGAGAAAATCTGATTTCGGGAAGAATGTTATCGTTGCTAACCTAGATACAGGTTGCCTTCCTGATCATTTTCCAAAGAAATAGCTCCCTCTCTTTTTCTCTTTATAATCAGAAAATATTAAGATGTACTCTAAGGTTGGTGTTGTTGCTCTTGCTCAATGTCGCCTTCCTCAGTGTCCATACCAATAGCTCCCTCTCTGTTTCCCTCTTGTGTATATCCTGATAATCATTTGATTTCCTTGGTTGGTGTTGCTGCTCTTGCTAAAGGGGTCTGGCCTGAATCTGAAAGCTTCGACGACACGGGTATGGGGCCTGTTCCTTCTCGATGGAAGGGGATCTGCCAAACTGGCACAAACTTTACCGCAGCTCACTGCAACAGGTACCTCCATCAATATCCATTTCAGGAGTCGGTCCCTTTTCCAATTGTATTGATCATGATATTTACAAATTTTTTGTCTATATATCCGCTTTATGGTTTCTCAGAAGAGTCCTGATTGCAATGTTAAATAAAACCCTGTTCCCTCTTTTTTTAGTAATTTTTACAAAGAGGATAGGATTCTCTACTACTTATATAAAGTTGTTCACACTAACAGATTTCAGGTCTGACTTAACATGGTAAAGACAAGGACATGCAGAACTTTTCACAGTCCTTGATTGAGTAATCGAGTTTTGGAGTATAGGTTGCATTTTCTAAGAAGTATTTGTGGGTCCATTGTATTCATCCTGATAATAATAAAGAAGTAGCACAGCTTCTATGTGGTGTACTGTCTATTGTTGAATTTCTCTGTGGTGAATTTTGTTTGTGTTTGTGATACTTATTTTTTTATTCTACTGAAAACAAAAGCAATACAACACGCTTCTTGCACATATTATGATGTGTTCTGGTTTGTTTTTTGTTATATTCCTTGCAGTCTAATGTGGTTATTGTTTCTTATTGGTCCGTTGTATTGCTAAGGAGAAAACAAGCCTCTGTATTATCTTTGTGCTTTTTAGTTTGTTGTTGGCAGTTAGAACCCAACTCCATTGTAGGATATACCTGCTTAAAAGACAAGGACCTTTACCACCTGTATTCGTAGAGTCAAGGTTTCACATTCTCTGGGAATTTAATTGGAAAGTAGCCCTCCTGAACCTTGCTTCATAAGATCAATGTTTCACTATTCAATGTGTTGTTTGCAACAGGAAATTGATAGGAGCCAGATACTTCATCAAGGGATATGAGGCTGTAAATGGGCCTTTGAATATCTCGGGAACTGGTGAATTTCTTTTTCCACGAGATAAAGATGGACATGGTACTCATACTTTGTCTACAGCAGGTGGGAATTTTGTGAAAAAAGCAAGTATAACTGGATATGCAGAAGGGATTGCAAAAGGAGGAGCTCCACATGCTAGAGTTGCAGCCTACAAAGTTTGTTGGCCTCCCAAATCAAATGGAGGAGAATGCTATGATGCAGATATTCTTGCAGCATTCGATGCAGGGGTACATGATGGAGTTGATGTGTTCTCTGTTTCTATCGGATCTGACCCTCCTCTCTCTGATTATTTTCAAGATGGACTTGCAATAGGAGCATTCCATGCAGTCCACAGAGGAAAGGTGGTTGTCTGTTCCGCTGGAAATGATGGTCCTACTCCAGGGACAGTTTCAAATGTGGCACCATGGATCATAACCGTGGGAGCAAGCAGCATTAATAGACAATTTCCTTCAAGTGCTATTCTTGGAAACAACAAGACAATTGCAGTAAGTATACCTTATTTCTACAAATTTATTTCTGTTTTTAGGTAAATCTGAAAGCACATTAATTCAGCATATGAAATCCATATACGAAAGTCTTCACCAGAAGCACCATGGACGAAATTTACTTCTAGAACACATAGAAACTAAAGTAGGCTGATAGGCTGATACGCTTTTCGTTCTGTTTACATTGCAAGTCGTTTTCAAACCACTGTCTGATTTTTAATGTCTGGAAAACATGCACTGATATTAGAGTAGTTGAAATGCTACGATGGTAATTTTCTTTAATGAAAATTTCAGGGGAAATTGTGCTTATTGAACTTTTGCTTTTGTCCTTCATTAAACTGAAAATTCCATGTATCTAGTTTTTCAAGTTTATGGGATTTTTTGTTGAACTATTAGAAGGCATCTGAAGGGCCTTGAAGTCAACAAATCTGATCCCTTGCATTATTCTAGAAAAATCATTTTATGCCTCTGTATATTTGTGTTTGATGCCAGGGAGAAAGCATATCCGAGTACCAGTTACCAAAGAAAAAAATGTATCCTCTGGTATCATCATCTGATGTTATAGCTCCAAATCAAAATGAAACTGCTGGGTATGCTACGTAATACCAATTTTAATGATTTTCATAATAACAAAAAGTCCACTTATCAATATGGCATATTCTTTCCAAAGAATAAATTTGGATTAGTGTGAGTCCAAGGAATGAAAAGCTAGATCTCTCTATGATGATGAGTTTTAACAGTTTTTATGTAATAATGTTGCAGACAACTTTGCTTCTTGGGATCTCTAGATCCCCGCAAAGTTAAAGGAAAGATTGTTGCCTGCCTTCGTGGTATCAATGCAAGAGTTGAGAAAGGTGAAGCAGTTCGTATGGCAGGGGGGTTAGGCATGATTCTCTGCAATGCACCCGTAAATGCCAACGAAGTCACGGCAGACTCTCATGTTCTTCCAGCTACACAGTTGAATGCAATTGATGGGGCAGAAGTATTTGACTACATCAATTCTACAGTGTAGGTTTTCAGGACAGCTATTTTACTTATATTTAGCCCTACAATGAAAGGATTCTAGTCTACGAACGTCATTACATGAAACATCATAATTTGCCATAAAATTGTGTTCGTTCAGGTCCCCTGTTGCTTACATTTCTCCTGCAAGAACTGAATTGCATGCAAAGCCAGCTCCAGTAATGACAGCCTTTTCCTCTCAGGGACCGAATAGTCTTACGCCAGACATCCTCAAGGTCATAATCCACTCCCCAAAACTTTGTGTTTACATGATGATATTACATTGTATGATACTGCAGTTTTTCACAATTGAAAGTTCTGTACTGTTTCTCCAATGCAGCCTGATATTACAGCTCCAGGGTTGAACATCCTAGCAGCATATTCAATGGCAGCATCACCGACTGGCCTTCCATTTGATCATAGGCATGTACCTTTCAATGTAGTTTCTGGCACATCTATGTCATGCCCACATGTTGCTGGTATTGCAGCTTTATTAAAGGGAGCATATCCTCATTGGAGCCCTGCAGCTATTAAGTCTGCCATTATGACTACAGGTGTATATGTTTATCCATTTATTCTCACACAGATAACTTAATCATGGAATTATGGATTTCAACATAATCATGGAATTATGGATTTCAACATGGCTATGCTGTTATTTAGACATCCATATTTTCACAGATCCACATTTTCACCTTATCTATGCTTATTAGACACCAACAATGTTCTCACCATGCCCAAACAGCTGAGATGGCTTAGGAAGGGATATAACCTAATAGCAAAATATAGATAGATATTCTATGATAAATTACTCTTCCGTTAATTTTTTTTCTGTTTTGTTTTCTCTGGTAAATCACAGCTGAAAGAATGGATGACAATTATAAGCCAATGAAGAATGCATCGCTGCAAAGAGCAGGTCCTTTCAACTATGGTGCAGGTCATGTCAATCCGAATGTGGCTGGAAATCCTGGCCTGGTCTATGATCTATCAGTCAAAGACTACTACAGATTCTTCTGCAGCTTGAATTATAATTCAACCCAGATAAAGAAAATAACAGGGAAGGCGTTTTCTTGTCCGGCACGCCAACCTAAGATATATGACCTCAACTATCCTTCAATTACAGTCTCACAATTGCAAGGGTCTGTGACTGTGAGAAGAAGGGTGAAAAATGTGGCAGAGGGACCTACAATTTATAAGGCAAAGGTGAGGTCTCCTCCTGGAGTTTTGGTGTCAGTTGAGCCCAAACATCTTGAGTTTTCCAAGAAAGGGGAGGAGAAATCATTTAAGATGACACTTAAAGCCATGAAAAGTTCGTCAGGGAACTATGTATTTGGGTCCTTAACATGGAAACATGCTCATTATTCGGTGACAAGTCCCATTGTTGTGAATACAGCGACTGTCGAGAGTCTATGAATAACTATCCAGCCAACGATTGTTTGAAGATTGCCACAGATTGTTTTACACATGTGAAAGAAGGAAAATCTCCACATATGAAAGAATGAAGAAACAAAGCAATAAAAAGAAAGAGCATTCATATTAAACTTTTGCCATTTTGATTGAATATGACATGCAGGTTGTTTATTACTTGTCTGGCTAAATTGGATTTAAATATATTGCTTTGATTAAATGAAGTTTTTATCTTTCTTCCGGCAAGGGATCTGTTTGCATGGAAAGGTGCAAAGTTCTATCTTTTTCTATTCTACCATTTTAATTCAAAATTTAATTTAATTTTTTTTTTTAATTATATATATTGAAAATCAAAATATATTTAGCAATAAGAAAAAATTACTCTTCTCAATATTATTTTTAACTCAATAAAATAAAAACATTTTTCCTATAATTATTTCATAATTTATTATTAAAAAAATGTTTTTACATATACATTAACATAAATATATTACCATTTTAATTTAAAAATAAATTCAAATAACTGATTAAATAAAACATTCTTACAACAATATCACTGTGTTGAATAATTTAATGTATTTATAATTTTGAAGTTGTGACAATAATGTTTGTATTCATATATTATATAATTTGAAGTTGAGTCTTTTTTTTATTTTATCACATATAAGTAGTTAGTTAAGTATGTTTTGTTGCAATGTATTACATAGACATTTCAAGCTATAAAAACATTTTATCGGTTCAAGTACTTCATAAATTTTTTGGTTGAGTATGTGTGTCACCAATCTTAGAAACTTCAATATTTAGGTTACTAAGCTATGTATTACATTTTAATTACTAATGTATTGAAACTAACACATTAAAACACAAAAATTTTGAAGCAAGAGATTGATGTCACTCTGTTAGGTCTCTGTAATTTAGTAGAGTGGCAAGACTAAATGCTGCAGAGACTACATCAAAAACCACTTTGGGATTCTAGGATCTAGCCCTCCTGAATCCAGAGAGGGATCTCTCTATAAGTGCAAAGATTGATTTATCTTTAAAGGTTTTTAGTATGGTATTAGGCTAGTTATTAAGAACAAGGGTTTTTTTGTTTGTTTGGTTGGTCGGGTATGATCTTTAATGGAGTGAAAAGTCCTGAAAATGAAAGAGCTTCAGAGGGGTGAAGGTGTGAATAATCAAAAACAAGGTTGAGTTGATAGGATAGGTATGAAACATCACTTAATCTGTTGGGCTATGGAGTCACAAAAGGTTTTAATTGCACAACAGTTTTCAAGAGTGGTCCATGGGGCAAGTCATCTATAACAAAGGATTCTTTAGATTAAATGATGGGATGGAACATTAAAGTGTTGAGAACAAAGTAAAGCTAACAATTCAATCAAGAATTAATTAACTCTACTGAACAAGAAAAAGCCTTTAAGTAACTATTTTGAAGTAAACCAAAGGACATGGATAACCATATACTTCTTTGGACAAACTTGTACTAAAGTCAACTTATTAGACAAACAATCCAGTAATCCCCATGACTACTTTCAGAAAGGATAAAAACATATAAGAAGACAAAGTGTAGCTTAAGATCAAGTAAGATATCATTAAAATCTAGGCTTGCTTTCAGCATACTCTTAGGGAAACTTTCAAACAACCTTTGGAGAAAGAACTAGGAGATAGTGCAAACCATAAACTTTCCTATTCCAACTCTACTTAGCATGTAAAAAAAATATCATTCAAGAACAATGTTTAGAGTTTAGACAGTAAGACATGGGCTCACCAACATTCCTTGACTGCTTGGATTGTATTAAATCATTCTTAAATACACAATTGGAGGAAAACATAAAGATAAAGCTTATCAGTGAGAGTAGAGTACTTCTAAGAGTAAATCCTAGCTCTATATTTGTTGTTCTTTATTAGAGAAAAATGGACAATTTTATGGAAAACATAAGAAAGAAAATAAGTACAATGAGAGGTACATCACCAATGGCATAAACCAAGATCCCATGAATCAGCTTGTATATTGATGTCAATCCAGTTACATACTTCAAGTCCAATGTTTTAGTACAGCAACAACTTCTCTTCTTAGCCCAACTTCTTTGATTACAAACAGAGCTTCAAAAGCATCTGAAAACTATTTACATGCAGAAAGTTTCGAGCAGCAAGTATTACATCAAAAGTCCAACAACCAATAACAACTCATCTTCTTCAGAAGTATTTATAGAAGAAAGAAGAGGTGGGATGAAATAAAAGGTCTCTAGTTCAATTAATACAAGTTAATGCTTCTCTGCCTTTGAGAGGCTCAATAGAGAAGATTTCTGATATTTTCTCTGTATTAATTGGTTTTCATTAAGTATTTAGCTACTTGGCATATTTTGTTGACTTTAAAACTCTTTAGGCAGGCTGGCAATAACTCTGGTTGTCTTTAAACAAAATATCACTGACTAGGAAATAACTATGCCTTCTTTTAATTTATGAAAGTTGCAGGTGGCACTTTGGTAGCTGAAGAGGATAAATGGCCTCTGATGTGGCAGTGGAGGCCTCTTTTACTGATATTACTCTTTGTTTTTCCTAAAAACACTTTTAATTTGCTTTTGGTCTGTGTTTAGGCTTAATTAGCCTTGATCTTTGTCTTCGGGTCTTTGTTCTTTAACACTGTCTTTATCTTTTTAACCCGTGGATTAAAAACTTTGATATTCAAGCTTTGGCTTTAATCACCCTTTATCATTGATTTCATCATTCTTATACACTTTACTGCTTCTTTTCACTGGCACAGGTGGCTTTCTGCTGTTGGAGGTTTTACAAGTACGATTGATGTTCATGACGCATCAATCCATCTTAGAATTCACCCTGCATGGCTTCCCATTTGTATTGATAGGTTACAGAGTCGTCACTCTGAACCAAAGTGTCACCTCTGTGACTGCAAGAAAACCTGAGAAACACCATTGTGGAACCTGCAAACATACAATTTAACCATGTTATATAAATCCTGTGAGGGGGTAAAGACTGCTTCAGAGGCTCGTGAGGGTGGAGGAGCAGTGAAAAAATGTGGATGCAGCAGAAAAAAGGGAGAAAAACCCTGGCAGAGCAGCTAACCAGGTGGATGGGGGTTTAGGTGCGATGAGAGTTGTGGATTGTTGGATTAGGACAATCAACGGTGGAGATATTTCAATGAAGTCGCTTGGGAGAATAGGTGAAGGGGAAACAAATGGGGTCATGATATAACACAAGCCATTCAATCTCAGAGATCGACAGTTGAGATTAAAAGATAAAATAACGTTGAGGGGGGTAGCGGTATTGTGGAAAACCGGCAGCGTTTTCGCATTGCGTTTGGGGGGTAGGTGGTATTTCTTGAAAAAATGCGATTCGATACAGCATCTGACACATGTCCCTCCCAATACCGCCCATTTCGCAAAAATTTTTGGCGTTAACGTCTAGGTGCAAAAATTTTGTGAAATGCAACGTCAATCGTTGGATCGGAGGCTCCAGATCCAACGGTGCGGAATGAATGCGATCGGAAAGTTGCGTGATGAGTCATTGGAGTGGGGCCCAAGGTGATGTGTTCTTCTTTGTTGCGGAGCGGGTGGGTCTTGGCTTATCGGGTTTAGTCCCGATCGTAGGATCTCGATAATGAACGGTCAAGATTTGATAAAGGGGTGGAGTTTTGAAAGGGAAAAGGGACGACAAATGAAAATGAGGTGGTGAGAGGAGGCCCGATGGCCGTTGATCTGTAAAGATCAATGGTCCAAATTTGTTTTTAAAAAATTATATGTCGAGAATGAAAAACAAAGGAAAATTAGGTTCGGAAAAGGTTTTTAAACCCTTTAGCGCCCGATTGCAGGGCTTTAGGACATATGGGGTCAGGGTTAACGGACATAAGCCCCCAGGGGTTTAACTCTTTATAAGCGCAAAAGATTGTTTTAGGCCCAAAAATAGTGTTTTTTAAGCCAAAATGGGGGTTCCGATAGATGAAAGGAGGGGTATTAAAACCAAATAAAGGGGAAATATAAGGTTTTTAAAAGGGTTTTGATGCTTTGTAGGTTAAAATGAAGGTTAATGGAGGGGTTTGTGAAGGGAATAATGAGTGAAAATGGAATTTTTTATGAGTTAAAGGAGGAGTGAAATGATGGAAAATGGGGTTTTATAAGTAGTTTTTCTCTTGGTGAATAGCAGGTTCTTTAGAATTAATAGTGAAACAATAGTGAAGATTAACTTAGAGGTTAAAGATCATCACAAGACTTCAAGAACTCACAATTTGGACATAAATTGTTTCTTGAAGGCTAAAAAAGATTTAGCCACCATTTGATATGACAAATTTTATAGGTGGCTAACACACTCAACCTTCGATATAAACTTATTAGATTAGGCAACATGACATTGATCTTTATCAACTAGTTTCTAGTTCTTAGTTGTATATTTTGAAATGACCCATACGTTGATTTTTTCCATGGCACTTCAAAGTCAGGTCTATGTCTTAAACACGATCACGTATCACTCTAATACCCTCAACCTTCTAGCACTTTGCACAATGGAAATCTTCAGATGTGAAATCAATTTAGTGCATACAGATATGAGCCCAACACTCTATTATTTTATTACTTCATTAATAATATAATCATGGGGCTCTCATATGAGGGATCATGACCCTTCACTCTGATACAACTAGTATACATTATATAAAACTAGGGCTTGCAGTCTGCAACATCGGATCTACAATCTACCTACAAAGAAATAGACAAGAATAAACACTTAGCTTACTTGTTGAAGTAGCCCATCTAGATCAACCCTTTCTGCTCTTGTCCTTGACATCTAGTAGGTCCTTTAACACCTATACATAGAGAATATTGTTGCTCCAATACCTCTACCTCAAATACTCACAAGGGTTCTGCTGCTCCATATTCGCTTGCACAACCAACTCAAGAACTCCACCTTCTTACAATGACTATGTTGCTCCAAAGGTCACTGAACATAAGTTTAAGGAATCTTCCTTCTAACAATGGATTCGCTCCTCCAATATCCATGTACATAGGCTTATATATACCAACAAATCATAGTGGGTTTGCCTCATCAAATATCATTGTATATCAGCTTCAATGCATGTTGTTCACAACTTCGTTTGTGAATATACTTTGAGATCTATGCTCAGAATCTCCTCATAGTCCTTGTCTTAGATCTAGGGCTTGGATCACTCCCATAGCCCTAACAGACCTCAGATATGTCCTTAGCAACCAATCAACACTAAACACAAGCCTCATATATCTATGTCCTATTATTCATTCAACCCTCTTCAAGATGGATTAGGGGTCTCGCCCCTCCTCAACCAGATCTACCTAGAAATGAGGCGTTATGGCCTTGTTGTGCCACCATGAGGCCTTTACGACCCTCTCCTAATCATGGTTGAGGTCCTTTTCGACAAGTTGTAGCAAACAAAGTGGTCTCAGCCTCCTATTTCAGGGCATCGACCCTCCCTTTCTAGGAAAAACATACTCATGATAACCCCTTCCTAACTCCGTCTTGCTCAAAACACCTGACAAAGATAAATCTTCCAATTTTCCTTAAGTTGATTTGCTCAGAATTTATAGAGACTCGTCCTTCTTCCATCTTGGCTTTTAAGGGTCTGTGACTAGCTCTTGTTCACACATGGTTGATTGTTCTCGGTTTTAGCTCTACCCATGTTGTCATTACTCATACTTCTGTTCACTTGGTTAAGTAGCTTGAAACCCTCTGTTTGCATGCTTCAGGTCTCACCCTCCTATTTTGGCCTGCGGTCACCCTCTTCTTAGCCTTAGTCCTATGTTATATCTTATGCATATGGATTTGAGGGAACTAAGCCTTAATATCAACCTTTCATCCTTCCTTTGATGAAGATTTAGGGTCGTGATTCTCTCCAAAAATAAAATAGAACTCGACACCTTTTAGCCCTACTCAACTTCCTTAGACTAAGTGTATTTTGGCCTCTTATGACACTCTCAACACAAGAGCAATTAAATATTCTCTTACATTTGATGTCTCTTGAACATCACCTTAGGTTCTTTAAATAATTTTCTTTTGGTCACTTAGGAACCCTCTAGACTTGGGGTTTTAGCCTCTTGACCTTAAGAATAAATTATTATATCTTTCTTGGTCCTAAACCCCTTACTTTGGTCCAAAACCCATTTTGGGTAAATAAAAAAACAAACAACTTATTGTGGGTTGTCCTCTCTCAGAAATACCTTCCGAGCTACCCAAAATCTAACACTCCCTCTTAGTAAGGAAAGTATTTCCTTCAGACTTCCATCTCCATGACCTTCCACGCATGCTCATGACTGTCTTTGCATGAGCCATGAATTTCCTTATGTAGCCATATCCATCCACATATGTACCACGACTTATTTGTACTAGGCCTAGCTTTGGCTTGCATGGTCTATGAATATTATCGCATGCAACATGGCTTTTCTAGCATGATCCATGTTTTTCCTTGTGGGTTCTATGACTTTCCTTACACCATCATTCATGATATTTCATGGTCTATGCTTGTCCTTACATGGGCTGAAATTTCTCAAAATTTCTTGAACCTGAAGATTCAAACTTCCTTTGGGTAGACTCCCTCTGAAGCTAGAATCCTTTTGAGTCTACACAACCTCCACTGGAACACTTTGCTTCTTGTACCTGTACCTGCACTTGCTTCTTTTGCACACTCTGATCCACATGCTCTTCAAATTTGCTATGATACCAATAAAACTAGGGCTTGATGTCAATAACACATGACTAACAATCTACCCAATAACAAGAACAACTTGACTTAATTTCTAAAGAAACGCTTACACCAACCCTTTCAGAGCACTTGTCTTGAACACCTAGTAGCTCCTTTGCCACCCATTGATAAAAATTGAAGATATATTAAAAAAGTGTGTTCAATTTTTATCAATGTGGGTCTTCTCAGAAGTATGCATAATGGGTACTCTTTGGATGTGGAAATTAATTATGCATCCAACGAGTGTCTACATGTGAAATTTGAGTAAACTTATAAGGAGATAAACCAAAAATACAATTAAAAAAATAGTTTTCTTTTTCCTCCAAAATATTTACATGCATCACTTTTTAAACTTAAACGATTTTGATTAGTTTACAATTATGACATGGAAATTACATGAAAATTTCAGGAGCACTTTTAGGCTGAAATACCTTCTAATGATAGTCCATCTTATCTTAGATATAGGGCTTGGATCACTCCCATAGCCTTAGTAGACCTCAGATCTTTCCTTATCAACCAACCAAAACTGAACGTGTTATCCATGATAACCATTGGGTTTGTCTTAAGTTAATTAGGGTAAGTTACTTAGGGTTTAACAGGTTTTTTAATTTGTGATTTTTAAAAATTTGACATGTATGAAGGTCCCTTAGTGATTTTTAAAGGTCATCATTAGTGTTTATAGGAGTCATTGTCAAAGAAAAATACAAAATTTCATTGTGCATGATATGATCTTGCCATTATGGTGATTTTGACACATTTACACACTTCCGTAGCAACTCTAGTTCAAATAGGTCAGGATTTGCTAAGAAAGTTCCTGAAACTTCCGTAGCAAATATGCCTTCTCAAACACAGGATTTGCTACAAAATTTAGTTTTTCTACTAACAGTAGGGAAACACATACAAAGTGTCAAAAATGGTTTTGTCAGAGGTTGTCAGAGCATATTGGCTCATGATTTCTCCCTATTTTCATTTTCTATCATTTGTGAAATGCATGCTGCTTGGTCATCATATTCCATTTTCACATTTTCATTCTGATTTTTTGTCTCAAATATGCTCTTATCTCATCCTTGTGAGCTACTTTGGTTGTCTTAGTATCGATCTATTAGTCTTAGAGTCTAACTTGTTGTCTCAGGGTAGATTATAGTAGTGTCAAAGGTCAGTGTATTGTCCCTAAAAGGTTTTTGCAAGTGTCAAGGAATGGGTTGTTCAATACATCTTGGAGCCATGACATCACAAAAGAAGAAACATAAAGGAGGATTTGTTGTTAGGTACGTGCCCATGGACATGAGGCTCCTTGAAGAAGACCTCATCTTCTCCCAAGTGTTTGCTAGTGTGGGCTGCCTACAATTCTATCAAAATTGTAGGGATATCATGGACAAGTCTCAAAGGACTTTGCCATCAATTTTACAGGTGTTAGGGTCCTATAATTTATAGGATCTCAAGGTGATTGAGTATTTTGTCTCAGTAATCTTACATTGTAAATAATTTTCAATATGAAAATGATTTCCAAAAAAAATTATATATAAAATAAAAATGAAAAGAGGATATATCTAAAAAATGAATAAAGAGAAAAAGACAAAAATAAAGAAAAGTTGTAAAGAATAAAAATAAAATCAGAACCCCACAAAAGAAAAAATAGAAAATAACATTGAAAGTGTTGCAAATTCAAATGCCACTACTGATAGATGAGTTTCTTTATGTCAAAATAAAATAAGGTTGTGTGCAACTTGTTTTAAAATGCCACAATGACTAGATATTTGTTCAAATCATACAACTCAATAATGGTTGAACAATTGTGAATTTTTGTAAATTACGTTAGAGAATAAATATTTTCCAAACAATTTAATCTTGGTAAATCAATAGTTAGGCAAAAATGAAATTGATTCAGCTGCTTAATCTGAATCAATAGGATAAATAAGAGATATGGTAGATTAGATTTTTCATTTAAAAAAAGAGATGTGGGTTTTCTAGTTTAAATGCACCCCTAGAAGAAAGAAGTAAAAAAATGTTAGTCTAGAAAAAGAATGGAAATTTGAATGGTAGGTAGAGGTGTTTTGGGCTTTGAAAAAGGATTAAAATGCTTTTAACCTAAGTTTTGTTTCAAAATGTATTTGGAACATAAAGGTGAAAAGTGACAAAGCCAATTTATCCTAACTTTCAAATATTGGGTGCATGAACGAAATATTTGGGATATTTGCTATATATCCTAAGTTTTCGTTTCAATAAAAAGGAACACTACCTAACAAGCCATCACATCATTTGACATTTAAACCCCTCGAATCTGTCCTCCATCCATTTCACCCACCTCCCGATCAATGAATCTTTTCAATCTTCAACCCCCCCTCTCCATCCTAGCTTTACCGCCCGGGGGGGAGGTCCGAAAAAAATAGTTTCCTGCTTGGGCCCACGACCACGTGGCTGCATCTCCTCTGTTCACACCCCCCTCCGCCTAAACCATATATTGCTCGGTACCCCCCAAAAAAGCCACCATTCCCCACATATTTTATACTGCCTCCCTATTCGTTACCTCTGCCACTCTCGTTGCGCCACCTCATCTATCCATTACTAATCAAATCCATTACCATGATAATTGATCCATTAACGCATTTAATTAAAACTAATGACCTTTAAATTAACGGATCTGCACCATATTCAACAGAAAACCATATTTTCTTATAAAGCCATGGAATTTAACCATTTCAACCTTTATTGTGCTCTATTCTCTACAATTTCAGTTGTTTAACAGGTTTACAATGCGTCAGTTTTATTCATTGATTTGTCTCTGACCAAAGCAACTGTGTCTACCTTACCTCCTTCAACCAATTACAGAGCTCTGCGCATTCCCTATAAATGTGTTCTATTCCAATTCCATTTGAATTCCTCTGGAAAAAAATGAAAATGCCTCCTAAAAATAAAAACCAGGAGGATCTATTTAATCCCTTGGTCCACCCTCCCATAGGTTTAGATCATGTCCCCCTAGCTGACAGAGATTACAAAATCAATGAGAAACTGAGTGAATTCAACTTATTTGAAATGTAATGTTGGTTAGAAGATAAGTATGTTGATAAATCTGATGATATTGAACTCTGGGAGTCCAATTTGCCTCACTATATCTGCCCCCACACTTACAGTGCCCCTGAGTTTATCTGAAAGTGTCAAGCCTGCAATATGCCTAGTCAAAGAGCCATCATTTCCCCTACTGGTGAAATCATTTTCACCATCAATACACAATCCATATATCATATGATGCAAGCCCCCTCCGTGGAAAGTGGTACCCCTTTCTCCCTAGAAGCACTCAATGAATTATACTAGAAACTCGATTTTTCCAAAAGAGATAAAATATTTGACATTTTCCTACCAGAAAACACTCAGTTGCCAAAGAAAAACCATCCATACCCTTCCTCCATCTTCCCTGATAAGGAAAAACAGTTAATAACAGTCGTTGCATACCTTCTTGGCTATTATTATGATCAGTGGGTAGATGAACTCATTTTAGGCTTCCTCTGTGTTGTATCTCAAGAAACAATTCCTTGGCTATGGTAAGGAATCAATGCTTAAGACATTTTATAAATGTATGTCAGAAAATTATAATATCAGATGGTCTCTCTTTAACACCTTTATAATTTAATTATTTAATACCCTCAATAATATGATATAATAAAAGCCTTCACAATGCCATAAACTGTTGATATTGAATGAAATGAAAAGAAGAAATGTAAGGGAAAATCAAAATGATATGATGAGAAACAAAATCTATCACTTTAAATCTCAGAAGAATTTTAGGTGAAAAAAATAGTTGGAGTGAAGGAGTGAACATTAAGGTTGTTTAACTCTTAATTACAAATGTAAAAAGAGACCCAAAACTACATTACTTCACCACATTCAAAGAGGAATAAACACAAAGTGAAACTGGAAAGACATATCAACATCAACAGGTGCAAGAAACTTGATCTTCTTTCATTAATTTCTCAGAAAATTCAGTACAAAATTTACAGTCATCCAGAGGTCCAAAACTCGAAACCCTCCTCTTTCATTCTCTTTTGTTTAAATACAATACAAAACAGTTGGTAATTGCTGGAACTACTTGTAACTGTTCGAACTACCTAGAACTATATAAACTACCTATTACATGGAAATTAAAAACTTCATTACAACATTGATCTTTTAACAAAAAGATAAATAAAACTAAAGCCTCAATCTATTTGTTGAATCTGGATTTGATTGGCTGCCACTATGTTCCCCAAATTTGTTGATGTATCCTTCTGAGATGCTGAGGTGTCACCCGGTGAATCAGTCATCCATGCTCTACATTTCGTCCAAATTTCAATGTTGGTTTTGGGAGAATTGATCAACTTATGATATTCTAATCTGAAGGTAGTGATCCTGTTGAATGTAGGTCGTTCAATGAACAAATTCTTTACCATCCAAAGCAATTGAAAATGCCTCTGTAAGAAATTAGCAACTGTAGCTCCTTTCAGGATTGCGGTTTTCTCATGGGTATTATCAATCTTACTATAATATTCCCAAATTTTCACATGATATTTGGAATATTAGAGTTCTTAATAAACTTAATTAATTAAGTAAATAAAAGGGTGGAGGGACCAATAATCCTCAAAGATAAATAAAATCCACTTTTTATGTGTGTATGTGGATATTCTAGATCTAGATCTAAAATCATGGAGTAGTGGAGCAACTCCATTAATGGAGATCATGTCTCATTTATGAGATAGATTATGGAGGATGAAACAGTCAAATAAGATCATGGATCTTAAATGCAAAACCATGAGGATCTTTTGGTAAGGTCAACTAAGATCATAGTGCATTCAAAGAAGATCATAAATCACTTATGATAAGATAGTGGAGGAAGTGATGCATTTAATGCACACATGATGGAGAGGGTAATCATCCCATGTGAACATGATGGAGGACATGGATCAATAGCGCAATCAACCATGGAGACTTTTTTCCACATGTACAACGCAATTTTGGAGTGGGCCTAGGCTATGGAAGGCTCATATCTATATAATGAAGGTGAAGGCACATTGGAGAGCATGATTTGGATTATTCATTTCTTGATCTGTTTAGATCTAGATTTGTCTTAGGACATTTATATGCAGGCTTGAGTTGTTTAGCAGAGTTTGTAGTGCTGTTTAGCACAGGGTGTTCCCGAGAAGGAATCCCTCCTCTTTCATTGAGAAGCTCTTGAAAGAGGGTTGTACTTCATTTCTTATCAGGCATTGGTGCCATCTTCAGGAGGTTGTTTCTAACATTCAGTTAGGAAACCGATGGAGGTTTCATCCTACCACTTTGTTCTTCACATTCAGTTTTCCAGGAGCAGCAAATCTATATCCGACATTCAAGCCATTGGGTTTTACCTCCATGCAGTAGCAGTCCCTTCAAGGATTGCGCAGTCCAGTCCTGTAGATCTATTGGAGGAAGGAAGTTTCCAGTATTTCATCTGGAAATATTATGAGGGATCACATCCTCACATTGGATCTATTGGTTTCATCATACAGAAGATGATTTGACACATATAGCAGTAGGCTATTGAGCCTACCTCTCTGACATCATAGTTTTCTGAAGTCGTTGTTCATCCAACAACTATTTTCAGTGGAGGAGATTGGAGGAGCTAGATCTTGAGCTTTTAGCCCAAGGATATAGTGAAAGGATCAACCTTTCTTGCATAGATATGATTGTGCATCATTGCAGCCATCATATCATAAGATCTATCTTCAGATCTGCATTCCTAATAGCATATATGTGAAGCCCTAAGAGGGCAGTTTTCTTAGATTGATAGATCTGAGAAACCCTTTTTGGGTTATCTTGGGAATCCATCATTGAGCCATGCTCTACATTTTCAGCATCATCGGAGCTCCCATTCTTCCTAGGTATGAATTTCTATCTTTTAGGTAGTTGCAGTCCCAACAGTTTCAGTAGGGACAACATAGTTTACCTTCCAGCAGTTCCGTAGTTACGCAATCCCTCTTGTGGGATCATTGTAGGGTCATTCCAGGCCATCCCTTTGGCTTGACTGTCTCATATTTTGAGCATTGTTGTACTTGATTTTTCACCTCCTATATAATAAAATGGCTTAGCTTCTCTGTACGCTCTGATGTTGTCTTTAGATTTATTGTTTACTTAGTTTCAATTCTTATATTGTGTTTCAGTATTACTACATTCTCCCTTTTGGGATATTACTCTTACTCTTTGCTAGCACTAACAATGGCTAATAGGAATCCCACGATAAAAGACTTCCTTTGAGATCCCAACATGAAGGAAGTCCTGCTCTAGCCCTTTTTTCAAATATGTTATCAAATATGTTTACATCTTGTCTAATTTCTGTCAACTTCTTCTCTTCTAACATCTTGCAAGAATTTTTTACGATCAACTTATTAATCTCTAGAACACACAATGCCCTATCTTTAATTCAATTTTCTTCCAACTCCTGATCTGCCTTTGAATTGATGAAATCAATGAATTTCTTTGCCCATAAAGCTCTGTTGAGAATATTTTGTTTGTCTGCCATAACAAGTTCCTCTAAATCTCTGACAATGCTATTTTCATCTAACATTATTGTCAACGACTCCTAAGCCATTTTCATGACTTCAATGATTTCATTCCATACAATGTATTTTTCTTGAATCAGAGTTATGTTTCCGTTTAGCTTTTCAATTTTTTCCATTTTCAACTCTGTGCTCAGCTGGGATAATCTTGCTGCTGGATCATTAGTTCCGGATGACATGACTATGGTGCAATAATGAGAGCCAATTTGACTTTGCAAGTTAAGTACATACTCCTTTAACATAGAAATATCCTCCTCTTTCTGCAACAACTATTGTAAAAAATTATCTTTCTCATTCTCAACCTCTAATACCTCTGCTACCATTGAGTGTTCTCCAGTAGGCAACTTTAAATTCTTCTTCAATACATTTATCTCTGACTCAACACTTTGTAACAACTTCTATACAACTGATTTATCATTAGGATCCACTCCAATTTTTACAATTATCTTCTTCAACTCTTCATTCTGAGTTGAAAGAGCCCTAGAATTATCCTTTTCCAATTTTAACTGCTTGATCACTTTTCCTAACATAGTTTCTACCTTATGAGTAGCTGCACTAGTTTTGGTTAGATCATTAACAATCAACTGACCTGTCTGCATATGCAAATTAACTTTTTCAAGTAAAGGGATCTTCTTCACATCAACAGTTAAATTTAACAGTTTTAAAATTACTTGATGACCCTACTGTCATTTTAGATGGGTGAGAAAAAGAAATCTTTATTTGGTCCCTTTCTAAGTCCATGGCAGTCAATAATATATCTTGGTCAGGGGTAATCTGATACTCAACTTGCGCCTCCATACTAGCTTTCATCTTCTGATTATTTTTTGTAATTTGAGCAAACTTGCTTGATCAAAGGAACTTGATCCTGAACATCTCCATGTCTTGAAAATGAAGCTAGTGCATTATGACCATCTCCTAATTGAAGGAGGAAACCAGGCTGAGTGCTTGGTATTTATTCAGTCATTCTAGCCCTATTATCAGCTCTCTGTACTTCATCTTCAAAATCAAAAACCGTCTCTTTACTTCTTTGCTCAATTTTTCAGAAATGATGGGAGTTTGAATGCTGGAACTAACAGAGTCTGCAAATTTTTTATTTCAGGCCTACTGTCATGAATGAAAGAATAATATCCATTTTCAACCCTTCTCACCTAGAAACAAGTGCATTCCTTCTAACATCCTGTTAGCTTGATTTGATGCTTGCCTCATATTCACTATGAATGGTCCCACGGACATAGGCAACTTAAACAAATGACCCTTCTTCATTGAAACAAAATGTACTTGATCTACATTCAGACTCAGTCTAATAAATTCCAATGCAAACAACCTCATGGGGACAAAAATTGGAAATCTATAAGTTTCTATCCCAGCTCCATATAATCTAATTTCTGAATGATCTTTATATACCAACCAATCCCCAAATTTAAAATTAGTGCTTAACTTAAGAAACTCCTGAGCTTTTGGCAAGAAAAATGGAGGAAGAACCCATTCAAAACCTTATAAGAAATTAGCATAAAATAAGCAACAAAACCAAACACCCCTCCCTCATTTGGTTCATTTCTGACTGTATCTATCCAAAAAACTACTGACTATCTTTTATTATTTGCATCCATAATGTTTAGCCCCAATTGTAAAAATTCTTCTACATTTTGATAAAAAAATAGATAAGTGATAAGTGAAGGGAACCTTAAAGACCCGGTAACGGACAAGCTCATAAGGTGAGTGTTAACAACTTCTTGCCAGTAAGAGGGAATATCCAACACCGCTTTAGGCTTCATCATCAAGGCAAATAACCCCACCATTGATCTAGAAATTTGAGCAACATCCTCTTTTCCAGGTATCTTTAACATAAATTGTAGTACTGGCCTGACTTCTGCATCAAAAATATCCAATGGGAATTCTTTATCATCTGCTAAAAATCGTTTTGTACTAGGCTTCAAAAAGAACATGACTTGGGCAAACTCCTGTCTTGCAAGATTATCATAAAAAGCTGCTAATGATTTGTCAGTGAACTAGACATAAGACTCTGACTAAGGATAACATAGGGCTTGACACACTAACTGGGTTGTAACATGAAGGACATTTTTCCCTAAACAATTCATCAGGAAACATTTTCCGGGATACAATGCAGACACTAACCAATGCACAAATTTGGGAAAAAGATGTGTTTTGGGGATGCATGCAAACAAAATACTGGAATTTTCCATGGCTGAATAGATGGGGCAACTTTTATCATTCAGAAGAACTTACTGGTAAAAGGGAAAATGCTCAACAGTGCAGATAGTTACATCCCTAATGTGTTTCTCAATGTGCATAAGAGGGATATGGCTAGAAGTGTTGGACAAAGAAGATTGCTTAGCCATGGAATAGTTTAGGGTGGTGGACAATAATACATGGAGATAAGAAAATAGAGTGACTAGAATGACTTTGTGGACAATTGAGAATGAAAAATTATAGGAAAAAGAAAAACTTGAACCCTTAAATAGATGGCGCAGGGTTTCAAACATTAATGTTGAGTTAATGCTTAAACGGACAAGTAATGACACCATGACATGAAAGGTGAGTTGTCTCCCAGCTAGACACATACATTACTGTGGGGGTGCTCTAGGGTATGAAGCATCCGTCGGGGTCTTTCCCCCGTAGTGAATGGGAACCGTCGATCTTGATCGGCTGGTGGTCAGCGGAGTCAACTGCGGAGGAACCTCCTCTTCTAACCTAGGGGCTATTTGTGCCTGTGAGTTTCTGTTGTTCTACATCAAATGAAACTCCTTTTAATCTCGCCCGATGATTAACACTAGTGTAAATTGTAACACTCAGTCCCACCTTCACATTCTCTCCAAAAACATATATTAATTGACCAATATGAGAAAATGAAATGATTTTTAGACATATGAAGGATTTAAATTTTGTCATATTTTTTAAATATATGCCTTTTTTGTATTTTTGAAAATAGAATAGAGAAAAATGCAAATGAGCCACAACTTTTGGCTCCACCTAGGGATAGTTTTTTTTTCCATGAAACACTAAGAACTGTAGATTAGTGCCTTCACTTCGGGCATGGAGTCAAATACTGCTTGGTGATATATGAATAGTGAACAATCTTCGTATGTACAATGGTGAACTGCTGAACTTTTAGTGCTGGAAATAATGCTTCAGATATTGCCCATTCACAGACAGCTGTACAAATTCTGCATCTAAATCTTCTAGAATGAATGTGTTGTTTGACCTTACTTCAGTAATTATGTATGGACCATCCCAGAGAGGATCAAACTTACTATTGTCACCCAAAAAATTTCAAGACATCATTGTGTCAAGTTTTTTTTTGGTCATGGTTCAAATTTGGGTTTAGAAGTCAATTTAGGATTTGTTCAAGGATAGGTTTTAGATTTTTATATTTTAAAGCCCATCCTTAGGTTATGATAAATTTTTCTTTGAAGTCCCTTCATGTCAAATATCCATCATTTTCATTTGTGGGTCATTTCCTAGAAGTTTCGTGTTAAAAATGGCTAATTAGCCAAGAATCCTCATTTTCGTAGCGCCACTAGTTCAAAAAAGTCACTTTGCACTATGAAAGCGATGATAGTTTCGTAGCGCAAACAACAAAACTCTGTTTTTTCGGATTTTGAGAAGTCAACTTCAAAGGCAGTTATGAGCAACGAAAAACAAATTTTGGAAATATGAAAGAGGTTTTTATTCATAAAAGACCTAAATACAAAAATATCTCTCATTTTCTTCAAATTCATTAGGAGGTGGCAGAAATTGATATATTAAACTGCGCTACAAAACTATTGTTACGAAACTGTCCTATACATGACTTTTAGCAGTTAACTTCAAATTCAATTTACGGCCAAATGAATTTTTTTTTTGGAATTCTGAAAGAGTTTTGTCTTCATCACAACCCCAACTACAAAAACCTCTCTCAATGTTCTCATAGGTGTTATCAGTTGATAGATAAAAGGATTTCATTGAAGCCCTATTTTCATAAACAAAGTTTTCATGTTTTACACATGTTTTTCAAATGCAGTTTCTAGACAGCAGGAGACGTGTTTCAAAAAACCAAGAGAGATTTTTATTCAAGACATAATGACCTACGAAAAACTCCTTCAGTCTCTAAAAATACATCATGGATTAGGAGATATAGGCTCTGTCCCAAGACCTATATTTCAGGAAAAAACAAGAAAAACCAATAGGCCAACCTATTGCAAATGAAGAAGAAATGCCTCAAAAAAGATAAAATGAAGTTAGTATATGGTTGTTGTGGTTTTTAGATGATGAGATAAGTAATATTTTGTGTTTTGGGGCAATAATAAATTTCTCTTGGAATTTTTTTTGACAAAACTGCATACTCAGCAGTTTCGTAGCGCATCTAGTGTAAAAAAGCAAAAAAGCGCTACGAAACTGCTGTAGCTACCTTTTCTGCTCCTTTTGATCAGTTTTCAAGGGGTTAAAGGATGGTTTAAGAGCTGTAATTGTCATGGAATATGTATTGAAGGATGATTAAAATTTTTCATAAGGAAAGAACCAAGTTTTTGAAGGAAAAAGGTTGAAATGGCAGCGCTACAAAGGGCGCTACGAAGCTGCAGTGTTTTCGTAGCGCCATAAATTACAACCTTTTGAACAAGTTTTGCAACTGGTTTTAGACAGATGGAGGCTAGGTATGAGTGATGAGACATTTTAAGATAATATCCAACAACCAAGGAATACAAAATAAATTTTAAATGATGGTCAGAATGTTCAAATAAGGAAAATAATCTTATGCCTAAAAAATAGGGTTTGGTTTCCTGGTTTTGTGGAGGTCAGCAAAATGGTCATGAAGAAATGAAGCCCATCATCCAAATTAGACCATGTGATGATACACTTGGAAAATGATGTAATTTCAAATAGATAAGGTTCTTAGGATAATTTTGTTAAAGATAGTAATGAAGAGTTTGAGTCGTAGTTGAAATAGGATTGTCAAGTAGGATAGGTGTATGTTTGTCATAAATTTGATGTTTTATGATTATGAAAGGTGTCAAGAGTTAGTAATTCAATGTATCTAGCCTAAGATGAGATCATATCATGTTGTAAATGGTCTATGAAAGGCCATTGGGTCGAATTAGCAAGGCGTTGGACATTTTTAGCAAAAGACTGTGCTTATTGTAATTGACTGGTTTTTAGCTGATACAGAGAGTTTCTACTTAACCAACTTGGGATTCAAAAGGAGTTTTGATGTGTTCCTATTCTATTTTCATATCTTATTATCCTATTGCAGTGGTTTTTGTCTATGTTACTCAGAATTCATATTTGATGCTCTGACTTCCTATATGGATAAACTGACTGTGTTTCTTACAGTTTCACATGTGTATCTCTTGAATAGAACTCTGATATGCCTCAACTTCCATGTTAAGTAGGTTTATTGGTTTACTGAAACTATTTTGACTCCATAAGCCCAATTTGTACTTGCTGATGTGATTTTCAACCTATATTTATCATCTATCTGATTGTTACCGCACATAGAGTTAGCCATCTATATTTTTATCAAGAATCATTAACCCTTTGAGAGAGACCTCTCAGGTTGAGGAGACTAAGCCTCAATCAAATTATTGGTTTGAAACAGTTATATGAGATTGATTTGATTAGTAGCCTATTGTTGGTGAGGTAAATCCCCTCTACGGACAGAGGCGATCCCACTAGCCCTAGAGTGGGTCTAGCCACAAACAAGACATGCTATAACATCGATTCCTAGTTAACTAATGGACGAATACTCAATAGATGACTTACCAAAGGTCCTGCGCTATTGTTGTCGTCGGAAAGAGTGGCTGCCTCTCGCTCCTGGTTTGAAAGATCATTATCAACTCGCTTCTCCTGCTCGGATACCTGCACATACACAAGAAACAAAGACGATATACAACATACTATTTCGCATTCATAACTATCAGTCAATTGAAGAAGACTAAATCAATTGCATCAATAAACATAACACAATGATGGAACCAATACCATAGTCGAGTATATTAATGAAAGGAAGGAAGAGTACAACCAAGATTCGACGTTGCGGTCTCCTTCAATAGGGTTCCAGCGGAGCGCCTCACAAAGGATTGTCGGGAATTCAGACAAGGCTCTCTCCATGGAATTCTCCTTGGTTCTACCTTCTCGATAGCGATTACTCAGCTATAGTATCTCTTCTCCAAGTTCATCTTCTTGGCTATATGTTCAGCTAGCTTTCATAAAGGGAGAAGGCCTGTTTATATAGAGGGAGAGGGAGAGGTTAGGATCCCTATAATCATGGAAGGGAGACCTATCTTTAAGGAGTGTTCCATGGGAGGAGGAAACCACTACCTAAAGAGGGAGATCCGTGGCTCATAAAGTTAACCACTTCCCGTGACTCATCCTTGAGGTGGTTAAAGGAAACTTACGCCTCTAATTTGTTAAAAAATATTCCCAAAAAGGCTAGTGCGGGCACAAAAAAGAGATAGAGTGCTATATGGCACATGCTCTAGTGTACATCCTCCACACTAGCATGAGGGGTGAACTGGCTACTCGCGCCAAGGCCAAAAAATAGGTTTTTGTGGGCTTTATGAGGAAATTTTCAACAGGAGAAATGATGTCCTTATGGAGAAGGATGCAAAGAAGGTTTTTGCAGAGTATGACACTACTCACAGTTCATAGGAAACACCCTCCAATATGCGGGGCGAGGGATTGTAGGGACAATGACAAAATGCTGAGTAAAAGATGCCCCCTAAAGCATGAGGTCCGAGAGAGAGGGAGGGGTGAAATGCTTTATGAGAACGCATTGGACCCAAACACTGCTATCAGAAAACCTGCAAGTAAGAATACAATTGATACATCTAATACATGACATGTGGCATGGGCGCAACCATCCATAATAGAGTACATAAACAATGAGATCCGAAGTATGGACACAACCATCCAACAGTAGGGATCAACAAAAGAGACTCATGTATGGTCACATCCATCCAATCAAAAGAGTCATGTGATAATTCATATTAATCCACAAAGAACCTGCAGCCTGGATTTTATCAAACAAAACCCAGGGTCTTGCACTCCATAGCGACCCGAAAAAAGTACAAATTCGAGCATGCGAATATGTGAGCTAAAGTCGAACATGCAAGAAAATCGTCTGATTACCAGCCAATGATGAAAGTTGTTAAAAAACGCGAGAGAAAACACCAAAAATGACAATGGTTCTCAAGGTACTAAAGGTACAATCCACTGAATGTGAACAGTGATCTGACATCGAACACCCACAGAGTCAGTCGATCGAAGGTCAATGATATGGACCCTACGTCGAATGCGAAGAACCTACCATTGAGGCATGCAGGCTCCAAGGTACCTGAAATGAGTCTCTAGATCAAGTTCCTGGATAATGAGCTGGAGTCGACAAGAAGTGACCCTGATCCAAGGTGGGCAATAATGTTTCCCACATCATCGACATGAGACAGAGGGATATGATGTTTGTGAATCAAGACCAACAGAGAATCATAGGGAGGTTGAAAACTTCAGAGGCAAACTTCTCTTGAACATATCGGCGACAAGACACTAGATTTGGCAGTATTTGACATCAAGGGATCTAAGGTCATGGCGACATGGAAAATAGCAGATGAGCAGTCAAAAGAGATTACCCAAACCCATGGAGGCAAACAAATAACGAGATGAGATGTCCCCAACCCGACACAAATGCAGACAAGTGCCATGTTCAAGAGCGACATACTGCCAACATGACTACAATCTAGTTCCATTTTCCTCCACCATTTCTGGCGAGTACCCCAATTATTTTTGAAAACAAGCTTGAAGGGGATAGCATATGCTTTCGATGTAAGTTTGTCCTTCAGAAAAATCCAACCTAGTACATTTTACGAGCCCTAGGAAGGAGGAACTCGAGTAACGTCATGACGACGGAGTCCGATGTCATCAGTTTTAACGAGTCTGACAAAGGGAGAACTCGACATCTTTTCATATTTAGAGAGTTAGAAAAGTCAGCGAAAAAGAAAACTCCAGCAATAAAGGTAGAAAACTGTGTTTGAGAGAACCTCTTAGTCACGATAGGCTAAGGTATTCCTTTTTCGTAAATAATCTATCGCAGCCTGAAAAAGGGGTAAATGTATACTGGGTAGATATCGTTTCACAACCAACTTAACAAGTTCAAAACGAAAAGCAACTTGGCAATCTTTTCAATTTTAGAGAGTCAGAAAAAAGCTGAAAGGTGACTCCAGTAGTGAATTTTTCGTGTTTTTACCGAGTCTGAAATAGTGTAAAACGTAACTCGTTTCTTCGTCATAACCATGTGAAAACCTGTCGCTGCACAAAAAGACGTGTGTAAAACGTATTCCTACAAAATAATATGATAAAATAATCGACAAATATGTTTTAAAACCTAATTTAAGATTTCGAAAAGTTAAAAAAGACCATAAGTGGTAAAAATTATTTACTTTTCACTTTTACCTCTTTGCAGAGCAACAATGACCCATTTTCCTTGTGATCTTGTGGCGACGATTGCGAGAAATCCAGTGAACCAATCTGGATTTCATCAGTTTCAGGTAAGAGCCGACACCATTTGCCATCTTTTGAACTAAATTTTATTACCTCTAATTGTCATTTTGAATCCCTTAGGGGAGGATTTGTAAAAATTAGGGCATCGGGGTTGGCGTGGGTTTCGGGCAGAAACCCATGCCAATCGACCCTTTTTTACACCAGCCAGCCGCGCAACCCAAAATCCGCTTGAATTTTAAGAAAATGCAACCATTTGATTACAAATTTTGATGCCTAAGTAGAGTTATAATGTTCATATGAATAATGCATGCAGGTACCAAGCACAAAATATGGTAATTGAGTGGAAACAGAGAGAACACAACGAGGAGGATGAACAGGCCATGGAAAATGAACAATGCATGAACGTCCTCAGAAATTGTGGACTAAAGAAATTCTTCTGGACACCGTGCTTCTAGGCTTAGCCCGAATTGCTTCAATATTTTATAAGAATTTGGGATGAAGATCAAGAAAATCTTGTAATTCGGGATCAGGAGCTTGAACTCGAAGTTTCTGATATGTATTTCATCACTGGATTGTCACGTAGGGGTGCAGTCCCTATCTTGAACAGTACCCGTCCTTCTGGGGAAAGAATGGAAATGGTAATTGATAGGGTGTGTCAAGGGGCATGAAAAGGAACAGGGAGTGGCAAAGTGGACATTCAAACCGTCCCTAATCTGGCACTAAGAGTAGTGCTGCACACTATCACGCGGGCTGCAGGATTGCAAGCGCGGCATGAGGCTACAAAGACACAAATACTTCTTGCCTCAGAGTGTATGAACTCGACTCTCTTCAACTAGGCCGAGGCCGTGACCATCAACATCAAATGGAAACTCACTCAGTGCAAGAAGACCAAACTAAATAAGTTTGGGTATGGATCGATTCTGGTATCGTTCTTCTTGGAACGATTACCCATATTCCAGCGTCAGGAGGTTATTGTCTCGATGCCACCACCCAGAGAGCCATGGATGGCTCGATTGGCCGCACTGATGCCTAGAGCAGGGGGTGGCCAACAGATGTCCTGGAGGCCAGAGTTTTTTGATTGGCTCCGATGAAAACTAATTTTCATGTAGGATTGTCCCTACACCAGTACAGACTTCACTGGAGATCCGGAGCTCTCGCTCCCGGAGGGAGAGGATTGGGACGAAGAGCTAGGTGAGTCTCATTTTTTATTTTCATGATTTTATGATTTTTTGGTATATATGCATGTTTTTAAAGTTACTCTTATGCGTATGCAGATGTTGGCCCAGAACATCCTGTAGGTATGTCGCCGATAGCGAGGCAAGTTCCTCGCGATTTCGATTCTCATGGTGAGGGTGGCAAGGAGGAGATAGTACAGAACCTGGAGGGGATCACTCGTGGGATCCCATACTATGCTCGCTTTGTAGAAATTATATGCACTAAGCATGCATATGTCCTTGATTCACCTGATCTCACACTATTTAACTTTATGCAAAATACTGAATCAATTCCACTTGTTAATCTTTTTCGGAAAAGTTAATTGCACACACATGCGAAGAATAAACAAAAATAATCAATCGCACATAACACCGTTTTTAACTTGGAAAGCCTGAAGCTGAAAACCCCAACTATATATTATGTAACATGGATATCATATGAAAATCTCATACAAAGCTTATCACAAGCTCTCAGTACATTACAATCGTCATACACTAATAAGGAACAATCTTGCAAATCCATGCACCCATCTTTGCCTCCTGCTAGCCTGCCTCCACTGCAAAATCCTTGCTGAAGAATAGCTTTGAATGAATTCAAATTACCCTTGCCTTGACTGCGTAATCCTCATTGGAAACTCCAATGTGTGTGTGATGCAATCAATGCATCACTATAGTCACAACAGATAGTCTATCTTGCCCTTTCACCTACCTCTCCACCGGGTCTCCACTAAAACTTCCATGCACTGTAGTTAACTGATGTATTGTTCAGTTGATTAATTAGTTATTATTTTTGAATTAATTAACTAATTAATTAACTCCACTCTCACTAGTGTATCAATCAGTTAGACTAGATACAACTAGCTCAATTGAGTCTAACTGAGTTAAACTAAATACAACTCCATAACTACTTCTTCCAACTGTGTTCTAACTGAGTCCTCCATGCATTAGCTCTAGTAAACCCTTGGGAATTGCGTAATTCCCTCAGTCCACTGATGTGCCACATCTGTGCACTGAACTAAAGTAATCCAAGAGAATAATTTGTTGTTTAGTGTCTGATTATTATTAAGAGCTAATAATAATCGACATGCATCTATTTTTAGATCAGCGGTCTATAAATAGACTTCGCCCAATATTCTAAAAGTATAATTTCATCTATTTTTCCAACTTGACCAACCATCCACAAATAGCATCCTGCAACTTCTGAAATACAATCATCATGTCTAAAAATAAACATAGTCTAAAAATAGACTTGCACCAAAAATAGCTTACGGGCCCACTTAGTGAAGGTGACTCTTTTCACTAAGCTCATCATCTTGTTGAATCTCAACACTCCCTCTCAACAAGATAGGGATTATATTTTACCCCAATCCTGCCTCTATGGTATTCGAATTTTCTCCTGGTGAGCGCCTTCGTCAGAATATCTTCATCCCGATCCTCCGTAGGAATGTACTGAAGCAACATGATATTCCGTTGCACACAATCTATGATATGATGATACCGAATATCAATATTTTTAGATCTATCATGAAACACAGGTTTAACTGAGAGTTTAATGCAACTCTGATTATCACAATGTATCACCGTGGGATCTAAATGTGAACCAAACAAACCAACCAGAATCTTCCTCATCTAGATAGCCTCACATGCAGCTTGACTTGCTGCCATGTATTCTGCTTCAGTTGAACTAAGTGCCATGGATATTTGTTTCCTGCTGTACCAAGAAACTACCGTAGATCTGATACTGAAAATCCCCCCTGATGTGCACTTTCTGTCTGTTGGGCTTCCTGCCCAATCTGCATCCGTGAAGTCATGTAACTTCACCTCATCCGTCTATCTGTACCATAAACCATACTCAAATGTGCCCCTGAGATATATCAGGACATGCTTGCCTGCCTTCCAAAAGAGCTTGGTTGGCTTAACCATCGCTTGTGAAAGCTGGTTCACCGCATATCATATGTCCGGTCTTGTATTGACCAAATACATGAGCGAAATCACCAACTATTGATAAACAGTGGCATCCACTACTTCTGCTGATGTAGCATCCTCTTTCTTCCAATTTCCTGGAAGAGGAGTGTCGATAGGCTTGCAGCCTTGCATGTGAAACTTCTCCAGTATCTCCCGGGCATACTTTCCTTGAGACACAAACAGTTCACCTTCCCACTGCCATATTTCCAATCCAAGGAAATAATGAAGGAGGCCCAAATCCTTCCTCTCAAACTCCTTTTCAAGATCTGCCTTGCATGAGTGTATCAACTGCTCATCACCTGTTAGTATTAAATCATCAACATAAAGTACAATGATTAAAAGCTTACCCTCCACCACAATCTGGTATAGGTTTGCATCTGCCTCACTCTTGGTGAAGCCAAGTCCATTGAAATAGCTGTCGATCCGAGTGTACCAAGCATGGGGTGCTTGTTTCAGCCCATACAACGCTCTTTTGAGCCTGCAAACATGCGAATCGCTGTTGAAGATCTCAAATCCTTCTGGTTTCTCAATGTACACCTCTTCCTCAATGATCCCATTAAGGAATGTAGTCTTCACATCCATCTGATGAATGTGCCAACTCATCTGCGCTGAGAGAGCAAGGATGGTCCGTATGGAGGAATACCCTCAATCTGTGAGAAACCCCGGGCAAAAAATATTGCCTTATACTTCTCGACGTTCCCATCAACAACTTGCTTTACCTTGTAGATCCATCTTGATCCTACAACTAATTTTCCCACCGGCCTTGGAACAATATCCCAAGCACTGTTTCTGAAAATGGAGTCATACTCCTCCACCATGGAATCTACCCATGTGGGGTCCTGCACTGCTTCTTCAAAAGAAGATGGCTCTGTCACGATACACTTGCTCATAAGAGCCATGTATCCAGTATATCAGTCAGGTGATTTTCTCTGTCTGCGCTATGATGTAGGAACTCCTACATTCTGTGCCGCATCAAGCTTCAGTCTCTCAGCTTCTGTGGTATGATTTCTGCATTTTCTGATGTTTGGTTCTGCATGAGTGGACTCCTCCACTCCATGAATCTCCTCCTGTGGTTGATCCACTTCCAGAGGCTCATCTTTGGGAACAAGAAGTTCCTCCTCTGCACGCAAGTGTAGCTCCCTCTCAAGCGACAACTTCATGGCTTTCACCTCATTGAATTTTATATCCCGTCGCACAACAGTCATCCGACTGTTTAAAAAATACACACGATAGTTATGGGGTGTTTCTGTGTACACCACAAATATCCAAACTTCTGCAATCGACTTTGGCTTCTTCCTGGCATCCTTCGTCACATTAATGTAAACAAGTGAGCCAAAAATCTTCAAATGAGAAATATCAGGCTTCTCACTAGTAAAAGCTTCTTCAGGTGTACTCATGCCAAGTACTCTATAAGGACAACGGTTTTGTACATAAACCACAGTGTTGCATGCTTCCGCCCACAAGTGCATTGGTAGGCCCTGGTCATGCAGCGTCGCTTGTGCAGCACCCACGATCATTCTGTTCTTTCTCTCCACGACCCCATTCTGCTGTGGGTTATGAGGCACTATGAGTTCTCTTCGAATTCCTTCTTTTCTACAGAAGCCTTTGAATTCACCCGAGATGTATTCACCACCATTATCGCTCCGTAGAGCTTTCACTTGCTTCCCCGACTCCTTCTCCACCAATGCCTTGAACTCATAGAACTTTGAGAATGTTTCAATCTTCTTCTGCATGAAGAAGATCCAACATCTACGAGAATAGTCATCAACAAATATCACATAATACTTGTGTTTTGCTGTTGAAGCAACTGAGAAAGGTCCACACACTTCTTTGTGAATTCTCTCTAGGATCACCGAAGCACGGTTCTCCTTCTCATGAAAGGTGGTCTTCACAAACTTACCCATAGTACATCCCTTGCACTGATATGATTGAGCAAGAGTACCCTTGGGAAGTCCAGTAGAAATTTTCCGCAAAATATTCAAAGCGCCATGGTGAAGATGGCCTAATCTCCTGTTCCATAATACTCCCTCATCCCAGCTCACCACTTCTTCTGCTTTGCCCACCATTGCAGCGCAGCCATCTACCTCCAGCTTGTAGAGATTCTTAATTCGAAACCCTATCTTCTTGGCTTGACCCATTGTTTTATGTCGAAGGAAGGCTTTTCCCTCACTGAAAACAATGTCATAACCCTTGTCTTCCAACATGCGACCAAGACCAAGTTCTTCTTTAGACCTGGAACATGCGTAACATTCTTCAACAAGAATGGATTACCAGACTCCCTCTCAAAGGTAATGGTCCCAATTCCAGTCACACTGTACTAACCATCATCACCCATCTCTATATTCATCTGGAGTTCCTTCTCCTCCAAGTCACTAAACAACTCTTTGTCTCCCGTCATATGGAAAGACACACCACTATAAAGATACCACACTGATCCCATGCAAATTGAAACCAAGAAAGCGATCAAGGAGAAATCAAGCTCAAATTATGAGGCTAAGGCCTCTCCATCTGTAGATCCAACAACCTGCTTGTTCTTCTTCTTTTGTGGACAGTTAGTTGCGAAATGTCCCTGTTCGTGATAGTGAAAACACTTCACTTTGGAAAAATCCTTCTTCTTTCCTTTAACACCAGATTTTGAAGAATATTTCTTCCCCTTCCCTTTCCTTGCTTTGGCAGCCAAAGTGAAATTATCTTCATCTTCATTCTTCGATGAAGATCCATCCCTGGTACCCCGCTTTATCTCCTCCTGCACAAGATTCGACCAAAGTCGCTCCCATCCCGACAGTTTCTCCCGTCCATTGACAGAGTCTTCGTAGCTATGCCAACTCTTCGGAAGCCCAAGGAGAGCCAAGCTCACCAATTATTATTCATCAACAGTAACCCCCACACTTCCAAGTTCATCCTTGTAGTGGACAAACTTCGTGAGGTATTTTGGAATACTGTTGCCTTTTTCCATTTTTAATATTCTGAGCTTGTCTTTAAGCGCCAACTTCCTCTGGTCACTTCTGCTTTGGAATAAGTCTGTCAAATCCTTCCACATTTAGAATGGAGTGGATTTCTCGTGAAGGCTGGACACAATATGGTCCTTCACACCTTCCAACAGAATCCTTCTCGTCTTTCTGTCTTCTTTTTCCATGCATCAAGTAATGCAACATCGCTAGATCCTGGCTTAGGAAAATCGCTATTGATGAACCCCTTCAGTCCATTATCCTCCAGAAATGCCTCCATCCTATCCTTCCAGGCTATGTTATTCGAGCTCCCATCAAGGGCATACTCCAATCTCAACCCGTTGAAAGACATTTCAATGTATACTCGATTTCTGCACCAAGAATCTTCTGTAGCAAATTCGAATTGTCCACCAAGACAAACTCACTTCACAGACAAACTCACTTCATATTTGCAATCTTCAATCAACAATGATATGATACTATAGAGAAATTATATGCAATTGTGAAATGCTATGTCCTCGATTTTGACTCACACTATTTAAATTTATGTAAAATCAATCTATTCCACTTGTTAATCTTTTGCGGAAAAATTAATTGCACACACATGTGAAGCATAAACAAAAATAATCAATCGCACATAACACCGTTTTTAACCGGGAAAGCCTGAAGCTGAAAAACCAAAATATATATTATGTAACATGGAGATCATATGAAAATATCATACAAAGCTTATCACAAGCTCTCAGTACAGTACAATCTTCATACACTAATCAGGACCAATCTTGCAAATCCATGCACCGATCTTTGCCTCCTGCTAGCCTGCCTCCACTGCGCAATCCATACTGAAGAATAGCTCTGAATGAATTCAAATTACCCTTGCCTTGACTACGCAATCCTCATTGGCAACTCCAATGTGTGTGTGATGCAATAAATGCATCACTATAGTCACAAGAGATAGTCTATCTTGCCCTTTCACCTACCTCTCCACTGGGTCTCCACTGAAACTTCCATGCACTGTAGTTAAATGATGTATTTTTCAGTTGATTAATGAGTTATTATTTGTGAATTAATTAACTAATTAATTCACTCCACTATCACTAGTGTATCAATCAGTTAGACTAGATACAAATAGCGCAACTGAGTCTAACTGAGTTAAACTAAATACAACTCCATAACTACTTCTTCCAACTGTGTCATAACTCTACCACTTGAGTTATAACTAAGTCCTCCCTGCATTAGCTCCAGTAAACCCTTGGGAATTGCGTAATTCCCTTAGTACACTGATGTGCCACATCTGTGCACTGAACTGAAGTGATCCAAGAGAATAAGTTGTTGTTTAGTGTCTGATTATTATTAAGAGCTAATAATAATTGACATGCATCTATTTTTAGATCAGCGATATATAAATAGACTTCGCCCAATATTCTAAAAATAGAATTTCATCTATTTTTTTAACTTGACCAACCATCCACAAATAGCATCCTGCAACTTCTGAAATATGATCATCATGTCTAAAAATAGACATAGTCTAAAAATGGACTTGCGCCAAAAATAGCTTGCGGGCCCACTTAGTAAAGGCGACTCTTTTCACTAAGCTCATCATCTTATTAAATCTAAACATGCTTGGATGATGTTCTTCCGGCCTATCAGAGGCACACTGTAGGGGTGCCGAGTCGTATTCACCGCTTTCTGAGGCGGTTGGTATGGGCGATGACGTGCTATCATGAGCACCATGCCGATTAGGCACTTAGGCTTTTTATTTCTGCACATTTTTTAGAGACATGTTGTCTCATGATGTAACTAAAACAGACATATATTTTTTTTGGGTTTTATGATGCACACATTGCAAAAAATCGATATATCTATATATATATACATCTATTTTCTACATGGGTCTATTTACATATGATGATGTTTTATAAATTCCGCAAATGTCTATCTAGCACAATGTTAGCTATTGCATCAGTTAATGTATTCATTCTTCTTGGTATATGTTGATATGTAATGAAATAAAAATGTCTTTCAATTAAACAAATACGCAAATACAATCTAAAAATGCATGGGTTTCGAACAGAATAATGACCGTTCAGTTGAAGAAAAAAAAGTTACGAATCTAGATTCACAAGAAATGCGCGTATGCCAAGGTTAACTGCCTCGGTTAATAGTTCCAAAACAACACTATATTCAGCGAAATTGTTTGTATTTGGTCCTAGAAAAATACCTTGTAAGTTAATCAACTCACCAATAGGATCATAAATTACCCAAGCTACCGAAGACAAGTTCCTGGTACTACGGGAAGCACCATCCGTGAAACTGACATAAGGGGAAATAGACATATGCATAACAAACAAGACCCAATAAGCATAAAAAATCTCACAAATCACATCAAACCAAAGCATGCACAAAAATGAAAAAATCACCTATGTACACATATCATGCATGAATGACTCAAGCATAATACTTTTTCAGGTACAACCCATTTCTGGGCTATGCTAAGGGACAACCTTCATAATCAATAAGCTCATAAGCCCCATTCTGTAACACACGTTTGACGATGTAGGGCCCATGCCACATGGGTTTGAATTTACCTGCCCCCAGCTTGTCATGAGCTTGGTCATATAGGAGAACGAGGTCACCTTCGATAAAAGAGCGAGGGGAAACTATTTGGTCAAAATGAGCTTTGACTCGCTTCTTATGTGCTTCGATGACCAAGGCAGCTAAGCGACAAGTTTCATCCAATCTCTCTAAGTAGAGGAGACGTTCTTCCTCAGGCGAAGTATTAGGCAGTAATTCCACAGCTAATTTGAGTGAAGGGATTTCACATTCAATCGGAAGAGTGGCTTCCAAACCGCATACCAACTGAAACGGGGTAAATCCGGTCGCACTCTTAATCGATGTTTGGTAAGCCTAAAGAGCTGAAAACAACATGAGATGCCAGTTTGATTATGGATCCCAATTGTTCGTTGAAGCATTGTAACAAGGACTTTGTTTACGGCTTCAAATTGGCCATTAGCTTGAGGGTAATAAGGCTTTGAGCTGTCGTGACGCAGACCCAACTTAGACTTCAACTCCGACATCATATAGTCCCGAAAATGAGAACCGTGATCGGTAACGATGACTCGAGGGACACCAAACCGAGCAATAACATGATTGAATATGAATTGCACCACTATCTTATCGTCCACAGCTAGTGTAGGCATTTATTCAGACCATTTTGTAAAATAATCGACGGCGACGATAATATAGGCATGCCCCCCGACCGAACGAGGGTTACACATCATAAAATTGATGCCCCATTTGGAAAAACGACCAACTGTAATGATAGGGTGTAAAGGAATAGGTGGCGCATGCATCTTGCATTGATATATCTGGCACACATGACATTTGCATACTGTGACAATGTAGTCTTTAAAAATGGACGACTGGAAATAGCCAGCATGAAGGATCTTCTATGCAGTGGCATAACCAGACATGTGACCACCACAAGTGCCACTGTGGCAGTCATTTAAAACTTTCTCAGCTTCCTCGAGGGTCAGACATTGGCAGAGTATAGAATCAACTCCAACACGATAGAGGGTATCTCCGACAATACCATAAGGTTGCGAGTGATGTTGAATGTGGCGTCGGGCATCTTTCGTTAACTCAGACTTGAAAGTAGATGTTTGAAGATACACGATGATATCACCATACCATGGATCGAGGGTGCTAATTAAGAAAATTTTTCGTCCGGAATATGATCCTTGGAATGAGAAGGAGCAGATTCAGCGGGGAGAGAACAAATCAAATCAGCGAAAAAAAGTGATTTCTTCGATTTGGCAGTAGTAACTTCCAAATCAAACTCTTGGAGGATAACGATCCACTTCGAGTATTTTCCCCCCAGCGACTGCCGAGACAGAATATAGGTCATGGGGTTACAAACAAAAATCACAGTTATCGTGCGTAAAAGGATATAATTACAGAAAAGTTGGATGGCCTGGATGACAACCAAAGCTAACTTATCGACATGTGCGTAATGTGTTTCAGGGTCGAGAAGGTTCCGAAACAAGTAGTAAATGACATGCTCGGTACCATCATCATCATCTTGAACCAAAACCATGGCGATCGTACTGAAGGCGAAAGTTAGGTAGAGGGTGAAATCATGATGGTAATTCAGAGGACGTAACAGAGGAGTGTTGACAAGCAATGTCTTAAGCCTATCAAAAGACTGCTGAGAAATCTCATCGCAACAGAAAGGGATGTCCTGTTCTAAAAGTCAAGTGAATCCTTTGGCTACTTCGGCGTCATTCGGGATAAAACAACGTAAGAAATTTGCTTTCCCTTGGAGACTTTGGAGCTGGTGTAACGAGGATGGGGAGGGGAGATTAATAATAGCCTCAACCTTAAGCGGGTCAAGGAAAATTCTGTCTTTAGATATGATAAACCCTAAAAGTCTACTATAATCCACGTAGAAGACGCATTTATGTGGATTGAGCCGAATGTTGTAGCATCTACAACGAAGAAAGATCTGGTAGAGATGGTCTGGGTGGTATTTTCGCACAGCTAAATGAGCCAGAAGGTCATCCAGGTATGGTTGAAAAATATGACGAATATTGTGAAATGCATAAGACATCGCACACTAGAACGTAGCCCCAACGTTCTTCAAGCCGAATGGGAGTTTCTTATATGCAAACGTTCCCCAAGGATAGATAAAAGTGATCTTGTGTTGATCGAATGGGAAAATGTTGATCTGATTATAGCCAGAAAAACCATCCATAAGGGAAAAAATTTCACTCCCCGCACAATCGTTAATGATCTGATCGATGAAAGGGGTGGGATAATTATCCTTCGGACATGCCCGATTAATATTGCGATAGTCAACACAGAGGCGAATTTCTTCCTGCTTCTTAGCCACAGGAACAATGTTAGAAACCCACTCTGTCAGAGGAATAAGATAAATGAAAGCTGCTTTGAGAAGTTTTTCAACTTTAGCTTTGATAACAGTGGCTTTCCGAGGATGCTCTAAGTGAAGAAGATGGTGAACATGTTTCGCACTTGGGTAGGTGGGAATCTTGTGCACCACAATACTGGGGTCAATTCCAGGCATCTCTTCATAAGACCAGGAAAAAACATCATGGAATTCGCAAAAGAGGGTGGTATACACTTGGACTTCCTCGGAAGAGAAAGTGACTCCCACATGGATGTTCTAAAAAATTCCTGGTTTCACGGAAATGTCGATAGGCATCGTTTGAGTAATGTTACCCAAGTTACCTTCAATGAAGACTTCATGAGTCAAAATAGGCGTTTGAACTGGCGGGGAAGGAAATTGAGACGCAAAACGCTCAAGACAATTAGACATTGCCCCGAGGCCAAGCATAAGCAAGGAACGATGATGCCCATCGCTCCACGGTAGATCTTTGAGAGAAATAGGTTCCATGATAGCCTCATCGGATGGAAACACTTATTTCAAAGGATCAGGCAAATACACATCGCCGAGCTAGGGGGATTCAGAATAAACGTCGAGAGACATGCTCAAAGGAGCACCTTTAGGAGGGGGAGAATCAGATGCAGCTGTAAGCTCACAATAATTGACTTTGATTGGACTAAGCAGCATCGAATCCCCAAATGAATCAGGTAAAGGGACGATCCATGGGTCATCTAACCAAGAGACCATATTAACTTGAATGGTATTTGGTGGTGGAAGGGGAAAGATACCCATGAGAGCGGGATCTTTGAAAAGACTCGGCCCTACACTATCATGGGGAGAAGGAATCTGATCCACGTATGGGATGTTGTTCTCGAAAGACGAGGTAAAGAAAGACAATTGATCGATAGTAATGATTTTTCCCTCATGTGGAAAATTTAGAAGTCGAAAGAGGGTGGATGGAATGCACAACATAGCGTGAGTCCAACTGCGACCGAGTAGAAGATTGTAATTGAGTTTGGCATCAACGAATTATACTTCAACGTTGACTGTCTTTCTTTGCAGCATGATCGCCAAGCTAGCGAGAACACCCAAGGGTTTCGATTCCCTTCCATCGAATGCCTCAAGGGAAATGGGTGACGAGGCTGGAGAGCCAATAGCCTTCCAGCAAGCAGATGAAATGACGCAGGTAGATGCACCCTCGTCCAAAACAGCTCTATGGATGTTGAGACCGTTAATGCTGACTTGTATGACAAGCGCAATCTGGTGCGAAAATTGGGGGACGAAATTCTCTAAGTCGAAAGAGAAAAGGTTAGAATCAGCAGGGTCAATTCCGCTGATCGCAGATAATAATGCTTTCCATTGAGACAGAAAACTCTGAAGCACTTCTAACGCGGACATCGTGGATGGCGCTTGTGCTAAGTCCTCAACAATACTGTAATGCTGAGCAGAATGAGTGTTAGGATTATAAGAAGATTTCTGGAGACCACCTTTAAAATGTGTCCGTACAATGGGTTTAGCACTGGGCCTTTTAATTTCAAGAGGACTAGAGACAGGTGGGGGAGGAGGACCATAAATGACCTCTTTCCTGGCTACCTGGCGTGATCCGGCATAATCCTTCGACCGAGTAGCGATGGAAACAGGTGCAGAATAGTTCATCATGAATAATTGAGAGCCGAACGATGCATATGGCGGAGGTTGCTCAACCATCTAGGTTTTCTGAGATGGGAAAGGTTATTTAAGGATTGCGAGAGTTCCCTTAGCGCCTTTGAGCAGTTGAATAACTTTGGATCGTCTAGGAAAATCCTTAGTGTAGTGTTCCTCATCACAAATCAGACAGGGATACTTTGGCTTTCGTTGTGAACCATCATCAACACGAGGTTTAGATGATTCTGGTTTTGGGGCATTGGCTTTGGCCTTGCCTTTGCCCTTCTTTCTCCCCTTGGAAGTTTTGTCTGCAGGATTGGCCTGAACGGCGTTGACCTCCGAGGTTTTAGTAGAATCCGGGGTAGCCTGAGGAGTAGAATTATTGGAAGAATTTGATTTCTGCTTCCCATTGGAAGACTTGCATGAATTCTGAGACAAGGAACCAATAATGCTGTCTAATGATGGGTTAGGCGGCACTTTAGAGGTCCTAAGTCTTGGAGCCTCAGCCAAGATGTCATACAAAATGCCTGATTGGGAGTACACTAAATCAAGGTACTGGGCACGAGCAATGGCTTGCTCCTCGGTTACACATGTCCCCATGGCGATGTCCTTCGCAATCTGATTGAAAAAAGAGGTAGTGAACCAATGAGTAAGAAACTGATCAGGAATTTCAAACTTGATCAGGAAACGACGCCATCTCCATTCATGAATATGGTCCGAGATATGGGTATCCTAGTCTTGTTTCAAGGATGTTAGGAGATGCGTCCCGGCTTTGTAACGAACCGGCAACTGGAAATGAGTAAGGAATGCCATAGCGAGAGTGTTCAAATCTTGAAAGATACCATGAGGCAGTTCTATGTACCACTTAGTAGCAGCTCCAGTAAGAGTGCGCTGGAAGAGACGGATTCGGACAGAGTCATCCACCCAAGAATTGGAAGAACACCATAAATGGTATGTCATGATGTGTGCTTGGGGGTCTTCTCTAGACTTGCCCTCAAACTTGGGACAATCGCCTGGAACCTTTGTTGGAATCGGAGGCCAAAAAGGATTATGAAGAATGGGATCATTTGTCAATTTGGAAACATCCAGTAGCTCCAACGTGGCGAGGAAATGTAATTGAGGGTTAAAAGGCATAGCAGGTCCTCAATAAGGACCCATACCCATACTCCATCTTGGTTGAGTATAACTCTGCCCCCATTGGTTCTGTCTCAGAGGATTCAGACCATAAGGGGTATAAGCCAGATAATTCGGTTGATATGGAAGCTGAGGACCAGGAAATGGGGTTTGAAGATTAGGATACTGATTTTGAGTATACAAGGGTCCCGATTGAGCAGCATAAGGATTTTTCTGCGGAGTATAAGTATAGCCTGGTGGTTGAGGGTAATAAGAAGAACCTTGAGGCGGGTTTTATACCAGTCGATATTGACCTTGAGGGTTATAATCGCCTTGGGGTCGAATGGGCTGCTGATAAGTAGGGCCCTACTGAGCTGGATAAGTCGGGCGCAAAGGTTGATTCGGCTGTGGTATAGAGTAGAGGGGTAGCTGAGCAGGCTGAATGGGCTGTGTAGATTGGCCTAGCTGAGCAGGTTGACCTGACTAATGAGAGCCACTAGGCTGACCCTTCGAAGCAGGTTGGCCTGATGGCTACGGTGGGCCAGGTTGTGCCTGATAACCAGGTTGGCCTAGAGAAGGACCATAAGATGGTCCTCGGTGTGCAACATTTGGACCAATTGGAAGATATGGCTGTTGTGGTTTCACCAAAGGTTGAGATGGATGGATCTGCCCCCTAGGACCATATGAAGGTCCGGGTTGATATAACAGTTTCCCAGCTGGTCCTTGAGGTTTCCCTGGTTGGATCACAGGCTGAGCTGGTAAAGGTCGACCTTGAGGATTGTAAGGCTATCCTTGCGGGCCATAAAACAATCCCTACTAGACCGAAGGTTGTCCCTGTAAGGGTTTCCCTTGTGGGTCGTATGCATACCCTTGCTGGGCTGAAGGTTGTCCCTAAAAGGGTTTTCCTTGTGGTCTGAAAGCATACCCTTACTGAACCGAAGGTTGTCCCTGAAAGGGTTGTCCTTGTTAGTTATAGGGTTGCATAGGCAAGGTAGGTCTAAAACCGTTAATGAACTAATAAGCCTCAGGAGCATGCAAATAGATAGGGTTGTCGTGCTCATCATATTGGAATGAAAGTGAATAAATCGGGGTACCATCTGTGCCATAATGAGAAAAATAAGGACGATTAGGATCCGAAGGGGACTGATTAGTCTGGGAGCTCTGCTACTAAACAACTAGCCGATACTCCTCAAAAGAAAGTTTGTCAGGGATTTCCATGGAAATCAAAGTCTCTACCGAAGCAGAAACTCCTAACAGATGAGCGGTGACGATCGATGCCGATGTAGCCACACAGACAGTAGGCCTAGTGGGGACATATGTAACAAAAGGTGTCGACAAGATAGGTGTCATCGACGACATCCCTAATGATAGGAGAACCGCCCCCCTCGACGGAGTGGATGTTTCCATGGAGGAAATACCGGCTATAATCTGACCCGAAGACCTATATACGGCTGGAAGCGACACCGATGGTGAAGATTGAGCCGGCTCTTGATGGATGTCTTCCGATAAAAGCTGGTATTCTTCATCCGAAACTGGAATACCCTCACTGCCATTAGGACCAAATTAATCCATATCTGAATCCACCGTGAGATCTTGTAAAAGACTATGGGGGCTAGGAGGTATTATAGCAGCCAAAAATGGTGATCCTAATGTAATAGGGGGAAAATGTTCCCTGACCCAAAACCCAAACCAAGTGTTTGAAAGAGGCCAATGGAACTCAATAGGTTCTCCAAAGGGGTACTCTGATGGGATGATAGGCTGTTGAAGCTCGGTAGACCTAGAGGTCTGAGAAGTTTCAGATGAATCGTCCGAGAAAGGACTGCTAGTAGACAAAACCAATGGTTCCGCCATTGTGATAGTAGCACACCAGAAAAGGGAAAAAGATCGAAAATAAAGACTCTTGGATAAAAACCAAGGCAAACAAAGACAAGCCAAGTAGTCAAACTTTAATGTGTAATCGTAGGTAGTTTATTTTACCACGTTGAAACCAAAAATTTGCTGTTTCATGTTTTAAGAGTCAAGAAACAGTCAAATATGACTCTAGTCTCTTTCAGTTTGAAACGAGCATGAAAGGACAAGTGCTTGATGATCTTTTCAAATTTATGGAGTCAATTAAGATAAAAAATGACTATGCAGGTAGTCTAGGTAAAAGGGTGTACCAGGTTCGTATGAACTGCCATATACACCTTGGTTATAAATTGAAAGAAAAATAAACCAAGGACTTGACGTATGTGCAAGTAGTCTCCTCGAATGTTGTGTTCAGTGTATCACGGTTACAAGGCGGCAGACTCGGCTTCCTATGGATAAAATGATTGCAACCTAGGGGGGTCTCCCTTTATATACTCGATGGTACGGGGAGAACAAGTCTGTACTAGTGCTGTCTAAAGCTAGATGGCGAGCGACAACTGCTATGTTTAAAGACGCTGGAACGCGTCTCTAACTTATACCACTAAATGTTTCATTAAGTTTCAATGTTGCCTTAGGTTAATGGAATAAATTTTAAGTTGATCTTGTATTTATGTTTCACTTCCAAGGTCCTACCGAATGTTGGATCTCACAAACCCCTAAATGCAAGCTACATGCCATAAAATACCATTTCTTTCGATGAAAAGCTATCTACAAGAAAGTTTAGGAGTTTTCAAGTGATAGAAAATAATGAGAACACATAGAATCACCCACTACAGTACCTGATGCAAGCTAATGAAAATGATAAATCTTCCCTAGAATGCCCATTGCTAGTTATGCGAAAGATTTTACAATTCCACAATGCAAACAAGAATGCAAGCACAATTTTTTTTTTTGATTTTTCAATGCAATAGAGAAAACAGTGCACTAAATGACATGAAAAATAAACTTTCACACTAGTTTGAGAATTTTAATGTGAGAGTTGAAATGAAACAATTCAATCAACTCAAAAGCAAACAAAACACAAACTCAAACCAATGCTGCAATCTCCCAAATCGAAGAAAGATGTCGGAATAGACCCATACAAGCAATGTGAGCTATGCTTGGAGTGACAAGAAGCACAACTGAATGAAAAAGGCAAGACTCATCCAAGACTCATTCCACCAAATGCGATCACTCAAACGGATCAAGAGAGCTGAATGCAATCAGGAAAATAATGAATGTGGTTGCGAAATAAAAGATCGAAGCTCCTACATGAGGCTCAGAATACCAAAGCACTAGAAAATCCTAAGGCTATGATGTTGAAAATAAATGGACATACAACAGAATGAAGGAGGTTGCTCATAGTCACAAACAATCCCAAAGCACTCAAAACAAGTCAAGAAAACACCCAGAGAGACAAGTACTGACCAAAAAATCCAAAACAGGGAAAACCCTAACAATTACAGGAAATGGCACGACTGTCTGGCTGTAATTAGCGCCAGCTAGGGGATTGCACGAGTGCTGAACTAGAAATAAGTGCCAGTGGGCGCGAATATCAGATTGGAAACCACACCAATCAAGCCAACCCTAGAAAAAGGAAAATTTTGGAAAACAGAGGTTAGATCTCATCCTTTGGGGCTGAACAAGGGTCTTAGACTCAGCAAAAATAATCATAAAAGGAAAGCTAAGCAAGAAAAGACCAATAAGAAGACCTAATGGAAGAAAGACAAACTCAAATTGATCCCCAGCGGAGTCACCAATTTGTTGGTGAGGTAAATCCCCTCTGCGGACAGAGGCGATCCCACTAGTCCTAGAGTGGGTCTAGCCACAAACAAGACATGCTATAACATCGATTCCTAGTTAATGAATGGATGGATACTTGATAGATGAGTTACTAGAGGTCTTGCACTTTTGTTGTCATCGGAAAGAGTGGCTGCCTCTCGCTCCTGGTTTGACAGATCACGATCTGCTCGCTTCTCATGCTCGGATACCTGCACATACACAAGAAACAAAGATGATATATAATATTCTATTTCGCATTCGTAACTATCAGTCAGTCGAAGAAGACTAAATCAATTGCATCAATAAACATAACACAATGATGGAACCAATACCATAGTCGAGTATATTAATGAAAGGAAGAAAGAGTACAACCAAGCTTCGACGTTGTGGTATCCTCCAACAGGGTTCCAGCGGAGCACGTCTCACAAAGGCTCGTCGGGAATTAAGATAAGGCTCTCTCTACGAAATTATCCTTGGTTCTACCTTCTTGATAATTATTACTAAACTATAGTATCTCTTCTCCAAGTTCAACTTCTTGGCTATATGTTTAGCTAGCTTTAATAAAGGGAGAAGGCCTGTTTATATAGAGGGAGAGGGAGAGGTTAGGATCCCTATAATCATGGAAGGGAGACCTATCTTTAAGGAGTGTTCCATGGGAGGAGGAAACCACTACCTAAAGAGGGAGATCCGTGGCTCATCAAGTTAACCACTTCCTGTGACTCATCCTTGAGGTGGTTAAAGGAAAATTCCACCTCTAAATTGTTAAAAAACATTCCCAAAAATGCTGGCGCGAGCACAAAAAAGAGACAGAGCACCATATGGCGCGGGCTCTAGTGTACATCTTCCACACTGGCGCAAGGGGTGAACTGGTTACCCGCGCCAAGGCCAAAACATAGGTTTTTGTGGGATTTCTGAGGAAATTTTCAACAGGAGAAATGGTTTCCTTATGAAGAAGGATGCAATGAAGGTGTTTGCAGAGTTATGACACTGCTCATAGGTCACAGGAAAGACCCTCCAATAGGCGGGGTGAGGGATTACAGGGACGGTGACAAAATGCTGTGTAACAACTATCAAGTCCAATTTTGTGATAACACTTACAATGCTTCCCCTTTTCTTCTCTTTTGGTGTCCCATATTAATACCAAATCTCCCGTTCGAAGGAAAATTTATTTTGATTTTCTATCAAAAATAGACTTCATCTTTTCCTGATAAGAAATTAAATTATCTCTGACTTTGTTTCTATTTTCTCTCGACTCAATTACTTTGTTCAATCTTCTTAACAGAGCATTAGTTTCTTCCTGAGCTTCTTGAAGGGAAGAAATCACTAGTTTGGATAACTGAGTAGGAAATAGTGCCTGAGTTCCATAAACCAATTCAGAGGGAGACTTACCAGTAGATCTTTTGGTAGCGACTCGAACTTCCTAGAGGGAAAAATTTAGCTTCATCTCCTAATCCTTATGATTCTCGGTGATTGTCTTCTTCAAGATTCTAACCAATGTCTTATTTGAAGACTCTACCAATCCATTCCCTTGGGGATGATATGTTGTGGAATTTGATATAATTAAATTATATTTTTGACAGAAATTAATGAAACGAGAAGAGTTACATACCTGACCATTATCAATCACAATTTTGATTGGACATCTGAATCTGCTGAAAATGTTTTTCTCCAGAAACTTCATCACTACTTGGTCATTTTCCTTCTTGGCGAGTATTGCTTCAATCCATTTTGTAAAGTAATTAGTGGAAGTTAGAATCCACTTGAACTTTCCACTTGATGGTGGATTGATCTCTCCAATAAAATCCAATCCCCATTGCCTAAAAGGTTCTTCAATGAATACTGAGATGAGAGGCAATGGAGCAAGCCTTTTCTTTTCAGCAAACAACTAACATTTCTAACAACTTCTGACTTGTCTATACACATCTGAAAATAGGGTTGGCCAGTAGAAACCTGACTTGAGAATCTTATGAGTAGTGACCTTCCAGCTATAATGACCTCCACACATACTTTCATGGTATTCTCTGATGACTTCAATAGATTCTCCTTTAGTCAAAAATAACAACAAAATACCAACAGGATCTTTCCAGTATAACGTTTCTTCTACTATAACATACGGCTGAGATTTGAGCTTGAGAGCTCTGTATTTTGTTCAATTTAGTGAATTTGGACAAGAAAAGAAACACAAGTAATGCACAATATATTTATACCAATCCGAGCGCAAAAATTTGTATTGAATACATGTTTTGGACTTTCTCTGACATTCTTCATTGACAACTCCATCCACTCATGTCAAAAGATTAATTCCCAAGGCTTGAAAATTTGTTTCTGTCAACAACTTTGCTAAACCCTGTCCTTTGACCAACTTGGTGGGTTTAATGTCCAAATCATGCTCTTGGATTTTTTCTATCCATTTCCCCCTTTTTCCTTCAACATCACTTTGAACCAGCATGTCTTTTACAACAGAATTACGGACATAAGCAGTTATTTGGGACTGTAACACATACGTCCTAAAGGCTTTCAGTGCTTTGACCAAATCATATACTTTTTTCTCCAGAATATTGTATTTGAGCTCAGCATCTCTGATAACTTTCCTGAAAAATGCCACTGGCTTCTCCTTACTATCTTCATTTTTCTATAACAAAACTGCAACAATAGTAGTGGGGGATGAAAATGAGAATACCTGGAAGGATTTTTGATAATTTGGAATAATCAGAACTGGAGCTTCCTGCAGAGCCTCCTTTATTCTAGCAAACGCTTCTCTTTCTTCTTTATCCTATTTTACTTCGGAATTTTTCTTCAACATGTCTGTTATATTTCTTACAATCTCGGCATAATTGGGCACAAATCTCCTCAGAAAGTTTATTTTTCCCAAGAATAACTGGATATCTTTCTTACTTTTGGGTAAAAAAATTATTTGAATGGCTTCTACCCTTTCTGGATCAATTTTCACTCCTTGTTTTGAAACTATGTGACCGAACAACTAGCCTTGTTCTAAGGAAAATAAATATTTCTTGGGATTTAGTGACAACCCAAAATTTCTGCATTTTTGAAAATTATTTTGTAAATGCTCCAAGTGTTCATTATCTGACCCTGAGAAAATAGTTACATCATCCAGATATATAACTACAAACTTGTCACCAACAAACACTGTGTCCATGGCCCTCTGAAATGTTGCACTTGTGCTCATCAGGCCAAATGGCATCCTTTCATACATGAAGGTGCCCCAAGGCATTGTGAAAGCAGTGTTCTTCTGATCTTATTTTTCCACTGCTACCTAAAATTATTCCCAGAGAATCCATCAGCCATAGACAACCTGTAAGCTCCTATCACCTTCTGTGAGACATAATCCATTTTCGGAAAAAGATAATTATCTTTCAGAGTTGCTCTCTTCAATTTCCTAAAGTCTACACACAATATTATCTCTCCATTTTTCTTCCACACAGGAACCAGATTAGAAGCCCAATTTGAATATCTGAGAGGGACTATAATTTTTGCCTACAAAAATTTCTTCACTTCTTTTTCAATTGGAGCTAGAAACAATGGATTAAACTGTTTGAGCTTTTGTTTGTGTGGTTTGATCCCTTCTTTCAATGGAATTTTGTGCTAAATTATGTTTTTTTCATATGTTTTCAGGTCCTCATACGATCAAGAAAACACATCCATAGACTTCTTAGAGAGATCAATGTGCTTTTATTTATAATTTTTGGGAACACCTTTGAATAACTTCACTACCTTTGGCTCCTGTTGGGTTCCCAAAATTACAATCTTCCATATCTCCCTCTTAATGTATTTTATTTGAATTGACAACAAAATCATTAGAATCAAATAATATTTCAAAGGGAAATAATCCCTTATGAAGTAAATTATACCTTAATTAGATAATTTTTTTCTCACCTATTGACTGCTTCAAATTTCTTATTTCTCCTTTATTCTCTGTCTGTTATTCTTCTTGATCTATCTCAGCATCTTCAAAATTTTCAATCATTGTTAGGAAATGATTTATTTTCTCATCATATTCAAACACCTACCAATATTTCACATTATGAGGAATAGAAGGCCTGTGTCTAATCTCAATCTTATACCTCAATCTTGGATTGATAGGTCGCTTGAAGGTGCTAGCTGCAACTGCTAACGAATCTTCCGATCTGTTCTCTTCCCGCGGGATAAACTACATATTAAAGGCTTCAAAATAATTCTCAATCAAATCCCAAACTTCATTCCTATATTATCTCATACTTGGATGCTTGGTTTGACAGTGATTTTTAATCTGCCTTATAATTAATTCAGAATCACCACAAATGAAAATACATTGAATTCCCATTTGTTTAGGAGTTTGAATACTTAAGATCAAAGCCTCATACTTAGCTACATTATTCGTTGAATCAAATTTTAACTTAAAAGAAAAAGGCATAAGACTACCTTCTGGAGACACTAATAAGAATCTAGCTCCTATGACATCCTTTGAGTAGGCACCATCAAAATATCATTTCCAAATATTTTTTGAATACAACTCATTATGTAAAATTTCTGAAGAGAGTTGATTCTCTGTGCCTTCAGGAAATTATGCATCTTCATGCATCATAAAACAAGAAAGATCTTCTTTTTCCTGACTATAAATGGGGGAATTACCTGCATCTTTCTTTGTGGTAGTTTTCACAAATATTGTTTCTCTGTAAAATCTTCTTTCAACCCCATTTAAAACATTAATAATATCATAAGTGAAGTCTAATTTTAAAACTCTTCCCAAGTTTTCTCCCCAAGATCTTGACAAAAGCATTCCAAATCTGGCTAGAATATCAGCAACCACTACATCCATCATAATACTTTTTGCTGGAATCTGTGCCAAGGATACTACCATGTATTTGATTATTCCAAAACATTTCACCCTCTTTAAATCAAATGAGTACATGCATCTGTATGGTTTAGTAATATGTAAATTCAATTCTTTCGTAACAGAAAATGGCACAAGATTGTAGGAGGAACCTAAATCCAACATGCAATTATGGAGAATAAAATGATGGATAAGAAATGAAATGTAAAACAGAGGAAAAGAAGAATCCACTTCTTCAACGTGAGGACGAAAAAGTGACTACTGGTTTTTCTTCTTGCAAATTCACATTATCACCTATGTCTTCAATCTGTGAGAGATTAATGAATTCTATAATTTCATTTTTGTAACCTGGTGTCTTAGCTAATTCAAGGAGAGGTACCTAAATCTTGACCTTCCCCATCTCCTTTGATAGAGTGAAAAATTGAATTTTCTTGACATTCTTCTCAGGTTCTTCTTCATTTCTTCTAGGATTTGAAATCTATTTAGGCATAGGAATGACCTTCTCCAAAATATTAGTATCAACAATCTTGTTTTGGGAAGACTTAGCCTATTGCACTTTAGTTCTATCTATTGGATTTACAGGATGTTTCCCTTTATCCGCTTGTTTTAATGAGTTATTTTGTTGTGGAGCCACCATTGGAGAAGGAACAAAATCTTGTTGTTCACCTTCATCATCCTGCAACCTCGATCTCTTTCTAGATATTAAATCATACTTCTTATGTAACTCAGCTTACATGAAATATGTAAATTTCCTAAAATACTTATCCATCTCATCCTAAGCAAAAGACACTTCAGCTTCAGCATATTCTCCCTCACATTCTTCCTCTTCTTCATCTTCTCTCATGTACATAGCAGATATTTTATCTTCGGCTTCGTTTTGATCCTTCTCTACTAACTGTGTAGGTGTTGCTTCTATGTAAAGTGCTGCTTGAACTTGGTCTTGATCTCTTCTCTCCCTCTGCAAAATTTGCAGGGGCTGTTTTCTGAATTCAGGATTAAAGCATCCTCTGCTTTGTTGTGTTGGTCTTTGGGAGTTTTTACTTTCTAACTCCATCTTCACTAGCTTGTTTTCAAATTTTTAAATCACCTTTGTCATATCATCAATTCTTTGGTCCTATGGTGATTCTTATTTTTCTTTACCCTTCTCTTGAACTGACTACTTTTCTTTAATTTTTCTAGCTACAGTCATATTAGCCTCAATTTCCAACGCATCAGTCTGTATTTTTTCAAGAGTAGTGGCTCTCCTCTCCCTTATTGTAAAATAAAAATCTGCTTCAAAAGCTCGAGAAAAAACTACATTTTCTCCAACAAGTGGGGGCTTAATCTCTATGGGTAAACTATTGTACAATTTGTTAAATCTCTTAACAAACTTAGAAATGGTTTCATTAGGCTTTCTTTTGATTGCATTAAACTCTGTCAATGAGTAACCATGATCTATTTTTTCTCCCCATCTCTGAGTGAATTTTGTTTCTAACTCATCCCAGTTATTAATTGAACCATTTGGTAGACCTTTGAACCATTTTATAGCCTCTCCATTTAGAGACTGTACAAAAAGTCTCATTACAACATCAAGATGTTCTACATTTAAATTTTCAACAAAAGTGAAAAATAAGGGTAAATGTTATTTTGCAGTTACTTCATCTTCTCCAGTGAAATGAGGAAGTAATTTGAGGTATTCTTGAGGCATGGCATTCATTAGTTGCAGAAGATTTAGTGGTGCATATCTGTTCATTAAGAAATATGGTGCTGCCATATTTACACCTTGATTAACTGCTCCTTGGGTGGATGAGGTTGATGAACTTGCTGTGAAAATGAATGAAGGTGGTGAAAAGATTGATATGGGAGTGGGTTGATGAAAAACGACAGAAGAAACAACAACTATATTTGGTTGAGCTTGTGTAAAGGTAAAAGAAGAAGATTCGAAAGACTATTCTTCCAACTTGGGTTCTTGAAAATGAGTGGGTGTGAAAGGTGAATATTGTTCCAAGAAAGAGAGTTCCTTGGAAATATCTTCAAACAAAGGATTATGAGAACTACTACCAGGAGAAGACAACGTAGGATCAGGTGTTGAAGGGGTTTTTGGTTTCTGAGCCTTTTTAGAAACCATTTTTTCTAGATATGACAAAATAGGAACTTTTTTTTGCGAGGTATCTGACCTCGTGTGAGGCCTTTTGAAAGCCATAATTTTGAAAAGAACAAACACAGCCGAATATTTCCTTCTCACCGAACAACCAGAGGAAATAGAAAGAAAACCCAGGGAAAATGAACTTCGCTTCTTCGTCCCCGGCCACGGCGCCAAAAAATGTTGTATCTCAAGAAACAATCCCTTAGTTGTGGTAAGGAATAAATGCTTAAGAAATTTTATAAATGTATGTCACAAAATTATAATATCAGATGGTCTCTATTTAACACCTTTGGAATTTAATTACTTAATACCCTCAATAAACTGATATAATGAAAGCCTTCACAATGCCATAAAGTGTTGATATTGAATGAAATGAAAAGAAGATTTGTAAGGGAAACTCTAAATGATATGCTGAGAAATAGAATCTATTACTTTAAATATCAGAATAATTTTAGGTGAACATAATAGTTGGAGTGAAGGAGCACACATTAAGGTTGTTTAACTCTTACTTACAGATGTAAAAAGAGACCCTTGACTACATTACTTCACCACATTCAAAGAGGAATAAACACAGAGTGAAACTGGAAAGACATATCAACATCAACATGTGCAAGAAACTTGATCTTCTTTCATTAATTTCTCAGAAAATTCAGTACAAAATTTATAGTCATCCAGAGGTCCAAAACTTATAACCCTCCTCTTTCTTTCTCATTTGTTTAATTACAATACAAAGAAATTGGTAACTGTTGGAACTACTTGTAACTATTCGAACTACCTAGAACTGTATAAAATACCTATTACATGGAAATTAAAAACGTCATTACAATATTGATCTTTTAACAAAAAGATAAACAAAACTAAAGCCTCAATCTATTTTCTGAATCTGGATTTGAATGGATACCACTGTGTTCCCCAGATTTGCTGATGTGTCCTTCTAAGATGCTGAGGTGTCACCCGGTGAATCAGTCATCCATGCTCTGCACTTCTTCCAGATTTCAGTGCTAGTTTTGGGATAATTGATCAACTTATGATATTATAATCTGAAGTCAGTGATCCTGTTGAATTTAGGTCGTTTTGTGAACAAAGTCTTTACCATCCAAAGAAATTGAAAATGCCTTTGTAAGAAATTAACAACTGTAGCTTCTTTCAGGATTCCAGTTTTCTCATGAGTATTATCAATATTACTCTTTTCTAGCACTAACAATGGCTCATAGGAATCCCATGATAAAATACTTCCTTTGAGATCCCAGCATGAAGGCAGTCCTACTCTGGCCCTTTTTTCAAATATGTTATCAAATATATTTACAACTTGTTTAATTTCTGTCAAGTTCTTCTCCGTTGACTTCCTGAAAGCATTTTTTATAGTCAACTTATTAATATATAGAACACACAATTTCCTATCTTTAATTTAATTTTCTTCCAACTCCTGATCTATCTTTGAATTGATGAAATCAATGAATTTCTTCGCTCATAAAGCTCTGTTGAGAGTCTTCTGTTTTTTTTCCATAACCAGTTCCTCTAAATCTCTGACAATGCTCTTTTCCTCTAACACTATTGTTAAGGACTCCCAAGCTGTTTTCATGACTTCAATGATTTCATTCCATAAAATGTATTTTTCTCGAATCATAGTTATGTTTCCTTTCAGCTTTTCCTTTAGACCCTTGAATTCCTCATAAGTTGTCTGGCAATATGATTTATACTTATTGATTTCTCTGTATTTGGATTTCGTTATCTTCGTCACTATCTCAAGCTCTCTCTGAGTCTTCTTGAGATCAAAGTCTTCCATTTTCAACTCTGTGCTCAACTAGGATAATCTTGCTGCTAGATCATCAATTTTGGATGACATGACTATGGTGCAAGAATGAGAGTTAATTTGACTTTGCAAGTTAAGTACATACTCCTTTAACTTAGAATAGACTCTAAAAATAATTTTAATGGATTCATAATGTCAAAAATAGTTAGAATAGACTATTCACTTGCTGAAATTGGCCTCCAACTACTCCATTTATGCCTCCAACACCTAGTGGCACCCCCTGGCTCTGGGTTCACTGAAAAATGATCTGAAGCATATCGACCTTTAGAAGTCTTCAAAAGCTTCTGAAAATCCTTCCATTGGATTCAAAAGGCTCAAAATAGTCAGAATTTACTACTGGTTTGCTGAGAATGGATATTGGTTGCTCTGGATAGGCCTCATTCTCCTGTTGGCCCCTGGAACTTATATGAAGCAACTCGACCTTCAAACGTCCTTTTTTGGCTTTGAAAACATCACAATTAGATCCAAAATGTCTGAAACATCCAAAAATTACTATTTTTTTCATTAATAAGTCCTCTAGCTGCCCTGGCTAGGCCTCATACTGTTGCTGGCTCTTAGTGGCCCTCGTGGCCCCTACAATTTCTCTGGAGAAAAATCTCACTCAAAATTTCTCTGCTAGATCTACGACCCTCACCAATGAGTCTGGAATTTCTGAGAAATTTGAAATTGACTATTCACACTCCAATAATGGTCAAATAATTCTCAAGATAGAGCATAATTTTTTTTTGTCTAGTAACCCCTAAAACAACTCCACTAGTTTTGGTGAATTGCACTTAACTACAGTTAATTCGGCCAAAACCCTCAAAAATAGAGGCACGCTACTATTCTGCCAATGGTAACCATAATTTTTAATGCTAAGGGTAGGGGGTGGCCACATGAAAACCCCCAAAACCCCGCGGTTTCATTTAATGTTAGAGGAACTGCAGGCTATAAACATGGTAGTGGCAATGAAACCAGAGTTAGAAATAATGTTAACGCCTGAGCACGCAGAGATATTTGTTGTAATTGTAGCATGAGATATTTTCAAATAGTGGAGGTTACAATTGTAATAAGCTTTCAGGTTAAGTTAAATGTCATTGTTAGTTGTGATGACATGTGAATACTCCGTGGGGTCGTCGGCGGGTTGGGACTGCTGGCGGTCCCCAACCCCCACTCCATTTTCCCATAACCTTGAAATAGAACCTTTGCACTATGATTGTTAAGACTCAAGTGTAGCGTAGGCGGTGTGGTGGGTGGATTTTATACCAGAGGTTGCAGGGTTGAGCTCGGTGACCCCTATAAAATTTTATTACACCTTCCAGGGGACACCTGGCAGCCTCAAGGCTAGGCATGTGTCACCCTCCAATTGGCCACAAAAACACAACTTAAAATCCACCAGAAAATAATACCTTGCCACTTGTCAAAATAGGAATGGCTTGGTCGAAATATTTCAGGAAATATTCCAAGAATACTCCAAGAGTATTCCCTGGAATATTCATTTTGTTGACTATACAAATTCCCAGTCAAACCTGGTCAACTGTCGAAAATTGCAGTTTACTGGATTTTTCAAAACGCGATAACTTCTTCATACTGTGACGGTTTTTCGAACCGTTTGCGGTGCCAGAATCAGGAAGATGAGATATATCTAGTCGCTTAGGTTTGAAACACTTTCTAACACTTTGAAATTTGAGCTATCACTTAGGTCCTTGATCTAAATATGATCACCCCTCCCCATTAGGAATATTTTGGACCCCAAAAGACTGATTACCTGTTCAGTAGATGAGAGTACAATACCCTCACTTTTCCATCCTCCTTACACTTTTCCTTTCTTGCCTTAGTGCCTTTGAGCTCCAAACTCGAAGGTAGTCAACACTTCCCCTCTTAGATGCACTTGTCCTCCTGTCAATAATTGTATCCTCTTTGAGCTCATCCATAAATTTCTGGCGATAAATATTCAATTGAAGGTAGTTGAACATCATGTCCTTGATCATCGATCAAAGGTGGCTCAAACAAACATAATTTTTCAAAAAAAATGCATAGATGACTAAAAGTTTCATATGTACAAATGAATGTATGTTTTACTGGGTGAAGAAGTCAAACCACTTCTTACCAAGCCACTTCCATGGCGATTTTTGTTGTTGAAAATATTCTTCTTGTGAAACATCTGTTCTCACATCAATGATGGAATCTTTGGATCCAATTTCGCTAGTCTTTTTATCCTCTTGCTTCAAATGCTTGGGATGATTATTTGGATGCAATGTCCAACATTGGGCAATAATATGTCCCTTCTTCTGGAAATGTGTGCAAGTTTTTTGCACCCTTTGAGAAAGTTTCCTTCACTTCAATTGTTTCCTGTATGCCTTCACCCTCTTCCAGTGTTTTGAAAATTCATGGTTACACAGAAAACAATAAGAACAAAAATTATTTCTTCCATTCTTGCATTCAGATTTTCCATGCTTAACAAAAACATAATCAATTTGACTATCGAAAGAATTATACCTCAAATTTTTCTTTGCATGTCCATCTTTTTTACCTTCTTGAGGAGATGAAATTGTAGAGGTTCAGAACTCTCTTTCTCACCATCAGCTGTATGTCTAAAAACATCTTGTTGCAATATAGGCTTCAAACACAGGTAATCAACTTGCAAACAAACTTGAGATGTTTGTGGTTTAGAACTTGCAACAAAATTTATTTTTGAAGTTGTCTCAAATGCCTTCATGGCTTTGGCGTTTTTGCCATAAGATTGAACATAGCGTAGAACAATATTCTTAGGCCTTTCCTCAACCAAAATAGGATCAATCATGCCTTGTGCATTTTTTCATAAACCCTTGCCTTCATAGCCCATTTTTAACATCAACTTGGACCCTATACCTCTAGTGTGCTTTTCAAAGGAACCTACACATCTATCTGAAGAGGAATTTGAAGACAAATTTGAGTGGTTAACCTCTGCTTCAAGCATGTGTTTGGTTAAGGCCTCTTGGGAATGATGGAACTGCATCTCCATCTCATGCATTCTTTGAAGAAGTATTTCTTTCTCTTTCTTCATAGAAACCAATTGATTATGAAGTCTAGTGCTTTTCTTTCCATATTCATACATAATTTGCACCATATCCTTCAGGATGTAGAAGTCTCTCTTCATCTCTTCATCGAAGAATCTTGTAAAAGAGGAGGATTTAGGAAACTCACTTGATGAATTTGTCATCCTTATGTAAATGAATTAAGGAACTTCAACAAAAATTCACAAATCTTTCAAAAATAATTGACAAAGCTTCTCAACAATATGGCTGTAGATTCAAGTAACCAATTTTTCAAACAATCGTCAAGAGGGATTATGCTTCAAGGGTTGCCTTGAGGTCCTTTGGGTAAGGAGAATGCTTTCAGACTTCTTCCTTCTTGTCCTCTTCTGGAATTAGCTAAAAATAGATCCCCTTCACCTCTATCAAACTCAAAATTGTAAGCATCATTCAATTTGCAAACATTTAAATTCTTTGCACTATTAAACACCTTTCAAGTCAAAAAAGAAAGCAAGCAACCTTGTGCTCTGTCAAGCAAGCAGCCTAGTGCTATTTCAAGCAAGCAACCTTGTGCTCTGTCAAGCAAGAAACCTAGTGCTATGTCAAGCAAGCAACCTAGTACTCTGATACCACCTGGTCTTATTTGGGTGGATAAATTTTTATGCTTTGCAAGAACCTCCCTCTCAGTTAAACAAATTAAGATCTAGCTTATACTTGACTGTGTGGAATTGAATTATTGATTCACGTGTATGTGTTTTAAACTATCTTAATGCTTAAGTGTGAGGAATTAAAATTTTTTTTTGCTGCTATTAAGCATGTAAAACAACCATAAAGTGAAGAAAATAAGCATCAACACATAACATCAAATTTAATAAAGGAGTTCACCCGAATTTCGTGGGCTACGTCTCCTTGAGCCTAAGTCAATTGACTTAGCTCTTTGGGATTATGATGGAAAAATTATTTTACAAGTTACTAACTCAACTCTAATGGTTATTTGGAATTTACCATTGGGTTTAGAATACCATCATACCCTTGGAATGGCTGCTATCTGTCTGAAGATAGACCTAGGTTCCCTTAGACTTGACCTCTTCTATCGGCACCCTCAAGCTTCCATAAGATTCTCTTTGGAACTAATTCCTTAAGAAATCCTTTTCTACCCAAAAAAATCACCTACTATCTCCAACACATATTATAAATCCAAAATATACTGATTATTTGCTCAAAATGAGCTATGGCTCCCCAATCTAGGCCTCCATCCACTGTTGGCCCTAGGATGCCCGAAACGTCGTTGTGGCTTCTCAACTCCTCAAATCCTTCCATAGACTCCTCAAATACTTCCATTGGATTTATAATTTCAAAAATAGTGATAATAGACTATTCAATTGTTGAAATTGGCCTTCGGCTACTTCAGTTACGCCTCCAACACCTGGTGGCACCCCTTGGCTCTAAGTTCATTGAAAACTTCTCTGAAGCATATCGACCTTAAAAAGTCTTCGAAAGATTCTGAAAATCCTTCAAATTGATTTATAAGACTCAAAATATGCAAAATATACTACTGGTTTGCTGAGAATGGATACTGGCTTCTCTAGATAGGCCTCATTCTCCTGGTGGCCCCTGGTGGCCCTTGTGGCCCCTAGAACTTCTATGAAGAAACTCGGCCTTCAGAAGTCATCTGCTGTCTCTTCAAACCTCACCATTAGATCTATAATATATGAAATATCAAAAAATGACTATTGGTTTCCTAAATAAGGCCTCTAGCTACCCTGGCTAGGCCTCATACTATTGCTGGCTCTTGGTGGCCCTAGTGGCCTCTAGAACTTCTCTAAAGAAAAGTATTGCTCAGAAGCTCTCTGATGACTTTGAAAACCTCAATAATGAGTCTGGAATTTTTGATAAAGTACAAATTGACTATTCACACTCCCATAATGGTCGAAAAATGCTCAAGATAGAGCATAAATTTTTTTTGTCCAGTAACTCCTAAAACAACTCCACTAATTTTCGTGAACCGCACTTAACTGCAGTTAAATTCGGCCAAAACCCTAAAAAATAAAGGGGTTCTACTATTCCTCCAGCACTAACCGTAATTTTTAATGCTAAGGGTAGGGGGTGCCCACATGCCAACCCACGAAACCCCGCGGTTGCATTTAACATTAGCAGAACTGTAGGCTAGAACCACGATAGTGGCAACAAAACCAGAGTTAGAAACAATGTTAACGCCTGACCACACAGAGATCGTTGTTGTAACTGAAACATGTGATCTTATCGAACGATGTAGGTTATGTTTGTAATAATTTTTCGGGTTAAGTTAAATGTCATGGTTAGTTGCGATGACATGTGAATACTCCGTGGGGCTGTCGGCGAGTTGGGACCGCCGACGGTCCCCAACCCTGATTTGAATGTGATCAAATAAAGTTCTTAAGTATTTTGATTAGTTTGTCCTTCAGATTGATTGTTAATTGAAGAAAGCTTTTAAATAAAAGACAACATAAACCAACAACAAATTAATGATTAAATCACATCATAAAATAGAGAGAAGAAGAAGCAAACAGTTGATTACGGAGTTCGTCCCTGGTGGACTACATCTCCAGGTCCGCTTTCAAGTGGGCGTCCATTTTTATTAGGATTAATCTTGAGGAATTTATTTACATAGAAATGAATCAAAATGACTGTGCTCACAAGAACTTCTGGACCCTATAAATAGAAAGTACTCTCTCTCGTATTTCCGACGCCTGTCTTTGCGCTCAATTCCGACACTCGACGGCTGAGCAATGCTTCAAACAAAATTGCCTATGTCCTACTAAAACTGCACATTGAATTCTCTCCAAGCCTTCAAAAAAAAATATGTCCTTCATGAAGAAATTCCATGGCTTTAAATAAGAACTAATCGAACCTCCATTTTCCCCATTTAGCATTTGGTTGAGCAAAATTTGGTAAAAATTGTTTCGAATCCTGTCTTCACATGAACCTAGGAGATAAGGTCGTTGACCTTAGGGCATAATTAAATACAAAAACCCAAATTTGAACCTTATAATAAAACTTAGCCCCAACAGTTAGGCTAACCGGGCAGAGTTTCGATCCTTAGGCATGTGAACAGGCATTATGGACAGTTTGTTTCTGGTGGTTATGGTTTCTCGATGGTCACGGTTTGACTTATCCGCCACCGCATTCACATGTCATTTATACCCGACGATCTCTGCGCATTTACAACTATCAACATAAACTACTCCGTCGCAGTCTATAGACCTGTCACAACTTCCGACGTGGTCTTCGTCAAAGTCAATGCATGCGGTTAGACTTTAGCGCTGTGGGTTTATATATAGTTTTGTTATAATGTATTTAAACCAACATTTGTTTTAAAGCATGAAATTTTAGAATAAGGTTTATATCATAGTTTTTTAAATATGGTTTAAACCATACTATGATCTGAACCTTATAGTAAGGTTTATGCAATGTTTTAATAATAAAATCAACTCCCGAACTCTTAAAGGTTTTTGGTATAGTTTTAATATGATTTATATTTGCGGTAGGATTTTTTTACCATAGTTTTAATGTTTAGGACCTAGGCTATCACTTAGGTTTTAGATCTAGGTTAGCTCTTTAACCATAGAAATTTATAATTGTAAGGTATTTCACCCTTTTTGACCAATTTTAACCCAAATTCGAATCACATGACAATCATAACACATAAATACATGCCATGAACCTGTCACTGAACCATGGACGATATTGATGGAACTGACGGATTGGAGACTGAACCAAACATCGGACTTCTGGAGTTGACTGGACTTCTCTGCTGAACTGTATTGAACAAGATCCTCCTGGATCAATCCTCTCCACTTGAAAGCTTTTGGACCACAAAAGCTTGATTTTAAGTAGACAATAAGTGAGAATACAACTCCCTCACTTTCATCTTGAATTTGATGATATACAACCATACCTGATCATCGACCTGAAACTGATGATCAACTTGATGCTTATCATGGCACAATTTGTACCTGACTTGACTCAATGCTTGTCATGGCACAGAAGAATGTAAGGCTTGATTATAAGCTTGATGCACATAAGTTAAAAATTCATCCCACAACTTAGGATGTTTATTGCAGTTACCTCAAAGAATATGTATCCTAGTCCTAATCACCATTTTTGTTTATCCTTGAACCAAATCCATGCTGCCCCATGGTTGCAAAGGAACTGGAAGTGGCATGTGCAAACCAATCTTTTGATTGCTTGGCTTGCTTGTCGAACGCATTACAGATCCCTCTATGTACTTCATAATTGTTTCATACATGTGAGGCTAGTAACAATACCTTTGACTCTGTGCCATAGTCTTGCTTACACCAAACTGTCTTGCAATCCAATAAAGATGAACTTCTCAAATAACCTGCACTTTTTTTGTCTACGATACACATAACTTACCCAGATAATTGATTTCTTCTATCTGAGCATCATGAGTTAATGATTCATAATTATCTTCGAAATCATCATCAGTACTATACTATTCTACATAACTTTCATGAACCAATGAACTATTATGTAGTATTATTGAAGCATTCAAAGATAGTATAGACATCATATCAACTACTTTACTTGTTACACCTTCCTTGTCTTTAATTACTAAGTGAATTTGTCGAAGAAATCCCATCCAACTGTAGTGAGATTGTTGTAACTTAGTATATGACTGAAAGTATTGAAGTAGCTGATAATCTATGTGAATTTCTATTTCCATTGTATTATTATAGCATCTGTTTTAACTTCAAATGGATTTTGATGATCTAATAATGTAATATCCCCAAATAGGGAAAATAAACAAGGTTGGGAATATATTATGATATCCCAATATTGAAGATCCAACAATATTAAAACAAAATATGAATACTGCAACTAAGTAAACAAAAAATCTAAATACACATAAGAATATGTAGAAATAGCTGAGCCATTTTATTAATATTTGGAGGTGCAAAATGCAAATACAATGGTGCTCAAAATATGAGACACTCAAGCCACAAAAGTAGCCTAGAATGACCCAGCAATCATATCCCAAGAGGGACTGTGTAACTGCTGCTCTACTGGAAGGTATACTGTGTTTTCCCTACTACATATGTAGGGACTACAACTTCCTGTAAGATAGAAAGTCAGATCTAGGCAGAATGGGAGCTCCAATGATGCTGAAATTGTAGATATGGGCTCTATGATGGATTCCCAAGATAACCATGGAAGGATTTATCATATCTATAAGTCTAATACAACCTTCTCCCTAGGGCTCCATGAATATGCTGCTAGGAATGTAGATCTGAAGCTAGATTAGATAATATGATGGCTGCAATGATGTACAATCAGATCTAAGCAAGAAGGGTTGATCCCTTCACTAGATCCTTGGGCTGAAAGATCAAGATCTAGCTCCTCCAATCTCCTCCACTGAAAATAGCTGCAGAATGAACAACAGCTTCAGAAAACTGCACTGTGAGAGAGGGAGGCTCCTTTCCCCCTAGAAAAATATGCCAAATCAGCTCCTGGGTGATGGCAAGAATAGATTCAATGTGAGGAGGTTATCCCTCATAGGATTTCTAGCTGAAATACTGGAAAATTCCTTCCTCCAATAGATATTCAAGACTAAACTGCGCAATCCTTGAAGGGATTGCTACAATAAGGAGGCAAAATCCCAAGGCCTGAATGCTAGATATAGATTTGATGCTCTTGGAAGACTGAGAAATGAATTCAAGTGGTAGGATGAATCCTCCACCGATTTCCTAGCTGAATGCTAGAAACAACCTCCTGAAGATGGCACCAATGCCTGATATGGAATGAAGAACAATCCTCTTTCCAGAGCTACTCAAAGAAAGAGGTGATATTCCCACCCGGGAACACCCTGAAAGCTCTACTAAACATCCCAAGCTTGTATAGAAATGTCCTAAGACAAATCTAGATCTAAATAGATCAAGAAATGACTAATCCAAATCATGCCTTCCATTGTGCCTTCACCTTCATTATATGCATGAGCCTTCCATAGCCTAGGCCAACTCCAATACTGTGCTATACATGTGGACAAAGTCTCCATGTTTGACTGCGTTGTTGATCCATGCCCTCCATCATGTTCACATGGTGATCACCCTCTCCATCATGCATGCATTAAATGCACCACTTCCTCCACTATCTTATCATGAATGATCTTCTTTGAATGTATCATGATCTCAGTTGACCTTATCACAGATCCATGTGATTTAGTATTTAGTATTCATGATATTCTTTGATTGTTTCACCCTCCATAATATATCTCACAAATGAGACATGATATCCATTAATGGAGTTGCTCCACTACTCACTGATTCTATATCTAGATAAAAAATGTTCATATACACACATAAAAGTGGATTTTATTAATATTTGGGGTTTGTGGGTCCCTCCACCCTTTTATTTACTTAATTTATTAGGAAAATCAAGGACTCTAATATTCCAAATGTAATCTTCAAATTTGGGAATATTACAGTCCCCCCCGGTAAAATGTTTCTTGTCCTCAAGCAACTCAAAAGGTAGATGCACCAGCCATCTATTCCCCTCCAAATGGCATCCACATAAGGAAGGCTTCTTCCATTTGTTGCAATATATTATGCATGTTTGGTTCCATAGTTGTCTTTCAAAAATATATGAGATGGCTTCCAACTGTATGGTTAGATGTCCTCTTCCCACCATGAAGCACAAAGTGACAATCATATGATATCCAACATCATCATAAATACATGAGAGACATAAAATAAAGTAGCTCTTTCCATAAAGGAAAAGCTTCATCATATAATACATTCCTTCATCCCATGTTTCATGAATTTGATTGAGCATTGTTATGCTCTCATTCTTAGCCTTGTTGGCTTTATTGGATCCAAACTTCATCATTCCAAAGTTAGGCAAAATAAGAAGGGAAGGAGTAACATGGGTAGACAAAGGTGTCAAAACGTATTCTCCCAATAATAACCACCGGAGTAAGGCTCTTTGTTGCCATCCTTCATCTCCTCCATATAAGATGGATAAGCCAAACTCCCCCAAACACAACAAAAATGAACATGCCTTCCTTTGCTGCATTTTATCTTTGATGTTCAAGGCATGAATCAGAAAATTATGAGCTATTGGGTGGTAACCAGACTCACCCAAGAGAAACCAGCACAGCCATGCCTCCTTATTCATTTCATATGTGTTTTTCAAGGCATGGATAAGAAAAATAGGAGCCTTTGGAGAGTGACAGAAATCTCCCAATGGCAACCAACGTAACCAAGCATGTTGGCCCATACAAATCTGCAAGTGGTCATGCAACCCCTTTCTTATCATCCTTGTTATCCTCTTTCATAAAGGAAATTATAAATCCAAAAATACATAAATTAAATAATGTAAAGTTAGGATAAATATATTTATTAAATTAGAATATTTAATAAATATTAGAGATACTTAGAAATAGCATTTTGTTAGTAAAAATAGGACTCTAGAATAGAGTTGTTTCCTAGGCTCTAAAATAGGAATAAAGTTAGTAGAATGGTTAGAAGGTCATTTATTGTAAATGGACACTTGTTGGTTTTCCAAGTGATCCATAACTAGATTAAGTTAGAACATAGAGCTTATAAATAGGTTAGTTTCCTAATTTCATTGCAATGTGAGAGTGAGAGTTTACGTTTGTAAACTCCTGCAATTTGTTATGTAATATTTTTCCATGATCAATAAAGTTATGTGTCTGAGGACACTTCTGAATCTACATGTGGTATCAGAGAAGAGGTGGTTATCATTCCCTATAGCTTTAAAACACTGTTTCAAAGGTAAATTTCTTTTGTACATTTGGGGTAAAGATTGTGATTATTTTTTTGGAGTGTTTCCATTTTGTATTTGGAGTGATAAGGGAAAGTCATTGTTGTGATTCCAAGTACCATTTTTTTGAGAGAGATTGATTCGGTGAATATCCAGATTTTGAATTGCTTCCGAGAGTTGTGAGCTTGGCATATTCATTACTTGAAGGTGGAGATTTCTTATGTACTCAATATTTAATAAAGATATCGTTTTTTGGTGATTGTGTCCTAGATCCGCCCGAAATTGAATAAGGGGATCTTAGGTACACCTTGTGTGTTTGTGATGGTGCATGTTTTTTATGGTTTCATGTTGTTGCTTTTTGATTTGTGTCTAGTTGTGACACATCAATGATTTCATTTAATATCACATACATAAAGTTCAATATCATCAAGCACAACACATGTAACAAAATAGCTGCAAGATCAACACATGCATTTGCGCCACTACACCATATAATCAAAGATTGTCTACATCAGCAATCTACATCAACTATCAAATTCTCTTAGTCAAGTTAATGCATTTCAAAGCAAAGTCTACATCAGCGTTCTTGCAAATCCATTTCAGAACTTGTAATCAAATTCATTTTTTTAAGTGAATCATTAAAAATTCATTGTTAATGAATTTTTAAGAGAACAAGTGAATCATTAAAATCTGTGTAAGCTTTCTTGGGTGCATTTTCAATAGTGTTCGACACCCTTCCTTTTAAAAAATCAAGTGAATGCACTAGTTTTTTAACTCTAAATCAAACAAGAAACAAGTTCACATCTCCTGCAAGTGAGCGTGAGTATTCATTCAAGAAATTTGCGTCAAGATAGTACAAAGTTCAAACTTTCAAGCAAGCCAGAGTGAAGTTCATTGTAGCAATCATCAAAGAAACCAAACAAGTTAAAAAAATCTAGCAAGTTGAGATCAACATCAAGCGAGCGTGGCTATTCATTCAAGTGAGTGTGAAGTCATCAAGTAAGTCAAGTGAGAACTTAAACAAGCACGATCATCATCAAGTGAGCGTGAATTCTAGAGTTTAAGAAATAATATTCTACAATTCTAGCAAGTGTTCCCAGCAATTGCAATAAGCAACAAATCAAGGTTGTCATTCAAGTCACATAGAAAGTGAGCCTGTCCTTCAAGTACCAAAATCAAGTGAAACAATTCAAAGAACGACATCTACAACAAGAGAGCCTGATTTCAAGTGAGAAAGTTTAGATGGCGCAACATTTTCAGTTGTTAAACATTCTTCATAGTTTGATCATCTCAAGTGATGAAGATATGGTGCATGTCAGCAAAGAAACTCTTGTTGATATTTCACGGCATCTATGACAAACACATGAAACTATTGAGTCTCTTCAACATGAGTCGCAACTTCAAAGGATTGAATTGCAAGAAAATAGTGATAATTTCAAGTCTTTGAACCATCCAGATGATAAGTCATTCATTCAAAAAACTTCAAGTGTCGAAGTTGTTCCAGTTCAAATTTCTTCCAAGCCCATAATCAAGCCCTGGGAAGAAATTCAAAATAACAGGAATCGACGAGGCTTAGGATATGCCAATCATGACACCAACCTACATATTCCAGATTATTCCAAGCCAATTAAGTTCGTCAGTGGAGAATTTCTTGCACCACTCACCTCAGTAGATTCTGAGAAAGTTGTAGACAACTAGCAATGAATGCAATCCAAAGTTGCAGACAAACAAAATTGCACGCAACCTGAAGTTGAAGTCCAACCAAAATGTTCTCATTGTCAAAGAACCAGTCATATGGAAGATCAATGTTTTGATATCCATCCTTGTCGCCATTGTGGCCAGCCCAATAATTCTTCATAGAAATGTTGCAACCAACAAAAAAAACCAGCCAGATTGCAGATACATTATGAATGGATCGACCCTTGGAAATGGTCATCCACAGTCAAACGATTGTCTCAGTTCTACAACCGAATACAATCACACATAGTGCAACCAACAGTGAAAAGATGATGGTACTCTCATGTAGTTGAATGGGGGAGTACACCAGTGTAAAAATCCTACATCTAAAGGGGGGGAGTTCATGAGTACTTTCCAAAACAAGTGTCTCTCCTTTTAGCTGACAAAGGGGGGAAAAAGTCAATTAAATTGACAGTGGTTGTCAAACTGAAAGTCTTGACAAAACCAGCAAACGCAGCCAGTGGGCATCTTCAACAACCAGTGGGCATCATCAAAAAAATTTCCAGTGGGAATCAGCAAATTTTCTAGTGGGCATCAACAAATTTTCCAGTGGGCAGTCGACAACAAAGAAGCAGTGAACAATTTTCAACACAGCAAAAGCAACAGTGAGTTGTTTTTTGACATCATCAGCTAGTGGGAAAAGCCAGTGGGCATTCAAAAAAAAATTTCAAAGGACAAGAGATGCTGATTTCACGCAAAGGACAGATGGATCCTTTTTCAACTTGGCACTTGATGGAGTTGTCAAGCGAAATTCAGAGATGAATCAAACATACAGCTGACTCATGGTCTCTTTAGATTGCATTTTTTCAGCATCCAGCTTTGGTAGTTTTTTCAGGAAATGTTTTTGAGGATCAACATGAGAACTTGGAAGATGGTTCCTCATTCTTATTTTGGATTTATCATTGAAGGGGGGAATATTAGCCTCTCTCACAAAAGAAATAATAAATCCAAACACAAATTAATTAATTAAATATTCCAAGTTAGGAATATGTGCCTAACTCTTCGGTTGTTCCCCAAATATTGGAGGTTGTTTAGTAACTCCTATCTTGGTGGGTTTTTGGTGAGAAATTATCTCAACCAAAGAAGTATAAGATAGCACGGACTATCTTAAGACATTTTCTCTCATTTAGTTAAATTGTAACTCTAAATTCTTTTAATAAGAGAGAATAGGTGAGGAAGCCACGAGGCTTCAGTCCTTTCCGCCAATATTTTGTGTATGATTTTTATGTGTGTTTTCTGTAATCTGTTTCTAAGATAATTATTTTTTAATAATCCTTACCCATTCACTCCCATGTGGATGATGAATGAGGTACTGCATAATCATGGTATCCTCCCTTTGTAGAATACCATCCTTCCCAAACTGTTGAAGGAATTTGCACTCCATGAAATGTTGAAGTGCACCTCTCATGAGATCTCTCAATGAGATTCTCCTTCCATCAAAGGCCTTCCAAAACCAACGAATTTTTGGATATATTTCAGATAGAAGTTTCTCTTTGAGCTGTGAGATGCTCATTGAGAAAGGGTCATCTAGAAAGGAGAAAATGTTTCTCATCTCAAGATGTCTACCATTTATCATCTTCACCTCCATTGCTTCATGAATGAAGTTACCTTTAGAATGCTCCAACAGTGATGAAGCCCCTTATTTTTCATAGCTACTTAGTGACAACACTGTAGATCTGTAGGGTAATACATATGCCGTCTCAAAGTAAGGCACAATACTGATCTTATAATCAACCACTGTACATAGGATAATGCTAATCCCATTTTCTGAAACTCTACATATCAACTCAAAGGGTTGAATGTAGCTCAACAATGATGAACAGGGATAGTTTTTAGTCTCCTCCTTGATTAGATCAAGGGTCCTCTATGCTGTGATATGTATCTGCTTCAAATCAACATCTTTTTCTAACCCTTGGTTATGCATTGGTTTTGAAACAATATGTGCTGAAATTTTATGCATACCTTGGATCAACTGATATGTGTGAACCTCTTGACAGAACACAAGAGTTCCTCCAACTGGGACAATAGTGCCTCCAACTGCTTGTAATAATGATGACTCCTTTTCTCCCAGTGTACTAGCGCTGGTATCTTCCTCCTCCTCCTCATGCATATCCCGATCCATGCATGGGACTCCATATGTCAAGAGCTCAAGACTACCTTGCAAAGATACAAGTGTCTCTTCTCCAGATACAAGTAATCTTGCATCAGGTGGTGAAATTAGTGACCTCTTGTCCAGAGTGACAAGATTGAAATTCCCCTTGGTCTCCTTAAGAGATGTCTCTTTATGGCTCATCTCTGTCTTCTTCTCATCGAAATTCTTCCTCAACTTGTGGAAGAAATCTGAATACTTGGTCACCTTTGCATGCTCCATGTGCCCAAACCACCAATCTTCTACCTCATCTAAGAGATGAAGTGCTGCAATTTGAACAGCCTCTTCTTCAGTCACAATATGCAACTCGAAAAATTTATCCAACTCTCTCCTCCAAGCCTTAATAGTTCTTGAGGAAGATCCATCAAATGTAGGCAAATAGAATATTTTATGCCTCTTTCTTCTATTGTTGCTATAGGATCCTCTTTCTTCTTTGATCTGGAAGAATTGTTGGAGAGTTAGATTCTCATTGAATGCTCTAGACTGTGCTTTGTACTCTTCAAGATACAGACTGAGAGTCTCATGAGTCTCAGGTTCATTCCTTTCTTTACTTCTATACCTCTCACCTTCTTCAAAGAAAGTGGGCATAGTGGATCTATGAGGAGATCTATGATTCTCCGGTCTTCTCTTCCACTGATAGGAAGTGCTTTCCTCATCAGATCTTCTTCTTGGATCTTCTCTCTGTCCTCCCTTCTTCATTTTATTGACCTCCTTGGAGAGATATTGTCTAGATCTAAAGAAAGGAGTGACATATTCCACATCCCCCATGATATATCTCATCTATATGTTCTTCTTTCAATGCAAAAGATGAAGTTTCCACAAGCTGAGCCAAAGATCATGCTCCGATACCACTGTAATATCCCAAAATAGGGAAAATCAACAAGGTTGGGAATATCTTATGATATCCCAAGATTGAAGATCCAGAAATAATAAAACACAACATGAGTACTGCAACTAAGTAAAAAAAAAATCTAAATACACATCAGAATATGCAGAAATAGCTAAGTCATTTTATTAATATTTGGAGGTGCAAAATGCAAATACAACAGTGCTCAAAATATGAGACACTCAAGCCACAAAATTAGCCTAGAATGACCCAGCAATCATATCCCAAGAGGGAATGCATAACTGATACTCTACTGGAAGGTATAATGCGTTGTCCCTACTATAGATGTAGGAACTGCAACAGACTGTAAGATAGAAATTCATATCTAGGTAGAATGGGAGCTCCGATGATGCTGAAATTGTAGATCTGGGCTCTATGATGGATTCCCAATATAACCTTGGAAGGATTTCTCAGATCTGTAAGTCTAAGACAACCTTCTCCCTAGGGATCTATGAATTTGCTATTGGGAATGCAGATCTGAAGCTAGATCTGATAATATGATGGATGCAATGATGTACAATCAGATCTAAGAAAGAAGGGTTGATCCCTTTACTATATCCTTGGGTTGAAAGCTCAAGATCTAGCTCCTCCAATCTCCTCCATTGAAAATAGCTGCAGAATGAACAACAGCTTCAGAAAACTCCGCTGTGAGAGAGGGAGGCTCGTTTCCCCCTAGAAAAATATGTCAAATCAGCTCCTGGGTGATGGAAAGAATAGATCCAATGTGAGGAGGTTATCCTTCATAGGATTTCCAGTTGAAATATTGGAAACTTCCTTCCTCCAATAAATATTCAAGATTGAACTGCGCAATCCTTGAAGGGAATGCTACAACAAAGAGGTAAAATTCCAAGCCTGAATGCCAGATATAGATCTGATGCTCTTGGAAGACTGAGAAATGAAGATCAAGTGGTAGGATGAATCCTCCACCAGTTTCCTAGCTGAATGCTAGAAACAACCTCCTGAAGATGGCACCAATGCCTGATATGGAATTAATAAAAATCCTCTTTCCAGAGCTACTCAAAGAAAGAGGTGGGATTCCTGCCCGGGAAAACCCTACAAGCTTTGCTAAACAGCCCAAGCTTGCATAGAAATGTCCTAAGACAAATATAGATCTAAAAAAATCAAGAAATGACTAATCCAAATCATACCTTCCATTGTACCTTCACCTTCATTATATGCATGAGCCTTCCATATCCTAGGCCCACTTCAATACTGTGTTGTACATGTGGACAAAGTCTCCATGTTTGACTGCATTGTAGATCCATGCCCTCCATCATGTTCACATGGTGATCACCCTCTCCATCATGCATGCATTAATTGCCTCACTTCCTCCACTATCTTATCATGAATGATATTCTTTGAATGTATCATGATCTTAGTTGACCTTATCAAATATCCATGTGATTTAGTATTTAATATTCATGATCTTCTTTGACTGTTTCACCCTCCATAATCTATCTCACAAATGAGACATGATCTCCATTAATGGATTTGCGTCGCTACTTACTGATTCTATATCTAGATCAAAAATATCCACATACACACATAAAAGTGGATCTTATTCATATTTTGGGTTTGTGGGTCCCTCCACCCTTTTATTTACTTATTTTATTAAGAAAATCAAGGATTCTAATATTCCAAATTTGATCTTCAAATCTGAGAATATTACAAATAATGCTGTGAAGTTTTTCTGCTTAAATGAATCAACGACTTTAAAATCGACACTTATTCCCCATGTCCCGTTTTGCTTATGAGCCAAAATTATGGGTGAACTGTATGGAGATGAATTGGGTCGCATGGATTCCATCCCTGGAATTTTTTTCCTTATTTCTTTACACTCTATAACTGACTTGTGACACATTCCATTATTAGGGGCATCAGACATCAATTGCATCTCATGTGATATTTCCTTTTTATGAAGTAGATGTTTTGGTTCTTTAACTAGATCTTGAAATGAATCTACCTTTTTAACCAAATTACCTTCATACTGAATTTCAAAACCTGAACAAGTATCATTAATATCCTTATGTTGCTTTTTTATAAACATGAGTATGTATCTCTTACTTGAACTAATTAAGTGCTTCATTTGATTAGAATTAATTAAATTCAAGTGATATTTGATTTTATGTGCCCGAATGATGTATTTAATCCCATATTTCTTGAGATGATACATATGTTCCTTCCTATAAAATAATGCATCGCGGTCATAGAGATAAGGGCTTCATAAGACAATTCCACATATGTCTAACGGTATCACATCTAGATCCACTTCGTCAATATAGTTAGTTGTGATTGCAAATTTTAACTGACACTGTTTGGTAACATGAATTTGAGATTGTTCCTTTAACCATCCTAAAGGATATGGTTTTGGATGATTATGTGTTTTCAAACCCAATTGTTTAACCCATGACTCAGAAATCAAATTTGCTTATGATCCCGTATCGAACAATGTATCTATCTTAGTATTCTTTGAAGTTACCCTTATATGAAATAACTCGATTCGTTTTCCTTCATTCAACTGTGTGATATTTGAAGAAGCAGAAGTATTGGATTCAGAATTTTTACCTATTGTAACCATAGAAATTATTTTTCCTTCATCACTTGAATCGGATCCCAGTTCCAAGCCTTGTTGGATTATTGTTTTAGCCTTCTTTTCAACCTTCTTCATTTGAAACTTCTTTGGCTTGAGTTTCGGATGAAGTTTCCAACACCTAGCTTCATCATGGCCGATCCTTTGGTAATATGTACAAGTAGGTCTATCATCTTCCTTCTGAGCTATGGTAGTCTTCTTTACCTTTGAATTTCCCTTATTTTTGCTGTCTTCAGTTTCCATCTGCTTGGACGGCTTTGGTGTAAAGTTGAATGGTCTACCACCTGATTCGACATGAATATCTTGAATATAAACTTCATCAAAATCATTAGGATTGAACATTAATAATGTGTGCTGCAAATATGAATGCAAACTGCCAATATACTTCAACAAAGTTTCTTTTGTGTCCAAAGAAATACCAAGTGCTAATGCTTTCTTTCTGAATTCATGTGTGAACTCTTGAACATTCTGTCCCTTACCTTGTCACAAGCGCTGCCAATCAATTACAGCTTTCTGTGTGTGACCCAACGAATAGAATTGTTTCTTTAGAGCTTTTATAAACTTAGTCCATGAGGTGATAAATTTTCCTTTACACTTTAAATCTATCTATGTATTACTTTCCCACTAGATCAAAGCAGTACCCCCCATTCTAAGAGTAGCTAATTGGATCTTTGTCTTATCATCAGTAATATTTTGAATACGACAATAGACTTCTAACTATTTTACCCAATTATCTAGTTTCTTAGGGTTTATTTCACCATCATACACAAGTAATTCAAACCTAACATCAAGTTTGAAAAGTGGAATCTTATGTTTCTTTTCTTTTTCTGATTCAGAACTAGAAGTAGAAGAGGAAGAAGAAGATGATGAAGATGATGGAGGAGAAGGAGATTTATCTACCTTGCCTTTACCCTTGTCCTTCTTTGATGACTTCAACGATGAGGCTGCATCTCTCGTCTTCTTGCCTTCATATAATTCTGCAAACATTTTTTGCATGTTTAGAAACATCTGTTGGATTTGATTCTCATCCATGGGTTTCTTTTTAGTAGCTTCAGGAGTCTCAACGGTATTAGTCCCTTCATCGTTGATTTATGAACAACTTTACGCTTTCCGATCTCTGGATTGAATTCCTCAAGCTCTACTTTTCCATGTTTCAATCCCAACCTGGTTAACATCCACTAAAAAAAAAACTACAAAGCACAACCTGCTCTGATACCAAATATGATCTGTATGTGATCGAATATAGTGCTTAGGTAGTTTGATTAGTTTGTCCTTCAGATTGATTTTTAATTGAAGAAAGCTTTTAAATGAAAGATGACATAAACTAGCAGAAAATAAATGATTAAATCACAGCATAAAACAGAGAGAAGAAGAAGCAAATAGTTGATTACGAAGTTCATCCCTGGTGGACTACATCTCCGGGTCTGCTTTCAAGTGTGCATCCATTTTTATTAGGATTGATCTTGAGGAATTTCTTTACATAGAAATGAATCAGAATGATTGTGCTCACAGGAAATTCTAGACTCTGTAAATAGAAAGTACTCTCTCTTGCCTTTCCAACACCTGTCTCTACACTCAATTACGACACCCGATGGCTGAGGAATGCTGCAAAAAAAACTACCTATGTCCCACTGAAACTGCACATTGAATTCTATCCAAGCCTTCAAAAACAAAAGATGTCCTTCATGAAAAAATTCCATGGCTTTAAATAAGAACTGATCAAACCTACATTTTCCCTATTTAGCATTTGGTTGAGAAACATTTGGTGAAAAAAGTTTCAAATCCTATCTTCACATGAACCTAGGAGATAAGGTTGTTGACCTTAGCACGTAATTAAATACAAAATCCCAAATCTGGACATTATAATAAATCTTAGCCCCAACAATTAGGCTAACCAGGCGAAGTTTCGATCCTTCGGCATGTGAACAAGAATTATGGATGGTTTTTTTCCGATGGTTATGGTTTCGTGACGGTCATGGTTTGACTTATTCGCCACCATGTTCACATGTCATTTATACCCGACGGTCTCTGTGCATTTACAACTATCAACATAAACAACTCCACCGCGGTCTATAGACCTGTCACAACTTCCAACGCAGTCTTCTTCATAGTCAATGCATGCGGTTAGACTTTAGCGATGTGGGTTTATATATAGTTTTATTATAATGTATTTATGTAGGTTTTAACCCTATACATAAATGATCTACAAACGAATCTTAAAATAGAAAATAAACAATAGCGAGAGCATAAAACATAAAACAGAAAAACACAGAGATTTTCCCCTAGATCCCAAATCAAGATGACCAGCTTGATTTTTCATTATATTCCTTTTAGTGTTACAACACATATATATACATGCCGAAGAATACATAAACCCCAATCCAATAATCCTGGATTAGAACATAACCGTAGTTCCCTTGACTGAATCTACAAAATACCAAGGGTCGAAAACCATCATGCCCCAAAACCATGTGCAAACCCATGCACAAAACCATGGGCGGGTCCGCCCACCAGAAAATAAGGTCCAAAAAATATTTCTTAGGCCACTGCCCCGGACCCCGACAGGGGGGGTTGCTGCCCCCCCATGACCCCCTTGCTGTGCCCGGCGCAACGTACAGGGTGGGCTATCACCCCCCCTGTGACCCTCTTATGTGTGACTAGTCGTGGAAAGAATATAACATATACCCAACATTCCCCCACTTGTTGTTTTCTTTCCACAGGGGGCCATAGGAGAGCTTAGCCATTAGCCCAAATTTGCAACACCCATTGTTTCTCTACACCAAGAGAACTTCTGAATGCTCACAGAGTTTGTCAATGCATCTACAACATTCTTCAAGGTGTCCACCTTTACCAACAACACCCTTTTAGCCTCAATCATATCTCTCACAAAGTTATATTGAACATCAATGTGCTTTGTATTTGAATGATAAGCAGGGTTCTTAGCCAAGAAAATTGCACTTTGGCTATCACAATCTATCCTTATAGCTTGTTGCACCAACCCCATAGTTGAACACAATCTCTGAAACCAAATTGCTTCCTTGCTTGCATGAGTGGCTGCTATGTATTCTGTCTCTGTAGTTGAAAAACCCACTACGGAATGTATTTTACTCATCCAAATGACTACACCTCCAAATAGGCCAAACACATACCCACTTGTAGATCTTCTTTGGTCCAGATCTCCATCTCAGTCTCCATCAACAAACCCATGAATGTCCAACACACTTTCCAATCCTGGTCTTCCCTGGTAGCACAAGCCATAATCACTAGTGCCACGCAAATATCTGAAAACCCACTTCACTGTTGTCCAATGCTCCTTCCCTGGGTTTGACATAAACCTGATCAATACTCCCACTGCATGTGCAATTTCTAGTCTAGTACACACCATTGCATACATCAGGCTACCCGCTACACTTGCATAAGGAACACGAGACATATCCTCCTCTTCTTCTTGTGTCTTGGGACACTGTTCAGTAGAAAAATTTACACCTACAGGAATCAGAACATTCACCAGTTTACTATCCTACATATTGAACCTCTGGAATATAGTCTTGACATACTTCCTCTGGTTTAACCAGAGCTTCCTCTTTTCCCGATCTCTCTTAATTTCCATGCCCAAAATATAGTTTGCAACACCAAGATCCTTCATGTTGAATTTGGAGAACAGTTGGGTCTTTAAATCTTGGATAATTTCTTTGTCATTTTCAATAAACAAAATATCATCCACATACAAGACCAAATAAATAACACGTGCACCAATTAATTTAAAATAAACACAATGATCCTCCTTGCTTCTGGTGAAGCCAAGTCCTCGTATATAGGTATCAAATTTCTGATACCACATCCTTGGTGATTGTTTTAACCCATACAGAGACTTATTTAACCCGCATGCATGTTCTTTCTTCCCCTTCACGATAAAGCCTTCAGGTTGTTTCATGTAGATCTCCTCTTCCAGGTCCCTGTGAAGAAACGTTGTATTCAAATCCATCTATTCTACCTCAAAATCAAATGTAGTAGCAACAGATGAAATTAATCTAATAGAACTTTGGAAACAGGAGAAAAAATATCACCAAAATCAATTCCTAGCACCTGGGAATAACCTTTTGCTAGAAACTGAGCTTTGTATTTCTCCACCTTGCCTTCTACATTCATCTTCTTCTTAAACACCCATTTGCTCCCGATGGGCTTCCTTCCATCCGATAACTCCACTAGATCCCATGCCTCATTTTTATGCAAGGATGCCATTTCATCAACCATGGCCTCCTTCCAAAGTTTTCCATCCTCTGAATCTACTACCTCCCTGACGGTTATGGGATCATCATCAGTTATAGTTAAAGAAAAATTTGAACAGAAAGTAGATGGACTATATCTTTCTGGCTGTCTTCTTTCCCAAACTAATCTTCTCACAACTGTAGTTTGTGGCTCTTCCTCTTCTGAGTCTTCTTCTGTTGTAGAGTCTGATTCATCCTCCTTTAGCTCAAACTCTATCTTCTTAGGTTCCTTTGGTAGGAATTCGTGTTTAACAACATCTTTCACCTCTCTAAACACCACATCTCGGTTGTACACAACCTTCCTTGATTCTGGGTTACAAAGCTTGTAACCCTTTAAACCATCCTTAAACCCAATAAAGATGCACCTTTCAGATTTATTATCCAACTTGGTCCTTTTCTACTTTAGAACATGTACATATGCATCACATCCAAATACCTCAGATGTGAAAGAGAGGGTTTCTTACTAGTCCATACCTTATGTGGAGTCTTATCCTCCAACGTTGATGAAGTTGATCTATTAACCAAGTAACATGCAGTCTCCACTGCCTCTGCCCAGAATTCTTGTCCTAACCTGGTACCACTGAGCATGCTTCTTGCCTTTTCCATCAGCGTTATGTTCATTCTTTCTGCAACTCCGTTTTACTGAGGTGTGTATGGAATAGTCTTCTTCCGTGCTATACCACACTTCTTACAGAACTCTTCAAATTCCTTCTTGTAGAACTCCCCACCATCATCTGTCCTCAGAACATTTATCTTCTTCTCTGTCTGGTTTTCCACCAGAGCCTTAAATTCTTTAAATTTGTCAAAGACTTCAGATTTCTTCCTCAAGAAATATATCCATGTATTCCTTGAGAATTCATCTATGAATGAAATAGTACATAGACTTACCCAGTGATGGAACCGACACAGGTCCAAACACATCACTATGCACAAGCTCTAATATCTTGTTGGCCCTCTTAGCACCAGAAGGAAAAATCACCCGATTCTACTTCCCATATGTTATCACTATTAAAATTTTCTAAACTTGGTCAATTTATACTTGCTCCTAAGTCACGGTATTAGATAGGGTTTGAGTCATTTTTATGTTTTATAGGGTCTAAGCCATAGGTTACAAGTTTCATTTCATCACCAAATAAAGTTCATAAACCTTGCTTTACTCTTTAGAAGTCTCATATCATGTTTTGAAAACCATATTTTAAGTCTTTTTAAATTTTTTTTCTTTTGAATAAGCCACGAAACCATGTTTTCGTAGTGCACTCAGTGTAAAAAACTACTTCTGCACTACGAAAATGCTGGTCTTGTCGTAGCGCAAAATCCCGAAATCACATTACCAGCGCTACGAAATCGGGGATTCAAAATTTTTCAGTTTAGCTGTCACATCAATCAATTTTGGTTAAATTTTCATGATTAGGTGTCAGTGCACGAATCCTCCCTCACGCATGCAACCATCCAAAGAAATAATGAAATCATTATGAGATTTGTTGGGGTTCATTTTTCATTGGTCCTTTTCAAATTTGAAAAAGGGTTGGTTATCATCGATTTTGTCTCATGCAAATAAAACACTGCATGCGTATCTATTGTTTGAAAGAGAAGCTCATGATAAGAAACCAGAGCTTTCCTTAAGTTTTCGAGCGAGGTAGAATTTAAATGAAGTGAGGTTGAACCCAATTAATGTTATGTCAGCAGTTTCGATACTTACTAATCAAGTGAGTTTGAAAATAATTGCTGGCTGAAGTAGGATTTCTAATCAAGCGAGGCTGAACCAAATTTTCAAGCGAGCCAGTTCATCCAAAAAGGAGGTCTATTACAGGTTTGTTGAAAACACAGGGTTTTCAGGAGGAAGATGACAGAAGAAAAAAGAAATCACAGGTCTGGTCACTATCTGAGAATATAACCTGAAGGTTTAGAAGCTCTCACAAGAGATAAATCTATTGAAGAAGCCTTCAAGAAGGTAGGGTGTTGTAGGTTCTGCGAAAATCTTCAAGGAGGGCATAATCAGGTTACCAAAGAGTTTGCTATTAACTTCACAGGGTCAAACACAAAGGTTGTTTTTCTCAATTTACCAATTTCTCCTGAAGTTATATCAACAGTCACAAAAATTCCAAGGGGGAAAGATATATGGTTCAAGAATTTTAGGTTTGAAATGCAACCCTGCAAAATATTTTTGAAACCAAAGTTTATGGATACTGATTTGAAAAAAGCTGTGCCAAGAAGTTATGTCAAGGATGCATTTTCCAATCTGCTCTACAACATCCAAAGGTACTTCACCTACGAAGGGAGATACCACAAGGTGTACACTTACCACTTTAAACTCTTATTGCATTTCATAGGAATAATCTCTCTAGACTTACCTTTCTTTCTATTTCGAAGTATGGCCAAGATGGCAGACAAAGTAAAGATGAAAACTTAGGCATGTGAAACCTCATTATTTCATCGTGGTATACTCAAGTTAATAGTTTTGCATGATCTTCAGAAAGTGAATGGAGAATGGTCTGCATTTCTCTTTTTGAGTGGAATAGGTGCCAGCCCTCAAGTCAAAGAAACATCTCCATCAAAGTCTACTGAACCTGCAGAAATAAAATCAAGGAGGTTTTTCAAGCTTAAGCCTAGGAAAAAAGTAAAGGAACCAATGATAAAAACATCACTGAATATCCAAAGGACTCCTCAATCTGCACAAAAGAAGAGAAATCATGTCAAAGAGACAATTCAGGAACAATAAACTAGTAAAACAACTCAGAAGAAGTTGAATAGGAGTCAAAGGTCAAACGAGAATGGTAAGGCTATGGTAACAAATGAAAAATTGGAATTAAGAGGTGACTTGAATGATATATTACAAGCTATTGACATTGAAGAGTCTCCTCTGGTTCAAGTAGATTTCATCAAACTGGATACAGGTGGCAAATCAAAGAAATTTAAAACATCCAAAAAATTAGATTTTGAGGATGAACTGTCAGAGTTTGTCTTTAAGCCTAGAAAACCCTTGACTAAGCAGTCTAAGAAATTGCAGCAGCTAGACATGGAGATAGACCAAACAGGAGGTGAGGATGCAAATGTTTTTGAAGAATCCATAAATATATCATCTCCAATGCTTGAAGAATATAGAAACAAAGTTTTTAATACTCAGAGAGAAAGGAGTAGTTATGAGAAGGTTAAAGAAAAACTCAGACTTGAAAACATTGAAATTGATAAATTGAAGAAGAAAGTGAGAATGCATGCTGTAGAAAGGTCAAAATTTGAGAGGTTGAAAGGTCTGTGGCAGCTAGAAAAGGTTTCAAACATTGAGTCAATCAGAAGTAAGGATCAATTCTACATATGGACCGTCCCTGCAATCAAGGAAGAAAATTTCATAAGGATGGTTAATACCAAACTAAGAGCTAATAATAGAAGGCTTAAAAGGCAGGTTGAAGATCTTGAAATACAACTAGAAAAGCCTTAAGATCAACCACAGCAAAAATGAGTGTAAATAGTAAGTGACATCTCCTAATACATTTTTGGGGCTATGTGGAAAGATTTCATTTTTGAAAGCAGTTCAGAGTTGATTTTTGTTGATTCACTAGTACATTTGGGGGAAATTCCGACACTTGGTTCCGACACTTTTGACCAAATGTTGGAAATTTCCCCAAATTTTTTCAATCCCGCCCGAAACCGTCGCTATAATGATGTTTAGATAAAAGTGTCGCAATACCGACACTTAGACAAAGTGTTGCAATTGTGACGTTTGGAGGAAGACGTCGCAATTGCGACACTATGCCCCAAAGCATCGCTATTGCAATGGCTGCCTCCAAACGTCGCAAGTGCGACATAATGTCTAAGTGTCGCAATTGTGACGTTTGGAGGCATTCGTCGCAATAGCGATGCTTTGTCCACCATCAGTATAATGACACTTATATGCGCGCTACATAAAAATTATTTTATTAAAAACTACATTAATGTCTGATATCACGTGCGCATTCACCCTCCACTCTTGCAGAACAGCATTCGCCCTTAGCATTCGCCCTGAGCTCTTGCAGAACAACATTTTCCCTTAGAATTCACCCTCATCTCTTGCAGAACAGCATTCGCCCTCAACATTCGCCCTCAGCTCTTGTAGAACATCATTCACCCTCAACATTCGCCCTCAGCTCTTACAGAACAACATTTTCCCTCAGCATTCGCCCTCAGCTCTTGCAGAACAGCATTCGCCCTCAGCATTCTCCCTGAGCTCTTGCAGAACAACATTCACCCTCAGCATTCGCCCTAAGCTCTTGCAGAACAACATTCACCCTACATTCGCCCTCAGTGTTTTCCCTCAACTCTTGCAGAACAACATTTTCCCTCAGCTCTTGTAGAACAACATTCACCCTCAGCTCTTGCAAAATGGTAAGTTCTTACTGCAGGCCCTTCCTCCTATAGTAGGGTTGACTCTATTTGGGTTTTTTTGGTCAATTCCATTGGATTGTGTTAGGCTGTAGGGTTCTCTCTAGATGTCTTCCAATGTTCTTTTGGATGAGTTTCAAAGAGGATGTGTAAGATGTGTTTGTGCTTGCATGAATTTGACTCCACCAGTTTCATGAAGTTTAAGCTATGGATTTTAGTTCAACAAACTCATCCATCTCAACACCCAATAACGAATTGCCCTTGGTCTAATCTATATTGAAGGTGAAGTGTAAAGTGGTAGAGAATGGGAGATCGAAAGTCATCAACTTTATCACAAGGGTAGTACTCCAGATCGAAAGTGATGAGCTTTAGTTCTCCAGATTTGGGGATTTTCTGATATTTGGGGATTTTCTGATGACATACCAAAGGTCACATCCATACAAACATATCAAGGTCAATGTTGAGATCATTCTCATATAGATATAGGTCACTGATATATAGGGTTAATATCATCATCACTATCCATGGAAACCTAATGGTTACAAAATCTGTGATTGTGGTTGGCTCATTTATAATTATTACCCATTTACAGTAGAGCACAAAAACACTAAATATGGCCCGAGCAGAGCCTTTACAACAGGCAATGGAATTGCAGCTACTTCATCAATAACCAATAGCTCCACTTGAGAAAAATTTTCATAATCTTGGGGCTGGATATACTGCAGAGCAAACAATTGTAGTTATCATTCGTGCTCCAATATATTAATATACTTTTTACATTGAACTGAAGAAAGGGAAACAAGAAAATGCTAGCCATCATACAATGCTTTGACATAAGAGTTTTGAGTGACATACTTGAAAAAGAACTCATCCACTGATATTTATAATCATTTGAGTTATTCAAGTTAAACACAATGTCAAGAATCAAGATTCAATACCCTCTATTATCTTCATCACCCAATACAAGATTTAATTTTTCCCAAAGAAACGCTTATTAAATTGGCAGCCATTATTTCTCCCTGCTTTAAAAACCCTACATTTAAATGAAAACAAGCATTGCATTTCAACTACAAAAATCTATTAGTGTTCAAATGTACATGTGTGCATCACTTGTGTAGGGTATTCCTTTTCCACTTTCACATTATCCAAGAATGTGTGCAATATAGTTCATATTTTTTGTGATTTAGATTATCTTGAAAAAGAAAAGGTAAATTATTTCCCATGGAAAAAGAAGGTTTTCCCTTTTTACTACTGGAAATGGTACAAAAAAGTTCCATTTCTACCCGAAACTCCTATGAAACAGGAACCAAATAAAGGCCATGTCCTCAATGGACATCATTTGGTTTTGAAAATGGCCATTGCACCGTGTTGTTTCTTATATTACATCACAATAGTTTCTTAGGTCATTTCTTGTTTCTTGAGATGAAAAACAACCAAAGAAATCGTGAAGATCCTTTCAAGAAATAAATGACCATTTCTCAATCATATCTCAACTATTTTTTATTTTATTCAGTGGTTGCTTACTTGGAGAGAAATTTGACACTTTTATAAGGAATATAACATAAAAACACAAAATGGGAAGGAATTGATGAGGTAGATGACCTTTAGTTGTTGTCAATTAAGAATTGATAATACACGATGCATGTTCTATACTACAAACTAGATTCCTTCCTAGAGTTAGGACACAGAGTATTGAATCAAAGTTGTAGTTTCTAACTTCTTGTATTGGTTCATCAATCTTGAAATTCAGACATTGCATGTCTTTATTGCTTCATGTTTGAATAATTTGCATCATATCGTACAATAGGAAATTAGGAATTATGATTATTATTACTTTATGGATCTGTTAAGTTACTTTTAAGTTTGCATGGTTTAGTGTGAAATTATTCTAGTGTGCCCCTAGGCCCAGGTGAAGGAATGCCAAGGACTGAGAACCCTAGTTTTCAAATGGTATTGTTTCTTATACCCAAAAACCCCTCAACATCACTTCTTATTATTTCTTAAAAATAGTGTTGTAAACAATTTTAGAATTGATATAGAAAAATCTCGCACTTCTCAAAATAAATTCCTAAAGCTAAAGTGTGATACCATGTGTAATTCAATAGCCCCATTGTCAGCTCACCAACCTCTTTTCACTTAAGGCTAGCTCTCCTCCAACTCAAGGGGGGTTATCCCTAGTAGATGTTAGGGATCTAATGGCCCAACCAAACCAAGTCAAGAGCCCCCTAACTCTCTATGTTTACTACTATCAATCAAACTATTGAACAATAGGGTCAGACATGCATCCTGAAGATAAAATTGCTAGGGTATTTTTCGGTAATTTCAAAGGGAAAGTCCCCAAACACATATAATCAAGGAATTATAACGTGATTTCAAACATTAAATATCAACAAAATCGTTTAAAGGATATTGAAAGGAAAAGGTGATGGAAGATAGAAAGTGCCTTACTTAAATGATCTAAGGATTTTTCAATAGTTGCTCCAAAATCTTCACTTCAAGGCCCTTCAAGATCATCTCCAACAATGCTATACCATCAGCTTCAACAATGTTGCTCCAAAAATGTCCTCAAGGTCTTCACAACAAGTTTACTAGAAGTTGCTCCAACAATATATTCAATAAGGTCTTCATTGTCAACTCGTCTCTTGTTTGGGTGCCTTAATGTGCAATGACATGCTTCCAGGACTGAATTCAATGCAAGGCATATTTGAAACTCTAACTCTGTCTTCCGGTGTCTTATTAGAAATTATTTCAGTTTTCATTTTGTGTTTTCAAGTTAGATATTGTTTTCAAGTTTTTACATTTATAATTTTATTGCAATGTAGCAGACTGATCAGAGCAGTGCAGGAACAACCCCGAGACGGGATGATCGCGGAAAGAGGCCAGTGGAAGAACATGTAAAGTGCCAGCATTGCTCTATCTTCAGGTATTTTAGTTATTTACATAATTGAAATAATATTAATTTTTTTCAAATATGTAGACACCTAGCCATGGTACGCCTGATGATTCCCTCTTTGAGGAAGAGATTTCTTCATCCATATCTCCAGTGTTCTTGTTGCGAAAAAAGGCACGAGATGCAAGGTCGGAATTTAATATTTTGATAGACGCGCCTCAAACACCTGAAATAGAAGAGAGGATAAAACAACTTATGAGCCAGATAGAAACATATCAGGTAATAATAAAAATTCAAAAGTATATATTTTTTTGTTCTGCATGAGATGAATTGTGATAGTTTGATTTTTAATTTTTACATTGACTAAACTAAAAAAAAGTTCTTTTGTATGTAGCGTTTTCTAGCACTTGCTGAACCCAGTGTTGGTGGTAGTGGGAAACAAGGGCAAGAGATTTCCCATAAACCCTCTCGTACACCTTATACTCCTTTAGGTGCCAGCCAAGAAACACACCCTACCCAAGCAGACACCCAGCCAACCGCTGAACGTGTTGGTAGTGATGAGGCTGATATGGCCAACTACATTATTGCGTTTTTTGGAGCTACACGTGTCAACTCCACAGGGACCATTAATGGCACGTTGTTGGTGAACGAGGAAGGTGTCCCTATAAAGCACGTACAAATCCCAGGTAAATTTTAATATTTTAACTATTTCATGTACTTTATCTAAAACATATTTATCATGATTTTTATTTTTAAATTAATGATAATATCTTCTTCTTTTTTTCTGTGTAGGAAACAATGAGTTCTACAGGTTTTTGGAGAGCCATGCGTTGGTAATTTTTGGCCCAACCATACGCATAGGGTGGAATTCCTAGAATTCCAACCTGAAAAAAGAACTTCTAGATTATCTAGAAGCCCTTTTTGGGGTCGGCACATTTGACAGAAAAGCGGTGGCTCAGGTAGCCGGCAAATATTTGAAATATACCAGGGACACCTATAGGACGCAATTTCAATTTAACCCTAGATATGAGCGCCCTCTCGCAGTTTCAGAGAGTGAGTGGAGAGCACTCATCCATGACAGAAAAGAGAAAAGGGCAAAGAAAGAAGGAAAAATGCCAACTGGACCCGCAAGGTAAATTACAACTTTAATTCAACAGCTTTAATTTTCTTTATGTCTAAAATAAAAGTGTGCTACGTCATATCTGACTTCAATCTTTTGATGCTAGGTTGCCTGACACCTCAAAGGCAACCAAAGCTAGGATTGAAAAAAAGGGCCATCACAATCTAGGCCAGGGCGGCTACTTGAAATTAGCCACAAGAATTGTAATTAAGTAGCTAAACATCTTATAATTAATTGTATCACCTTCCAACGTTTTTGTAATCCTATCAAACATGATTAAAAATACACAATCATATGTAATGTAGGGTGATGACTTCGGAACAGAAACTACAGAGGAAGATAAAAATATCGCTTTCCATTTTGGCTATCAAGCTGTAGTTGAACGTCGCAGAAGCTTGGGGCAGGTCCCAAGATCTAGAATGCCTAATAAGGTAAAACATTAACCTTTCAATATTTTTGTTTTCGTCCATAAATTTAATGTCTAACAACTTTGTTTAAATCAGGGGAGCAACACTACCGACGAGGCAAATAACCTAGTTTTAGAGCCAGATGTAGATGATCCTCTCGTGCAACCTGATCATTGTAGTGGGGACCAGGCCGACAATGCTGCTATCAGTGAGGGCCGTGACGGTAATTAATTTCCACTTATAATTTTTTCTAATTATACCTCGATGGTTGTCCTTATAACGTTTTTTGTTTATATGACAGAGAATGTTTCCCTTGAGGATCTTACCACCAGAGAGGAAGACAGGGCAACAGTCCCAACGGCGACAACTGGTGCACCAGGTAAATAATCTCATTGCAATTTTTATATTAATATTACCGAACTAGTTCAATGATATTTAAAAACTGACAATTAAAATTTAATATTATCTGTTTTTGTAGGCAATGCCCCGTCACTGGATGAGACCAGACATCATGACTACGCAACTAGGTCAGCGGCGACAACTGGTGCACCAGGTAAATAATCTCATTACAATTTTTTTTATTAATATTACCGAACTAGTTCAATGATATTTAAAAACTGACAATTAAAATTTAATATTATCTGTTTTTGTAGGCGATGCCCCGTCACTGGATGAGACCAGACATCGTGACTACGCAACTAGGTCAGCGACGACAACTGGTGCACCAGGTAAATAATATCATTGCAATTTTTTTTATTAATATTACAGAACTAGTTCAATGATATTTAAAAACTGACAATTAAAATTTAATATTATCTGTTTTTGTAGGCGATGCCCCGTCACTGGATGAGACCAGACATCGTGACTACGCAACTAGGTCAGCAGTGTGGGTCGAAAGGCACGAAACAGGAGTAGAGCACGATGATATTGATGATGTAATTAGGAGCTTTAGAAATAGGAAGAAGAAAAAGAAAATTTGATAATGTAAAATATTGTATTATTATAAGAAAAACGTTACCATACTTGGAACGTTTTTTGTGTTATATAAAAAACTCATTTATCATACTATTTTTATGTCAAGCATTAATTGCAATGTTTCCTTGCGTACTTTTTGTTGAATTGTTTTTTTATTAGTTATTGAATATTTTTTTATGCTCATGAAAGTAAAAAATGAAATATAGATTGGGTATTGGGGAATTGAGAGTGATGTGAGGGGGGGGGGGAGGGGCCATAAGAGCTTCCACCTTCACGTGGTTGGCCATGTTTAGTAGAGAATAATTTATTGGAGCAATTTAATCTTGGAGCAAACCTCCCTTGATCCAACGTAGCAACAAAAAAGTCACTGTTGACTTAGTTGCTACTCTTTCAGATCGTGGGAGGCTTGTTCCAAGTTCATGCGACTCCAATAAATTGTTCTTGAAACGAAGAGGAGCTTATTCAGGTGTGTTTTGACATTTTCAACATATGTTCTAACATTATCATAAGAATGCATCTTAGAGTAAAAAATACTACATCAATTACTTGTATTTATTATATAGATAATGATGGATTTTGATTGAATTGGCAGTGCAGGTACAAATCCTCTTGCATCATGAGCAATACAACTTGTCAACCAGGGTCATGTCCAGGATATTTTTGCTTGTGCGCTTGACCAGGTTCGTAATGTCACATTTTGTAAGTTCCTTTACAGTTCATAATTCAATATTAAGCTTGTTCATTATTATTATCTAGGTTTTTTGTATGTGTTTTTTCATCTATTTGATTGTAAGCAACTCTGCATGTTTCCTGTTGTTCACTATGATTTATCCCATTACCACTCCCAGGATGAATCCGACTTTATTTTTACATAGGTTACTTTATTGTTACTATGATTTCTCCATTTACGATTTCATAGGTTACATCATGTAAAGTTGTCAATCTCAAGTTGGTGATGAGCTTTAGTTCTCCAGATTTGGGGCTTTTATGATATTTTCTCCCTCATGTCATTCCTGCATCACCTCGTTGTTTGAGCATGCCAATTGTCTACCACTTGTACCAATTGGCACATGTCAATCTCTGAGTGGTGCCACATTTCACCTATTTCCAGTGAGAGTTTAGGGTTTCTCTAACATAGCTTCAGAAATCAGATTAAGTGCCTGCTTGAATATCGTCACATAATACTCATGGTTTGGATTGATGATCATGTTCTGAATGGTTGGTTGATTCATAAGAACTACCCATATAGTCATCTTGAGATATTTTAGAAGTTTTCTCGGGTTTCCTTTTTCACCATTTCTAGTGGGTGGGATGGTGTGGGGTGATCCATCAATACTGGTGCTCTTGTAGTAGGGAATTTGTTTTTGGGGATATAAAGGAGCATTTTATGTAGATATCCCATTGGATGCATTCATAGATGGGCATGAGAGGTCAAGAATTTAAATTAAAAATATGCAACCTCTAGCATGGCAACTTGAAGGCCGCGAGAGACACTGGTTAAAGATTGTTTTGTGCTGGCCTTAATATAGTCGTGATTTCTTTCTATTATCTTAATGCAAATATATAGTCCGATCTCATTAAAATGAGGATTGTGGTTGTATTTCTCTTTGGTTGTTTCTCTCTTAATGCTCCAGAAGTTGCCAAAAGTTGCGATAGTTGTTTAGTTTGCCTGTTACAACTTAAAAGTGGTTTTTAGCAATGGGAGTCATGTTTTTTAAGGTTCATACTAATATGAAGATCTTGTAATTCTATATTCAACATAAGAGAAGATGGCCTCTGCTTTGGGCAATATGACAACAATTGCCACATCTACCTCATTGGGTAACAATGGAAAGGGGAAGAAGTTGGGTGCAATGTTTGATAATTATGGTAGACAATTGTCTTCTCTTTCAGTTTTTTCACCCATTTCCTTTAATTGCTCAAGCAGAAGAGGGACTCTGAGATTACGTGACAGAGAGAAGGTAGTTAATACAAGAGCTATGGAAAAGGAGTTGTACTTCAACAAGGATGGCTCAATGACAAAAAAATTGCAGGTCAGAGAAAAAATTATGTTTAAAGGAAGGTCACCTGCACGTGAAACTTCACTACGGTGGATCTTTCCTTGTCCACTTATATTCTATTTTAATGTGTTATTTTAATTTTTCATGGAGGGTTGTTTTGGCATATGGTCTGGCATTCAATTGCACACTTACCGAAAGCATTGTCAATTTGTCTTGTAGGTGGTGTGAACAAACTTGCTGATCTTGTTGGAGTCACCCTTGGGGTGAAGGGAAAAATGTTGTCTTGGAGAGCAAGCATGGTTCTCCGAAAATAGTTAATGATGGTGTGACAGTAGCTAAGGAGGTAATTTGTAGATGTGTGCTCTGGTTTTCTTTTAACGTTGTATTAGTTCCCCCTCTTAAATGTCTTAGATTTGGTAGGCATAATTTGAAAACTCAAAGGTGAAAGGAAACATATTTGTTACCCAGTGGTCTACTTGGCCTATGGACTAGCCACATTAGAGTAATGCATAAAGCTTTTGACAACAATAAAAGGAAAGGGTTATGGCTGAGTCAAATTTTATTGTTATTGATAGTGTAATGAAATGTATCTCAACGCTATGGTTTTGGCATTTTTATTGGTTGAATTAGAGGACCCAGTTGAAAATATTGGGGCCAAGTTGGTAAGGCAAGCTGCGGCAAAGACAAATGATTTAGCTGGGGATGGAACCACAACATCTGTTTTTCTTGCACATGTTGGAATATTGAAAAATTCTAGAACAATGAATGGAGAATAAATCTCTCTTCCTCTAACATAGAGAAAATAAAAATTTCTTTGACAGGAGACAAAGTTTCAATAATTTGAAAACAAACTTCTATTCCCTTCAATAACTCAAAAAAAACTATTTCACTTCTTCCTCACTGAGAGGGATTACAAAATTATGACTGCTACAAAACACAGTGCATAAAACCAACTCACTGTTTGTTCAAAACAAACATACTCTGTCTCTAAAACACTCTGCTGTGTTTTTCACTTTCACACTGCTGTGCATACACACTTAAAAAGTTACACTCAGTCTTTCACTTTTTACACACTGCTGTGTAATAAAAAATTTACGTATTGTCTATAAAAAAAACTACCAAGATTTTTTGTCCTTTTAATTTTTATATGCCGTAACATATAAAACATATTATAATAAACCCTCTTTTAAAAAAAATAAAATTAAAACTAAATTCTATGGCCCACCTTTCATTTCTCATATGATATATATATAACATATGTTTAAAACATATGTATATATTAAAGCATACATAAAATTAAACTATCAAAACATTAAAGAACCCTTTCCGTCGGACTTCAAAAGTCTGAATATATTGAATTTCAAACCAAATTCGCGTTCCAAAATGGGATGTTGACGTCTGCCTAATTTTAACTCGAATTCTCAATCCAATGTGCCCTATAAAAAATTCGGGTCCGGTTTTCAGGTTTTCAGATTCCCTTCAATTTCATGCGATCCAATATTAATGCTCCACATGTCCTCCTTTTGAATTTACAAACTGGGGTATTTTTTGGCTATGAATTGCTAATGTCATTATTGTTTAAATACAATCCTGTACAGAAATATGGCTGTGGCCGTCTACAAAAAAAACTTGCAGGAATTTTAAATGCCGAATTAAATTTCTGGATGGCATGCAAGCAACCTCCAAAAAAAAATGTTGTTGCTGCATCCGTCCTTCTGCTGCAGCAGTTGAAGTTAAAATTCAACAGCACAGGGTTTAATAAGTGAGGGTGTAAAGGTAACTTTTTGTCGATAGTAATGGATTAAGATCATCTATTCATTTTTGTAGGGTCTTATGGTGTTTGGTTTTTTAGTTTTGGGTTGGGCTTATTGAGTCTAAGATAGTTTTTGAGTGAAAAAATTGCTATCAGGTATTAAAAAATTTTGGTTCTTTTGTCAAAATTTATGAGCTTGTTAGGAAATAGAAAACTGACAATGGTTGTATCTCAAATTTGTGGAAAATAATTTGAAATGAAACCTTTTTGTTTAGGTTGTTGCAGCAGGTGCAAACCCCATTCAAATTACTAGGGGCATTGACAAGACAATAAAGGCCCTTGTTTCGGAACTCAAAATTTTTTCAAAGGAGGTAAACGCTTGCCTTTTGAGTAGGCTAGTTTTCCTTTTTGCTGATGGTTTGGTGTATCTAATTGAATTAGTTGCCCAAGGTATTTTTGGTTGCAAAATCCTTTTCATTTTTCATACAGTATTGGCCTTGTGGAATACATTTGATTGTGTGGTCTTGTTAGATCTACAACATTTGTAGTTGTTTAGTCTTATGGCCGAGGTGCACTTTTATTATGGAAATAGTTTATGCAATATTTTCATTTAATCCTTACTGCAGGGTAGCATGTTGAGAAGTTTCTTGTGAAACATTTGGTATTCAAAATGACACTTGATCCTATACAACATCATGCACTTGACTTCAAAATGCATATTCAAAGTGTGCCAGACAATTCTTGCAAAATTTCAAATATTTATGTTGTTTTAAACCAATATCTTTTTCATGTATTGGATGTTGAAAATGAGAAAAATACTTTGGTATGAAACCAACTGGTGAATAATTTCCAGCAAAACAACCACTTCCAAGACATGATTTAGAAGTAGAACATATGTACTTATGAAGCATAGAAAGATATCCTTGATGCATCGTCAATGTTTGGCTAGGGTTGTTTTTGGAGAAAATAACTCCTTATTCCTAGAATAGTGATCTTCAATACAAGTAAATGCCAGAGAAGAGAGATCATCGTGTGACATAAACCTATTAACAAAAGTGAAAAGGGAATGATTATTAATTATGGTATACTAAGTTGTCAGTGATTTTGACTATTTGTCTTTAACATGTAAAAATGTTAAATTCCAAACTTACATCATCATGGTTTGGCATCATGAGCTTGACTAATTGTCCACCATGCTCATAATTTCATTGTTGTCTTCATATCTATGAACAATGTTTCAAATAATAATAAAAAAGTTCTATAAGAAAAATCTAGACCTCCATGTTGTTGCTCCTTGTGAGACAAAGTCAAAATTGCATTACACAATCTAACACATAAGAATCTCCTATATCCCGATGGTATGTATCCAAATTCTTATAATAGTGTCTTCAAGACTTATGTTGACATTGCCAATGAGATATTTAAGCAATGAAAGATGGAGCCTTCTTCATTGTTGTATATGTAACAGTCTTTTATTAATATAAATATTGATGGTTTTGTCTTTCTAAAAATGAAATGTAAAAATAATTTATTGTGGTCAATTGAAAAGTTTTTTTTTTAAGATTTTCATTATGGAAGGGCGACATAGATATATGCCCTTCTAATTGAAATTCAGACCTGCCCTTCAAATTTTATCACTGTATGAGACCTTAAAAAACAATAAAACTATTCTGCCGCGCGTTATATAAAACATATAACAAAACCTTTGTCAAAACTTCAAATGAACCCTTTAGCCGTGGGTATTTCATCACGAATTGATAATTTTACCTTGTACCTTCTTCTAGAGGAATATTCTTCCACTTGATTAGGTACTTCATAATGGTTATATGTCAAAGAGATACAAAATGTTTATCTATAACATTTTGTGGTTCAAGAATCAACTTTCGTTCTTCATCTAATTTTGGAAGTTCTATTTACATTGGCATATTTTTTCCCAAAACCTTTTTTAGGCAAGATACATGAAAAACCTTATGAATGAAAGAAGAAGGAAAATATAACTTCTATACCACTTGTGCAATCCTATGAATAATTATTTAGGGCCATAACATTTTTGAGCTAATTATTTATTCTTCTTTTTCTTGAATGAAGATTGTTTATAATGCTATAATCTAAAAAATACCCAATTACCCTCCTCAAATTATCTTTCACTTCAATGTTGTTCCCCTTGTTGTTTTATCATGTTTCATGTCATTTGAAGGTTTTCCATAATAATTTTCAAAGTTTCTTTAGTATTTTCCATATGTGACTCTGTTTCCTATACTTTGGACTTATCTTGCAAAACGTATGAGATATTAGGAGTTGGATATCCATAAAGGGCCTTAAATGGGGAAATTTTAGTAGATGCGTGATAGGTAGTATCGTATTACCATTCTTCCTTGACGAACCCACTTCATCCATTAAGATTTATTTTCTAAAGAGTAACATTGTAGATAACCTTAAAAACATTTGTTAACTATTTTTGTTTGACCGTTTGATTGTGTTTGATATGTAGAACTCATGGCAGCTAGTGTTTCTCCACTCATATTAAATAATTATTTCCAAAAGTTTCTTTTTACTATTACTTTAGGAAAACCATGAAGACTATGAATTTCTTTCACAGACACTTCTGCCACTTGGCTTGTTGTTTATGTACTTTGAGCTCTACAAAAAAAATCTACAAAATTTGTCTATATAAATGACCACAAAAATGTAATACTTACATTTATATTTCAGTAACCTTGTAATAAAGTCTATTGATATATCTTCTAGTCTTTGAATATGTATGTGGAGTGGTTGAAGTAACCCTAGAGATTTTAGTATCTCTCTTTTATTTATTATGCAAACCTGACCTTCTCTTACAAAATTTTGAATATCTTTCTTCATTCCTTCCAAAAATATATTTTTTGATCCTTTAAGATGTTTTAAGGAACCCTGCGTCCTACCATCAGAGAGACATGGGACTCCCTTAATATTTTTTTATTCAAATATGCTTGTGTGCATAAAAATATTCTACATTTGCACCAAAGTATATCTCTCTTTCACTCCCAATGCTCCATAGAGTTCATCCTATCCTTTATAAATTTTAGTTTTTGTTTAGTACTATTGTCATTTTTCCATTATGGCAAGCTTCTTCTAGCCACCTAGGAATAGAAAATGTAATTGGATATAAATTTGAGGCCTCTTCTATTTTATAAAGAGCATCATGTACTAAATTTTCCTTACTCTTTTTGCAGATTATCTCAAAATTAAAACTTTGCATTTTTTCTCCTCATTTTTGTTAATCTTCTAATGAAAATCATAGCTTCAAAAAATACTTTATGCTATCATGTTATATCTTGACTTTAAAGTACCTCCCAATGATATACTATCCTCATTTTTTATTTCATGTAATATTGCTTCCATTTATTTTTCATACGTAGATTTCACCAAATATTTTCTTTGAATTACTTGCTTTTAAAAGCCAATGATATCCCTTATTGTGTTAATGTTACGTAAATTCCTTGTCCTAGTGCCTCACACTCTACTATGAATGTTTTACCAAAAGTAGGTGTAACCGATGTTGGTGTAGAAGACATGGCATCCATTAAAAGATAGAATGCCAAAGTAGCCTCATCATTCCATATAAATGATATTTTCTTCAAGAGATATGTGAATGGACTTGAAATGCATGCATAATTCTTAACAAATGATCAATAATATCATGTAAGTCTAAAAAATATTCTAAGAACCTTGATTTTCTTAGGAATAGGTCATTTTGTAATAGCTTGCATCTTTTGAGGCTCCAACTTCACTCCTTCCTTTAAAACAATATGAACCAAATACTCGAATTCTTATTTCCCAAAAGCATATTTGGATATTTTTACATAAAAATGATTGTTATAATAATTTGTATAAATTTTCCACATGTTTAGTGTGGTATTCCCATGATTTATTATAAATATGTGTATTATCAAAGAAAACCAACACAAATTTTATAAGATGGGATCAAACAAAATCGTTCTTAAGTCGAGTCCACCGGACTTCAAATGGCGATGAACCATAATTCAAACCAAATTCACGTTCTAAAATAGCCTGCTGACGTCGGCCAATTTTGTGACGCGAAAACCAATTGAATTCCGCCCTAATCTTTTTTGGGTCCGAAGTTGGGCTGGCGTACGGAGGGAGAGTTGTGATGCGAATTTCTTATCAAATTCGCCCTAATCTTTTTCGGGTCCAGATTTCCACTGCGTGAGCGGCCCAAACAAAGATCCGCTCCAATCAATTTCTGCCATGTGTCCTTAATCAAATGTTTCCCTGTTCCCGGATGCGGGTGCATTCGATGGTGTTTAAGGCTATGGGACATGGATGTGAAGATTTCATATCAATCGAATTAAATTTTAACGCTGTTCAATTAAGTTCCAAGGTTTTCACATCAAATCGCATTAAGTTTTAACACTATTCAAGATCATACCTCCACTCCTGTTAGCGATTCTGCATGCTCCAATATGAGCCGGCCTTCGGCTCTCATTAATGATCAGAGATTAATTATGATGGGTGTCATTCGATTGCATTGCATTCGGGTCGATAAAATGGCGTTTCGCTATGGATTTTCAAATGAGCCGGTTGCTGGGTTACACTGCCTGCTAACTGTGATGAGAAGGAGAAGTGGCCAGCTGAACTGCTGCTTAGAACTTGTTGCATATCTGCATTTCTCTCGGTCTGGTCCTTGTCTGTCTTCCTCTGTTTCTTGGAATTCTGCTTCTCTGTCTCCTCTTGTGCCCACTGCTGAGACTGCACCCATGCCTCGCCTGCGTCAAAGGATGCGTTGCCACAGGGGGAGCACTAGAGGTCAACCCCTGCGTGCTCCCTCCAGCCCCTCAACCGAGTCATCTTCCCAGTCTAGTGATTATCACGCAGGTCGCTATCCAGATACTAGAAGTGGGCGGGGTCGGGTTCTAGGATCTGGCCATCGTATGGGCTCCCTTGCTTCTCATTTCCCCACCGCTTCACCTTCTCCCACGATGCGCACTGCGCTTTTTTCATTTAATTTCTCTTTGAACTGCCCACGAATCATAGCTTCAATTACTGTGGTTTTCCGTGAGGAGGCCCAAATGGAAGAACAATGCACCCGTCCGGCGGGTCTGAGCTCAGAAAAAGCTGGCCAGCATTCGAGCCTTCAGGAGGGGAGTAGTGGCATGAATGTGGAGGTAGCACTTGGCGATCCTGGACCTTTCGAAGGATGGTGCTGAATTGTCGAGGAGCCAGAGGAGTAGTTTGGTTAATTTGTTTTTCTTGCTTCGCGGCCCACTTAATTGGGTTGCTTTTAGATTATATTACTGTGCTGGACCTCTATAATATTTTTGAATTCTGTAAACGTTCAAGACTGGTTTCCCCGTATGAGGGTAGTCTTCTTAATTTTTTGATTTTTTGATGACAAATTTTCCATGAGTCAGGGCAATGTTTTTGACTTCGGTGTAATTTTATTCCCACTGTTAATAAATTAACTTTACTTAGAAAAAAAAAGTGTTGCCCTGTTTCTATTTTAAACCTGTTTTTTGAAATACAGAGCCATGTTTATATGATTGTTTATAGTCAAAGCGCTGTGGGGTGGTTTATTATATTAATATTTCACGGTCGAATTATGTTCATAACAATTGGAAAAAAAAAATGTTGCCATGTTTCTATTTTAAACCTGTTTTTTGAAATACAGGGCCATGTTTATATGGTCTACGTATTATACTCTTTCTCTGTATATCTACAGGAACCTTTTTGCTATGAACAGGGTGGATGCTGTAGCGGGCTACTAATGGAAACAAGCGAGCCTGAACCTTACATCTTGGATGCAACAGATGGTTACCAATTTTGGAATCAAGCGAGCCTGATCTTACAAGCGAGCTTGGGTTTCTGCAGATGGTTTTTATTTCCGGGAACAAGCGAGCCAAAACATACAATCGACCCTGCGTTTATAAATATTTTTTCTCTATCATGGATGCTTTTTGTGTGAGGCGTATATCAACAGTACATGTCTCTGCACATTTCCTATATCCGCTTTATGATACGATTTTATGTGTTGACAGGTTATCACTTTGCCTTCAAAACTAGAGATGCTAGTTTATTGATATGGTCTGATGGTATTTTTATATTTTGGACATATCACACTTCTCACATGATTAGCGTTTTTCTATGTTCAAGGATTTTGGGTACTTTAATTTGTATTTGGAACAATGGACATCGGTACTCTATCTGTTGCTTTACTATTATACATACTGCTATTTCACTTTCTTATAGATGCCTCGGGCATATTTGGATGCTTTCTCAGATTTTCGATAATCTCCATGTGGACCGTTACTGGGTTTTATATCATGTCCTTGTATGTGACATGGGGTATTTTTCTATCATTGTCTGGGGTGGGACTTCCACTTTTCTGGATGGATATTTAGGTTCCAATCTTCAGATGTGAAAATGTAATGACTTCATGGACTATTTTACTTCATATAATATATTCAAAACAACGTTTTTTCTCTTGTGAAAAAAAAATGATTAATGTTTATCACTCTGCCTTCAAAACTAGCAATGCTGGTCTATGTTGCTGGTTTATTGATATGGTCTGATGGTCTTTTTATATTTTTGACATATCACACTCCTCACATGATTAGCGTTTTTCTCTGTTCAAGGATTTTGGGTACTTTAATTTGTATTTGGAACAATGGACGTCGGTACGTACTCTATCCGTTGCTTTACTATTCTACATACTGCTATTTCACTTTCTTATAGATGCCTCGGGCATATTTGGATGCTTTCTCAGATTGTCGATAATCTCCATGTGGACCGTTACTGGGTTTTATATCATGTCCCCGTATGTGACATGGGGTATTTTTCTATCATTGTCTGGGGTGGGACTTCCACTTTTCTGGATGGATATTTGGGTTCCAATCTTCAGATGTGAAAATGTAATGACTTCATGGACCGTTTTACTTCATATAATATATTCAAAACAACGTTTTTTCTCTTGTGAAAAAAAATGATTAATGTTTATCACTCTGCCTTCAAAACTAGCGATGCTGGTCTATGTTGCTGGTTTATTGATATGGTCCGATGGTCTTTTTATATTTTGGACATATCACACTCACATGATTAGCGTTTTTCTCTGTTCAAGGATTTTGGGTACTTTAATTTGTATTTGGAACAATGGACGTCAATACTCTATCTGTTGCTTTACTATTCTACATACTGCTATTTCACTTTCTTATAGATGCCTCGGGCATATTTGGATGCTTTCTCAGATTGTCGATAATCTCCATGTGGACCATTACTGGGTTTTATATCAAGTCCCTGTATGTGACATGGGGTATTTTTCTATCACTGTCTGGGGTGGGACTTCCACTTTTCTGGATGGATTTTTGGGTTCCAATCTTCAGATGTGAAAATGTAATGACTTCATGGACTGTTTTACTTCATATAATATATTCAAAACAACGTTTTTTCTCTTGTGAAAAAAAAATGATTGTTTATAGTCGAAGCGCTGCGGGGTGGTTTATTATATTAATATTTCATGGTCGAATTATGTTCATAACAATTGGAAAAAAATGTTGCCCTGTTTCTATTTTAAACTTGTTTTTTGAAATACAGAGCCATGTTTATATGATTGTTTATAGTCGAAGCGCTGCGCGGTGGTTTATTATATTAATATTTCACGGTCATTGGAATGCCCACAATTCATAACAAATATTGGAGATTTAATGTCCTGTTTTAAAGTTTCATTTTTTTTTTAAAATTGAACCCGCCGTCGGTATACCAACGCCTTGTAAGCGTCGAATTACGACAGCTTAAAAACGTCAGAAGAGCGACAGTATAAAAACGTCGGACGAGTGATGTTCAAAACGTCGGACTACATTTCATCGGAATTGTGACAGTTTACAAACGTCGGAAGAGCAACGTTCAAAACGTCGGACCACATTTCGTTAGAATTGCGACAATTTACAAACGTCGGAAGAGCAACGTCCAAAACGTCGGACCACATTGCGTCGGAATTGCGACATTCAAAACGTCGGACCACATTTCGTCAGAATTGCGACAGTTTACAAACATCGGAAGAGCGACGTTCAAAACTTCAGACCACATTTCGTCGGAAGTGCGACAGTTTAAAAATGTTGGAAGCGCGATGGTTTGGGAAACGTCGGAAGAGCGACGCTTGTTTGGAAGCGACGAAAAAAGTGTCGGTAGTGCGACACTTTGTAAGTGCGTCGGAATTGCGACGGGATGGCAAACCACGTTTTTCTCGTCCTCGAACTGTCACTCTTGCGACGACTATGTGTCGGAATAGCGACGAATTGGCCGTCGGAAATTGGGCCAAATTTACTAGTGATTATGAGAGCTTATATATAACTGGAAGGATGGCAGTAAAGGTTTGAAAATTAAAATTTTGGAAAAATCTATGAAAATATAGACACAAAAATTTCGTAGCGCGCTACGAAACTGCTGTAGGTGTCATACACAACAGTTTCATTGCGCGCTACGAAACTACTATAGGATGCAGTTTGAACAATTTTGCAAGGTTTCAAAGGGAGAAAAGGCTTGTTTTTTAAACTTTGATGCTGCTGAAGAATGTATAAAGATCACAAATGAAGATCCAATGGAAAAACATAGAAAAATGAAGGTTCTAAGTGAAGTTTTCAAAGTTAAAGTTCTGCGCTACAAAAACAACAGATAGTTTCGTAGCGCAACATTGTTAACATTTTTGGCATTCCTTCAAAAAGTTTGGTTAGGGCACAACTAGAAGGGCGAAGTCACATGAGTTTAATAAGACATTGCCACATGTTTTTGAGCACAATTTGGTCAGCAGATGGTTTGAAGAAACATAAACGAAGCACTATAGCTATTTTGCAGAGAGCATGTTCCTATCTTTCAGGGCAGATAAGAAGCAAATCAATACAGTCTAACAGCAAGGAGATGGACATCATCAAGGTCGAAGTTTAGGAGGAGCAGCTATCAGATAGAATATTTAATGTTTAGATAATATTTTTAAGTTATAATAAAGAGTTTTAATCCTAGTTGTATTAGGACTCTAGAATAGACAGTTTAACTGTCATATGTAATTAAAAGTTTGTTTTAGCAGTTGATAGGTGTCAAGCTAGCAAATTCAAATTTTTCTCAAGTGTTTGGAGAGAATCCAAGAATGTAATGATGACTCTATAAGAGACAAGAAGTTGAATTGAATAGGGTTGGAAATTTTCATTAACAAGCATATTGTTTTGTTGTAGCAGAAACTGTGTTTTTATCTTAATACAGAGATATTAGTTTCATCACTTAGGATTCAGAAAGGGTTATCGATGTTTGATATTATCATGGTTTTCCTCTTTCAATTACTTGCAGTGGCATGAATGTATGTTACTTAGAATTAATTTAAGGTGCTCTAACTTCCTTCATATGTTCATGAACTATGTTTATTTTCTTTCCTACCGTTCTTTTGATACATCTGAACCTTGAAATGCCTTGACTTCCATATGAAGCTGATACTCATGTTTTGTAAAAACACACTTGACTCCATAAGACCAATAGATGTTTGTTGATTAGCAGTACAACCAATTATCCATTTTTATCCATTTTACTCATAGAGTTAGCCATCTAATCCTTATTTTAAAATCATAAACTTATTGAGAGAGCCCTCTTAGGTTGAGGAGGCTAAGCCTCAACTAAAAGTCTAGTTTGAAATAGTTACTCAAAGTCTTCTTGATCAGTAGCCTATCAGGGTTCGATTTTGAGATAACACCATATAAACAATGTTCAAATAAATAGAAATTCAGAGATCTATTAGACATACCTTCTACCATTCCATGCAATATCTAAAGGCCCTTCTTTCCAATATTTCCAAGCCTTTGATGCCATAGCATGGTATTTTCTCCAAAGACCGCTAGGCTTTCCGATCCACTTTCTAGAACCACAGAAATGTTGCACCCATCAATAAAAGTACTACCCTGAAGCTTGTACAGAGTTCCAATCTGAAATCCCCACATTAATACCAGTGCTCCCTGAACCATCTTACAGGTATCTTTCTCAAACACTAATTTTACACATGCATCATCCATCTTGCTTACAGAAATTAGATTTCTGGCCAATGCAGGAATGTGCATAACACTAGGAAGTGTTCTAATCCTTCCACCTTGCAACTTCAGCTTGAATTTTCAATGTTCGACGATTCTGGCCTTCCTATCATCACCTAAGAATACATCACCACCATCATATTTCTCATACTCGCATAACCATTCCCTATGGGGAGTGAAGTGAAAGGATGCACCCACGTCAATCAACCATGACTCATGATCTACATGTGTATTTGAAGAAGAAGCCAAATACACATCCCCACCTTCATCCGAGGTGGTTTTTGCCTCTGCAAAAGGAGCATCATCAGATCCCTTTCCTTTCTCAGGAGCTTTAGATCTGTAGTCATTTTTGTAGTGCCCTTCCTTTCTACATTTCCAGCACATCTTTACAAAATTTCTAGGAGATTTAGATCTCCCTCTAGATTTAGATCTCCCACCCGAAACCTTATTCTTGTTTCTGTTCTGGGACCTTCCTCGTATAGATAAGGCATCTCCATTCTGATCCTTAATATTTCTCCATCTCATTTCCTCTGACAGTAAGGCTGAGGCAATGTCATCAAAATTCAAGGTAGTTGTATTGCTACCTATTGCAATAACCAGACTATCCCATGAGTTTGGTAGAGAACACAACAAACTAATGCACTTATATTCATATGAGATTTTAATATCAACAGATGACAGCTGAATTACCATTGAAGGCATTCAGATGCTCTATCACCGAGTCTCCATCCTTCATCCTCAGGTTATACAGATTTTTCTGCAGGAAAAATTTATTCACCAGAGACTTAGATTGGTACAAAGTCCTTAGCTTGTCCCACAAGGTCTTTGCTGTAGCTTCCCTAGATACATTCAACAATAATGAATCTGAGACACACAACTGTATTGTGCTCTTTTCCTTTCGATCCAGCTTCTTACAGTCTTCATTTGACATTTTCATTGGTTTAGTACCCGGATCTACCACGATCCACTGATCTTGATCCACCAGCAGATCCTCCATCTTGAGCTTCCACAACTCAAAACTCTGACCATTAAATTTCTCGATCTTTATCTTCTCGCCGCTCGCCATCTTCTTTCACCGAGGGAATCGATCTCACAGATCTCCCACTGAATAGGGTCCACCTTAGGCCCGAGAAAAAAAACCCTTAGTAACAAAGGCATCCCCTTGAAGCCGAAACTACTCCAATACCAAATGTAGGTTGTAACCCTATATAGAAATGATCTACACACGAATCTTAAAACAAAAAATAAACAATAGTGAGAGCATAAAACATAAAATAGATAAGCACACATTTTTTCCCTGGGATCCCAAATCGGGAGGACTAGCTTGATTTTTCATTATATTCCTTTTAGTGTTACAACACATATATATACATGCCGAAGAATACATAAACCCCAATCCAATAACCCTGGATTAGAGCATAACCGTAGTTCCCTTGATCGGATCTACAAAATACCAGGGGCTGAAAACCATCATGCCACAAAACCATGTGCAAATCCATGCACAAAACCATGGGCGGGTTCGCCCACTGGAAAATAAGGTCCAATTTTTTTTTCCTGGGGCACTACCCCAGACCCCGACAGGGGGGGGCTGCCGCCCCCCTGTGACCCCCTCTCGCGTGACTAGTCATAGAAAGAATATAACACATACCCAACAAATTTTTTTTTTTTTAAAGCCCAAACTTTTAGAATAAGGTTTATATCATATTTTTTTAAATATGCTTTAAGCCATTCTATGATCCAAACCTTATAATAATGTTTATGCAATGTTTTAATAATAAATCCAACTCCCAAACCCTTAAAGGTTTTTGGTATAGTTTTAATATGATTTATATTTGCGCTAGGAATTTATTACCATGGCTTTAATGTTTAGGACCTATGCTATCACTTAGGTTTTAGATCTAGGTTAGCTCTTTAACCATAGACCTTTATAATTGTAAGGTTATTTACCCATTTTGACCAATTTTTACCCAAATTCAAATCACATGATAATCATAACACATAAATACATGCCATCAACCTGACACTAAACCATGGACAATAATGACGGAACTGGCGGATTGGAGACTAAACCGAACATCAGACTTCTGGAGTTGACTGGAATTCTCTGCTGAAATATATTGAACAAGATCCTGCTGGATCAAACCCCCACTCCATTTCACCATAACCTTGAAATAGAACCTTTTCACTATGATTGTTAAGACTCAAGCGAAGCGCAGGTGGTGTGGTGGGCGGATATTCTACCAGAGGTTGCAGAGTCGAGCCCGACAACCTCCATAAAATTTTATTACAACTTCCATGGGACACATGGCGGCCTCAGTGCTAGCCACGTGTCACCCTCCAATTGCCCACAAAAACACAACGTACAATCCCCCAGCAAATAATACCCTGCCACTTGTCAAAATACGACTGGCCTGGAAGGAATATTCTGGGGAATATTTTAAGGAATATTCTAGGAATATTCCTTGGAATATTCTTTTTGTTGATTGTACAAATTCCCAGTCAAACCTGGTCAACTATCAAAAAATTACAGTTTACTGGTGTTTTCAAAACACGATAACTTCTTCATACGGTGTTGGTTTTTCGAACCGTTCATGGCGCCGAAATCAGGAAGACGATATCTATCCAGTCAATCGAGTTTGACACAATTTCAAACACTTTGAAATTTGAGCTATCACTTAGGTCCTTCATTTGAATTTGATCACAGAGTCTGCAAAATTTTTATTAGCCAACTTTTCTATTTCAATCCTACTTTCATGAATGAAAGAATAATAGCCATTTTCAACCCTTCTGTTAGAGATTACCTTGTGAGGATCATAGGCCCATTTCTCACCTAGCAAAAAGTGCATGTCTTCTAGCATCATGTTAGCTTCATTTGATGCCTGCCTCATATTCACTATGAATGGTCCCACAGACATAGGAAACTTAAAAAAATGACCCTTATTCATTGGAAAAAAATGTACTTTATCTACATTCAGGCTCTATCTAATAAATTTCAATGAAAACAACCTCATGGGGAGAAAAATTGGCAATCATAAGGTTCTATCCCAGATTCATATAATCTAATTTCTGAATGATATTAAATACAAACCAATCCCCAAATTTACAATTAGTGCTTAACTAAGAAACTACTGAGCTTTTGGAAAGAAACATGGAGGAGGAACCCCATTCAAAACCTTATAAGCAATTGACATAAAATAAGAAACAAAATCAAATAATCCTCCCTCATCTGGTTCGTTTCTTACCGTATCTGTCCAGAAAACTACTGACTGCATTTTCTTATTTGCATCCATAATGTTTAGCCCCAAATGTAAAAATTCTTCTACATTTTAATACAAAAGTAGATAAGTGATAAGTGAAGGGAACCTGAAAGACCTGGTAAGAGACAAGCTCATAATCTGGGTGTTAACGACTTCTTTCCAACAAGAGGGAATATCCAACACCACTTTAGGCTTCATCATCATGGAAAATAACCCCAGCGCTGATCTGTCAATTTGAGCAGCATCCTCTTTTACAAGTATCTTTGAAAAAAATTGTAGTACTAGTCTGACTTCTACATCAAAAATATCCAATGGGAATTCTTTATCATCTGCTGAAAATAATTTTGTATCAGGCTTCAAAAAGAATATGACCTGGGTAAATTCTTGTCCTACAATATTATCATAAAAATCTGCCAATGATTTGTTAGTGAACTGGACATAAGACTCTAACTTAGGATAACATAAGGCTTGATGCACTAACTGGGCTGTAACCTGGAGGACATTTTCCCCTAAAAAATTCATCACGAAAAATTTTACGAGATACAATGAAGACACTAACCAATGCACAAATTCGGGAAAAGGATGTGTTTTGTGGATGCATGCGGACAAAACACTGGAATTGGCCATGGCTGAATAGATGGGGCAACTTTTCTCATTCAGAAGAACTTGCTGGTAAAAGGGAAAATGCTTAACGGTGTAGATAGTATCCCTAATGTATTGCTCAGTGTCCATGAGAGGGATATGGCTAAAAGAGCCAGATAAAGAAGATTTCTCAGCCATGGAATAGTTCAGGGTGGCAGAAAATAATATGCAGAGATAAGAAAATAGAGTGACTAGGATGACTTCGTGGACAACTGAGAATGAAAACTGATAGGAAAAAGAAAAACTTGAAGCCTTAAATATATGGCGTAGAGTTTCAAACATTAATGCTGAGTTAATTCTTAAATGGACAAGTAACGACACCATGACATGAAAAATGAATTGTCTCCTAGCTGGACGCATACGTCACTACGGGGTGCTCTTGGGTACAGAGCATCCATTGGGGTCCTGCCCTCGCAGTGAATGGGAACCGTCGATCTTGATCGATTGGTGGTCAGCGGAGTCAACTGTTGAGGTACCTCCTCTGCTAACCTGCAGGCTATTTGTGCCCACGAGTTTTCGCTGATCTACATCAAATGAAACTTCTTTTAATCCTACCCAATGATTAGCACCGGTGTTAATTGGAACACTCGATCCCACCTTCACATGCTCTCCAAAAACATATATTAATTGACCAATATGCGAAAATGAAATGATTTTTAGACATATGAAGGATTTCCATTCTGTCATATTTTTTTAAATATATGTTTTTTTTGTATTTTTGAAAATAGAATAGAGAAAAATGAAAATGAGCCACAATATTCTCCATCTTTTCCATAGATCTTAAACCATCAGTCATATTCAATTTCAACCAATTCTTGGAAGACATAATCCATGATCAGTTTATTAAATTTCAGACTGAGGAAGTGTTTAAATTCTCCTCTATTATAGTATACATGTTTGTGTATTATCAAGCAGATAGATTTAAGTTTTCTATTTAGAAACTTGATGAAGATGGAAACCAAGAATCATTCATCTTCTGGACAACATTGGTAATGAAAGAGAAGAAGGAATTTTCATAAAAACATTTCATTGAACTGTTTCTACATCCATTCATGAGTATTATGAGTAGTACACATGAACCAAGAATAGGTGAAGATATAAAGAGAATTCTACACTTGTCAGATCAGGCCAAGACATGAAACTGGCACTTGTACCAGAATTACACAGAGATACGAGTATATGAGTGTGAGGTTGCTCCTCACAAAATCCCAAAATTCCTCCCGATGAGGATTTTTGCTCTGGAGTTTATCAGACATATGTTGAATGATGATGAAATTCACTTTGTGTCAGTAAAGAAGAAGTCCCAGTTTAGGATTAAAACACAGATTGAGCATTTTATTTGTAAGAGCGAGTCAGTAGGTGAGGAAGAAGATAAGATACTAAAAGAAATGAACTTCAACCTGAGCTTTAATTGGTCCTATGATCCTCTGGGAAGCATTTCAAAGCTAAGAGTAGAAAATAAAACTACTCCTTACATACACACCCATAGGGCAGAGATAGGAAAGTATATGATCCAGTTAGAATGGGCTCAGAACACATTGTAGGAAGTCGAGGAGCAGTTAGTATTGACATCAACATCAAAGACTCCTATCCCACAGGATAAAGCAGGTAAAAGAAAAAGAGAAGAAGGATCACCTTCAGTGACTGACACTACAAGAAAATAATTCAAAATAATGTACAGAAAAAGGACCAAGCTGAATCCTAAAGCTAGTACAGACAAAGATTCTAGAAAAGAAGTTGATGTGGTCACTAAGGAAACACCTTCATCTTCTCAAGTAGGTGGCCAACCCACTACTTCTCCTACAACTTCTTCACTATCACATGACCAACAATAGGCTATCTAGACAACTAAGGTTGTCCAAGGTGAGAAGGAGAAGACAATATTTGACACATTTAGAGAGATAAATTTAAAAAATGAAATCTTGAATAACAACACCTATAGTCAATTCTGGAAGTAGAATTCCAGTTCTCAAAACAAGTTTCTATCAACATTTAATTCTAAGAAAGGTAATATGCAGATGGCCTTCCTTGAGGCCCAGATTTCACAGCTGAAGTCAGCAGATGATTACAAGAAGAAATCTTTTGAATTCGACATAAAGGACATTCATCCCATTGATCAAATGGAGATGCACATGTAGACATGTGAAATGATCTCTTCAACTATGACTAACACAACAATGAGTTTTTCCAACTTGCAAGTTTCTTTGGCCAATATCCAGTCACAATTAAAAATGGAGAAAATCTCTTCTCTTGCTAAAGATACAAGGATTAAATCCTTAGAATATTTGGTGGTTAATATAGGATATGACCCATCAAATATGAAGGCTGCAGAGAAGATAATAAAAAAGAAGAATTATGACATAGAAGGATTGAGAAAACAACTAAAACTGTCAGCTACAAAAGATCATCTCACCAAAGACATTGAGGAGACAGAAACCCAAAATATTGATATGATGAAGCTCATCATGGACAAAAATGCACAGATAATATAAAAGGAGACCGAAATGGAAAATATGATCAAATAAAAGGAGCAAACTACAAAAATATCCATGGTTCCATTAGATGATGTACCTCTTATAGCCATTGCTACAACTATAGCCTATACTACCAAACAATAGATGGTGCAGAGCACTTGACAAAGGTAGTGGAAAATCTGTTTATTCAGATAGAGGAGATCAAGAAACTATAGGATCAAGTCAAAGTATTGCAAGACCAGAGGACAAGGAGTGAAGCTTCTCATTCAGCAAAAGCACAAAGAGCTAATAAATTGATATATATATATATTGCAGAATTTATAGAGAGAATCATCAATAGGAAAAACCTTGGCCCAAGCCAAGGAAATCATCTGGGAAGTTATTGTAAACTCCTTTAATGAGATCTGGCCCTGTATCCAAATCATCTTTGAGAAAAAGGAGCTGATAAAAAAGGCCAATGATGCTATCATAGACATCAAACAGGAGCTTGGAGAGATGCCTATAACAACAAACAAAATTTTCAAGTGCATGAAATCCAAGAACATATATGAGTTAGATGACTTGGGAGTAGATGACAAGATAGAAACCATCCTAGAAGTAAAGAGGATTCTTACTAAGAAGAATCTTGTTGTTCAGCTGGAAGAAAAGTGCCACAGTTTAGAGATAGAAGTCAATAGGTTTTTCACAAGCATAGATCCTTTAATGCAGAAGGGTCTGCCTTCTTTTTTTGTAATTAATGATAAGTTGATAACTCATGAAGACTATGTAAAGAAGTTAAAGGAAATAGCCAAGGACAACACCAAATTTTCTAGCATCAAGGGCAGTATGACAGGAAAACCATTTTTATAAGAAATGAGTAATGAATTCTTTATCCAACATGAGGTAAATCACATCTTTTTGGTAAAGCCCACTTTTGCAAGATATACTAAAGTCGATGAGATGTACCAAAAGGTGATTAAGTTGAATATCCCAGATGAACATCGATGGGATAAACTCTGTGAGTTATAGGATTAGACAGTAATTGAGAGACAACCATCATCAGTGAGTGCATCAGCCAACGCATCCTAGAAATAGGTCCATTCAACAACTATTTCGTCCAAAATAGTGCCAGCATTCCAGATCATCTCCACCTAGCCTATTATTTTGTAACAGTTAGATTTTGTTGTTCAATATTATGCTAATAATACACTGTCTATTGAGACATCATTTATGTAAATATTTTTGTAAAATTAGTATAAATACTTTGTTGTTAAAAGTATTATGGGTTGATTAATGAGTATATTTTTCCACTGAACATTGTAATTTCCATTTTTACCGAAGCATCAATAATACCAGGACTTTTCATAGGATTCATGTGGTGTATTCAATGGTGATGTTTTTCTTCTGTAACTGTGTTATTTCATTGTTTTTCCTTTCTCTGTTAATCTGAAAATCTTAATTGTATAACAGAAACTGTGATGAATAGGATATATTAAATAGAACACCTTATTCTAGCTGTTTGCAGTTTACATGTTTTCCACTGAAGTCAGATTGAAGAATACTTAATTGTTGTTCAATCTCTACTGAATTCCACATTTCTTCCACTTTCATAATTCACTTAAAATCTTAAAAGATCTAGTTAATGGAACCTGTCTTGCCCTATGAGACTCTTTCAAAAATTGGTTCATATCAAGTTATATATTTTTAACTCCATAACCCAATGGGAATATAGCCATTTAATCAACCAAACAATCAAAATCAAGCAAACAATCAAGTACAATTATAACTAGCCTAAAATTCATTAAAAAATAGCTAAATTTTACAGAGAGATCCCTCTCTGAACCTGGCAGGGCTAGATCCCAGCTTTCAAAGTGGTTTTGATGTTGTTCTCTGTGTTTATTATCACAATCTCGTAAATTACAAAATGATAACATATTAGTGACTCCATTGAGGAATAGTTGAAAATATTGAAATTTTCTTCGAATTCATAATGCTAGTTAAAAAAGTGTATGATAGGAATATTTTGAGATATTTTTTCCTTTTAATTTTTGTAAATAGTAAGTGTGTGTGTGCCTTAGCTTTCAATTCTAGATCCCAAAAGAGATTACACTAGATCTCATCCTTATCCAAAGCATGCAGTTATTGTTGATGATCCTGAAAAACTGCGAAGAAGAAAAAGCATAGTAGAGAGCCAAGGAAGTAGCAACCCTCCCCATAGAGTCAATTCTCTCCCAAAAGACTTTGTTACTCTACAAGACATTCAGTTTGACTTACCTTTTGAACATAGTTTATTTATAACTAATTCATCCAACTGGGTAGATCAAATAGTGGTAGACCAAGCTACTTTAAGGCGTTAGAATTTTGAAGTAGAATCTGCCCAACCTGATATTGACCTTTAGATTATTCAAGATTTTGATAAATTGTAAGGTTTAGTTTGAGTTATTGACCTTTCTGTTCATGAGCCCTATGTCCAATAGTTTGTTGAACTCTCTTTTTTGACTTCTTTTGCAGAATCAACCACCTCATCACAATATGTGCATCCTAGATCAGCTAGTGCTACCGCTTCTATAGTTTCCACTACTACTCCAGTATTTTCTCATCAAGCAACTCAAACCCCATCCTCTCCCCAATATTCATACACAATCCAACCTTCATCCTCACCAAAACCTCAACCTTCAGTTCAGCTTCCACCTCTAATTCAACCTCCACCTTTCATCCAACAACCACCTTTGATCAATCCCCATATTGCTCATCCTCATATCCCTATAATGGCAGCCATATATGCTCCTCTTGTTCTTCAATCCCCTTTGGAAAACATGCCACAAGACTATCAGACAAGGATTCCACAATTTGATGGAACTGCACCTATCACTGCCCAAAAACATGTAGATAGGATGAATGATAGTTTTTACCTTCATGAAATATATGAGTAAAATGTAAAAATGAGGTTGTTTGCACAAAGTATCACTGGAGAGGTTAGGAAATGGTTTAAAGCTTTGCCCACTACTAGCATAAATAATTTCCTTTCATTCTATCAGAAGTTCCTTAACAGGCGGGGAATTAAAAAGAACCCTCTTCAGATTTTATCTGAGTATGAAAGCATTAGGAAGGCACCGGGGGAAAGTGTTCAGGATTATTGCACTATATTTAATAGTGTATACAATGCAATTCCTGCCAACATTAAACCACTACAAGGCTTAGCCTTAATTAAATTCCCAGATGGATTTGAGGAAAATATTTCTTACCAGCTTGGAGAGAGAAATTCATCCACATTAGAAGAAATGCAAAGGGATGCAGTGAGTGTAGAAGCAAATATGTTAGCAAAGAGGGTTATAATTAGATTTGAAAGGAGAGTGACCATGAAATAAGAGCCCTAAACTTCTTCTGATGATGCCAAAATTGATTCATTAGTTAGAACAATAGAAAAAATTATGGAAAGGATTAATCTAATTGAAAGGGTCGTTCCTAGAGAAAATCAGCTAGCACCTCAAAATCTTAGAATAAATCCTCCTCAAATCAATGAGGTAACAAAGGGGCCCTGATCAACAAATTAGACCCAATAATTATGCTGATGATTATGGGAAAAGAGAAAAAGGGGTATAAGATAACTAAATCAATTTGATGGGTATTAATGAGGATGAGACTTTTTTTCTTACTCAAGAAGAATAAGATCTTTTTCAACTTTCCCAAACTGAACTTGATTCAGAAGAATTAGATGATTAAAAACATGGATTTGAAAATTCTATTATGGAATTCCATAGGAAATATAATATTAGGAGTAAGAAAACCTCAGATGCTCCAAAAAAAAAGAATTCTGAAAATCCTATCAAGAAAACTTATGATACCATTGTGAAGAAAACCCCAGATAATTCTGCCAAGAAAACTATTGATAGTTATGGCAAAAAAACAATGGAAATTGCTTCCAAAAAGATAGTTGAGAATACTTCCAAAACTACTCAAGTGGATATCCCAACCACCATTCACCAAAATGAACCTATATCAAAATAAATTGCTAATAAATCTGATTTCTGAACTTAAATAAATTTCAAACATCATTCAACATTGAAAATGAATTAGCAAAACTAAAAATTCCCATTCCCTTAATAGATTTAATGAAAAAAAATATATACATAACTCAGGTTATGAAGGCTCTAAACATAGGGGAAAACACTGATACTATCAATTTGAATGATGATCAGGCTGAACTCTTATTTGGGCTAGACTTTGATGGTAAACCATAGGAAGGAGGATTTCCTCCATTCTATGTTAGCCTCAACGTTCATGATAATATTCTCCGTAATTCTATGTTAGATTCAGGTGATTCACACAATTTGATGCCCAAAGCTGTTATGGTGAAGCTTGCTCTTGACATTGCTCGGCCTTACAAAGACTTATATTCATTTGATTCCAACAAAGTAGGATGTCTAGGTCTCATTAAATATCTATGTGTTACTTTAGCTCAAATCCCAGCTAAGAGTCTAGTAATGGATATATTGGTTGCAAATATACCCCCTAAGTATGGCATGCTATTGTCATGCTCATGGGGAGAAAAATTACAAGGGACCCTACAAATGGACATGACTTATGCTACCATATCAGTGTTTGGTGAACAAAGAATACTATATAGGGAAACTTTAATGAAATTCATGGTGAGTAGTCAAGATAAACCACATAACTATCCTCCTTTATCTGTCCACTTAGATTTAGAATCTTTCATTCTTTATAATGATGGAGATATCAATACTCAGGTTACCAATGCAGAAAATGATATTTGTGAAACACATGAAAAACAAACACAAATAGTTGAACAAAACACTAAACTTGAACCAATTTGGAACATGAGTTTTGATGGATCTTGTAGTAGAGAGGGTTTTGGAGCAGGAGTGTGGGTTTCAAACACAGAAAACAACCATGCTAAAGGTCATTCATATAAGCTAAATTTTCAATGTACCAATAACATAGCCGAGTATGAACCACTTCTGTTAGGATTGCAATAGTTGAAAAGATTCGGTGCTAAAAGAATTTCCATTCATGGAGATTATGAGTTAATTATAAAGTAGATTAAAGGAGAATAATCTGCAAAGCATCTTAGATTGAGAGAATACAGAAATGATGTGCTTGATTTTCTAGAAACTTTTGTAGAATATGATCAGCTATTCCTAGAAATCAGAATATCCTTGCAAATGGTCTAGCTTTTTTAGGAAGCGAATGCAAAATTACTCACCCCAATAAACAATACACAATGGAAGTGAAACATTAGCCAGCTATACCAGATAATATGAGGTATTGGAAAGTGTTTGGAAATGAAAAACAAATTGAAAACTTTCTGTAGTCTAAAGATGAATATGAAGAAAATAACATATATTTAGAGTGTGAAATATAAAATCAAATAGTTGTACATACTAATGTAGGAAATTAGTTGGATGATTCAGATGTAAATATTCATGTAGATAAAGTTGTAAATAACTTAGAATTTCATGAAATAGATCCCGAAAAATAAGAGTTTGAAACACTTTAGTTAAATGATAACGTCTTACCTAGAGGTTTGGTTCCACTAGAATAATTATTTTATTTCAATGATGTAGCTAAAAAGCCAAAGATAGAGCCCACAGGGGAAAATGTATAAGAATGTAATATAGGCAGTGAAAAGGATCCTAAAATGATATAACTGTCAAAATCACTGTCTATTATTCAAAAAAAAAAAATACATGAAGCTTTATTCAAATAATTCATTGATGTCTTTGCCTGGAGCTATGAAGACCTCAAAGCATATGACACTAGTATTATATAGAATAAAATCCCAATCAAGGAAGATAAAAAACCATTTAAACAGAAACTTCGTACAAAAAATCTAGTTCTGTTGCCTCTAATTGAGAAATAAATTAAAAATATGTATGATGATAAAATCATAGTTCCTCTTAGATACACTAAATGGGTGTCTAACATAGTGCCTACTAGGAAGAAAACGGGAGAAATCAGATTATGCATTGATTTCAGAAATCTAAACAAGGTCTCTGTTAGAATGAATTATTAACACAAGTGTACAAAAATATCTCACTTTAGCTACACATGACAAACAACCCTAACAATAAAGATGACTGTCTAAATTCTTTAGTTGTGCAATAGACAGTTGAAACAAATGTAAAACAAACCCAGATCTATGCAAATAAAGTAGCTAAACAACAAAATGAAATAAGATTTTATCCAAAATATCTAATGGACAAGACCAGAATTATAAAGAATTTTTTGTATTATATTAACACTTGGGAAGGGAACTAGAATGATGTTACCAGTCCCCCTCAATGGGATGGGTTCTTGGATATCCTCAAACACTTCAGCTTTAGGGTTTCTCTCTCAATGGTGTAGAATACCCAAGACATGTAGAACTCAAAGAGAGCTCAATAAGAAAAAATAAAATAAAATTAAATCAAAGTATGACAATGATAAGAGAATCAAAGTCCGGCCATGATAAAAGGATCAAAGGTAAGAAGTGAATGGAAAAAACTCCTATTTATAATGAAATATTGAGTTATTCTTGATAATGGTGCATAGTAAAGTAGTATTAACCAAGATCTAGATCTAACTGCTTGGAATATTTTATTATATTTTGTTGGAGGGAAAAGGAATTTAAATTGGTTAAATCCCTTTATTTAGAAACAATAAACAAATAAAATATTTATTTATCATTTCAAGGATGGGATCAAGGAATAATTTAACAAAGAATGATTTATTTTATTATTCCTAAATGATTTAGTCAAATTTAACGAGGAATATTAATTAAATAATGATTTAATTAATTATTCCTAGAGAATAGTAAGATAAATAATGATTTATCTAATTATTTACTATTAATCGGGTTAAATATGACCAATAATAATATTAAAAAGAGGTTTAATTAATTATTCCTAGAGGAAAATCAAAGAAATAAGGATTTATTTAATTATGCCTCATGGGATTTTCTGTTTGGACCATAAGTAACTTAATAAACTATGGTTTATTAAATTATTTCTTATAGTGAAAGTAATTTTTCTATGGTAAAATTGGTCTTACATGGTGTATTTCAATCCATCTAATTTTAAATGGTTAGATGACCAAAAATTGGTGTAACAGATTGCCCCCCAACATGCGAGCATTAGGAGCTAATCGTATGACTGAAGTACGTTGTAAGAACACAATCACTAGACACAGAATGTGAGTCATAGAGGGAGAGAGACGTAGGCGAAGTGAAGCGCAAGAGGACGATAAGCCTGAGGGGGTGAGATCGACAAAGCTAAGTCTCCTTTAATGTTTGGGTACCTATTCTCAATGAGAGGGGGGAGGCATACCTATACCCGCCAAGATGAAAAAGTACAAAGAATAATGCATCACCTAGTAAAATGAGTCTGAGATATAAAGTACATGATATGCTAGCGTAAACAATGGCCAGACAAAAATATAATGCATCCCACATACATACTATGCCTGGGACAACAACCAGGACTAAATACAATAATATCTGAGTACATGAGATATAATAACAACCAGAGAAGCCCTGATAAACAAGAAAGGGCTCTGAAAATATAAATGGATCATCTAAGTGATACATGCATGCTATAGGCACTGCATGTGGTTGGGGCTGAACCCATCAAATCTGCGGAGCTACATCTGAGGTTGTAGAAGAGAATGAGGTCATTCAGGCATGTGGGGGGATACCTAAAGGGCCACCCCCTCATGAGGTCTGAAACATCTCACACACACCCGGGAACCACTGGATTAATCCACTAGATCAGAAAACTATCGAGTATATAAATCTCAATCATGCTGAAGTGGAGCGGATGAGAAAAAATCAAGTCAAAGGGAAATAAAGAGTCCCTTTGCATTATTTGAGGCATCGAACAATGATGGAAGCCGAAACCAAGATACACTGCCCTCTAGACATGCCTTCTGGAATGAATGTGCTGATGTCGACAGAAGTAGGTCTGCCATAGGTGAGGCAATGAGGGTCCTCAACTAAGGCACGAGGGAACATAGTAGAGTGACTGATGGAATGACACCAGGGATGATGATGGAATGGAGGATACTAAGTATAAAATAGATGACTTCCCTTATTAGAGCGTAGAAAGCATGGATGACCTGGCAGCGACTGACTCGACTCCTAAGGGGATGGGGGACAGTGGGACTGAAGGCCAAAATGGGCTACATGAGAAAGGTACAAGGAATGAATGGATGGAATACTATAATGGGAGGAAAAAAGGGACTTGGGACAAACTCCATGAATGCGATGATGACTCAACTCGGATGCTTTGAACAACGGCGACTCGATGATATTGTCACACAAAATAGGCTCGGTGGGGACCATAAAAACATGAGAAAAATATGGTTATGCATGATGGAAATTGACACAAGCGTCAAAAAGTATGAAGGCTAAGTGGTGCCCCAAGTACAAGTGGCGCAAGTGCAAAAAAATCGATTTTGAGAGGCGGCGAAGTGACCCTTCATGGAAAAAGGCTTCCAGATGAAGTATCAAGTCACAAAAAACAAACAAATAACCATTTTAGATCTCAGTGAGATATTTCCAACGGTGATGACGGTTCGTCAAATGGAGCTACGGTTTGGTTGCAATTGGATAAAGAAAAATTAGGGTTTTTCTTTCAATAGGGAAATTTCCCTCCAGTTTGATTCATGTGCAAGTGTAGCTGTGATGAATGTGGAGAGGAGGAAAAGGCCCTAAATTTTGTAGCATTCATAGGGGATAAACCGACCATCGAAATCGAGATCCTTCAGTAGCAGGTTGGTGGCCTAGCCATACTATTCAATTTCGGCGGTTTAGAATTTATGATTAGGTGCCTAGAGCCCTGGAACAACACTATGCCCCTCCTCATGGTCAGCTCGCACCTTTTGGGGCTTGTTCTGTGACCTGGGTAGCAGGTTTCAGAGGAAAATTGTGAGTTTCCAAAATTTGGGTTTTGTCTTTTTTTTGGCTGGGAACTAAGTCTTGATATTTTGTAGGCAGTTTTTCCTTCCTCTAACTAACAAATTGTCGATTTTGTGTAGGTATGGCAGAGTTAAAGATCGTCTGGAGAGAGAGAGAGATCTTGAGGTGCTTCGTTCTAAGATCCATGGGATCAGGCTGTTTGAGGCACACTCGCAAGGTATGGGGTGCTCAAGTTGCTTAAGAACCCCTTGATGAGGGTAGGAGAGCCCTTTTTACAAGGATAGTCAACTATTGGGACTCCAGATCGAGTTGACTATTCATGAAATTCATTTCTTGACCGGTCTCCCACCATTGGGGATGGTGGGAAATATCTAGCCGGTATTATCGTGGGGGAAGAATATCTATAAGTTTGTGGATTGCCATTGTTGACCAGATGTTCATGTCAAGGGCACAACTATATCGATCGGAGACCTATAGAGACTAGAGACTCTGGACGTCGCCGCAATAGTGTTGCGGATCTTGGGCAACCAGGCCTTCCAACACATCACCGAAGGGCAGATGATGCTTGTTGAGAGTGTGTTGAGAGCGACCTACTATGGGTGGGCCCAGATGATGTTGCTATCGTTTAAATAATAACTTTCACTATGCAAGCGACAAGTGAATCAATACTGTGCTTTTGGGACAATGTTGTGCTCATTCGTCTTTCAGAAGATCCCCACACTTAGACATCATGTATAGATCTAGGATGGGGGCCAATGGGAGCCCAAGATGTGCCACTGAGGGTGACTACTGAGGAGAGGAGGAGGCAGGGGAGTTGAGCGGGTGTTATGACTCAAATTATTTGCACATTGGGACCAAATGCCATTGTATATAGACGACTATCCATATAATGGGATGAACCATTAGGGGGGCCCGGACTTGCCACTTCTGCCTGGTCGAGCATGGAGACCAAATCGTAAGTGACGAGTTGTTATATTTCATGATGAATTTAAAGTTTTAGAATGATGTGTATGGTACTGATTCATGAATTTTGGTATGCAGATATAGCATCGGTGAGACCGACTGGGTATATGGGATGACCCACAACACTAGGGGCTGCAGAGTCTAATACATCTAGAGGAGCTGAAAAAGAAGATTTAGAGGAACTATTGGAGGATGTCTACCATAGATGCGAGCTGTTGATGACCAGGGTATTAGAGCATGGATGGAAATATCTAGATGATCGCTACATTGAGGCATGTATTGGTTTACCCTTGGAGTGGCGAGAGGTCATGCGGCGCATGGCAATGTCCGGACAGGGTATGCAGGATCTGCAGGCTACAGGAGCCGATTCATTGGCTCTTGACCCTCCAGATAGTGATTATATGTAGGGGCATGAGGTACCCCCAGTGATTTTTGTAACATGCTATGAGTATGTTGGATGTTTTATATTATAGGAGTAAAAAACATTTATGATTTTGTGGACACATATTATGGATATGCATATTTTTATATATGACAAGTATGTGGCTCACCATTTTTTTATTGTTATTTTCTTGTGTTAAATGCATGTGATAAGTGCCAATATAGAATATTGTTTGCAATGCTATCTACATAGTGATTTTGGGCTCTAGGTAAATGACTGAAAGTAATGGTTTCAAATTCATGCATTAAGAGTTTCACTTGTAAATATCTTCTAACAAGGACTTGGTTATGCACACGATAAATGTCATTCAATTTTCTGAAATGTAACAGGGAATCTAAACAAACATGAACATGAAGGATGCGATGGTCAAGGGAATCGAATAACAAACATATCACTACATCATATTCATCCTGATTATTGGTGGTAGATCCATACATACGCTGTTGGAAAGGACAAATGAATGTATGGGGGTAAAAATGGCCCAGGCTGCCGAGGCTAGATTCCGTGAGTAGCGTCTTGCATTGTCGGCATAGCTGATGTATGGTGTGGATAAAGGATCCATATGAAAGGCATCACAAGACAACAAAGGAGAAGATGATGGAAAATTCAAGAAACCTGAATGCATGGTAGAAATAAAGCACACATGGGGGATGTTATGGGTAAAACTTCTATGCCCCTTACCCTTGTTAAATATATGGTCAATACATGGTGTAAGGAGGTTGTCGTGGGGACAAGATTTATTTACATCACGAAAGTCCATACAGACATGAATGGTGCCTGTTTTCTTGAGAGTGGGATAGGAACAACCATCCTTCTTGAGCTTATCGATTTCGGTTTTGATAGCCTCTTGCCGAGAAAGTTGCCACAACTTTTGACATACATGGTAGGCATTGGGCCATATGTCAATATGGTTTTCAACAATGGCTGGATCAAGTTTGGGCATATATGAATAGGACTTGGCTGAAAAATTATAGAATTCTTTGAGTAGCTTGGTGTAAGCCTTAATTTTGTCCAGGGCACAAAGTGCCCCCAAGGCAATGTTTTCTTCATCGAAAGCATCAGGTGCAGGAATGGTATTTCTAAACTGATCGAACTCATTGAGATGAAGTCTTTAGACTCCACAACGTATTGATCATGGAACTTCTACGGAGAGAAGTACGCACGATGGTGCATATCATCCCAAGGAAAGTTAGGGGTGGTCATTACTTCCATAATGTCCTCATCATAGTGAAAGATGGGGGGACTGGCAGAAGAAAGACCACATGACACAATGGGGCTACTTGACACATCATCATGAGATATTTTGTTCACATACACATCGCTATGGAGGGTATACAAAGGGCTATTAGATGAAACATATACCGATGTTAAGCCCAAGGTGATCACCGAAGGAGGTTCAGTCAAAACAGAAGGGAATGCCCCTAAGGGGTTTCTACCTAGGATCTCATGGATGATGACAAATAGAGGATGGTGGCCAAAGGTTCCATCATCTCGACATCTGGAGGAGGTATTAAAATGTCCTCTAGTTCAAGCTGAGCCAAATGCATGAGTAGAGGAGTAGCGGGTTCACTACGTTCAACCTTGTTTTAGCGGACGGCTTCAAGGGTGTTGCAAAAATATTTGAGATGAGGACAAAGGTGAGAATAGTGGCCATAAAGACCACACAAAGCACAAGGGTGATTCATGTGCAACTTTTTTAGTTTCTTAGCTGAATCAGGTAAGGTAACATGTACCTCCAGGATATCGGATTCAGGAAATGTTTCGTTGACCACATGTTTGAGAAGAGGAAGTTCAAGAAAATTCTGGGTAGCATGCCTAAAAACATCACACAAACCACACGGAGGTGACTTCTTTGGAGGCTTAGGAGGAGCAGGAGTTTTTTGTGCAACCTTATCCTTAGGTTCCTTCTTTTTGTCTTTTCCCCCTTTACTAGATGCTTTTGCAACAAGAGTAGGTTCCTGTTGAGGATGAGGCACATAAGCAAAGGTAGGAGTCATGGTGACCGATTGGACTGAGGTCAAAGCGGTATAAGGTTTGAGTTGACCAGGCGGGGTTTCGGCTGGGGGATCAATGTACCAGATTGGGATCCCAAGGGTAAAATTGGGAAGGCTCAGTGTAGCCATAATAGGCACTGAAAAGACTCTAAAAGGAGGAGCGAGAATGAGTATCTAACTGCAAGGGTAATGGCCTGACAGAATGGCTCCCAACTGGTTAATTCTAGGGGGAACCATTCTTGGTTGAAAAAAGAGTGTAAGAGACACTAGCAGAAGAGGAAGGCTCTTGAAAGGAAGGCCCTGTAGGCTCTGTCAAGTGACCACTAGTAGGTTGCAGAGGTGTAGGCTGCTGGGTAGTTGAGCTAGACCTCTTGTGGCTAATCCAAGGTGATTGCATCGTGCAAACATTCAGTGAGCTGGGATTTGCGACAAGAGGGTAGAGACCAGGGAAAGCACCTATAAAGGTGGAATATTTATAGAATCTAGGTGAAACAATGGTAAGAGGTGTGAATTATTTCTTATCGGCCACCAAATATATGATAGACTCGGGGGATAGCCGAGACTTCAGTTCATAATATGTCAAATGATCAATGGTAACGATATTTCCATTGTGAGGAAAGCACATATTACGATGAACCACAGATGCGATAGCATACATCGCATAGGTGTAGCTACAACCCAATAGGATGTTGTAATCCAAGGGTGAATCAATGAATTCAATGTCAATACAAACAGTCTTTCCTGCAAGAGTGACAAGAAAATTGCGGTACATGCCAAGGGGTTGAAAATATTGACCATCCCAAGCACGCAAAGTGATGGTGGATGGGGCTAACTCAGGTGATCTGAGTTTATTCCAAACAGAGGTGGACATCACGTAGGTGGATGTGGCCTCATCAATGATACATCGCAAGACATGGGCATTACGAATCTTGACTAGTATTTGGAAGGCGACAGATGAAGGTAAACAGGGATGATCTGACTTGTCAACATTAAAGACGATCAAACGATCATTTGAAGGATCCACATCGCCCAGAGTAGATAATAGAGCTTTACGTCGTGAAGGGCATGCCTGGAGGACTTCCAGCATTGACATATCAACAGGAGATTGTGCTAAGTCATCTATTATGTTGTAATTATGGGTAGCTTTTGTAGAAGCAGTAGTTCGGCATAATGGCCCTTTGGGGATCTTGGGAAGGACCTCTACTCGTGGCCGAGGGATCTGTAAAGGGGCATCAAGTGTTGAACTGGACTTCGTGGAAACTTTGGTTTGAGACTCGGTTGCAGAGGGAGCAGGTGGCTTTCCATCTTGGCGTGACCGAGTTTGAAGGTTGACATCATCGATATTAACCACTTCAGAATTCATCATGAGAATTTGGTAATCAAAGGTACCTGACTGAGAGTTTTTAGGAGGGGCCTGACCTTGAGGGGGTTGGGCATCCACATATCCTTGTTGAGGGAAAGGATTAGTAAAAAAAACTGGCTGAATAAGCGGAGTATTTGGAGGAGCCAAAACCATGGCTTGCTTTCCTCTAGATGTTGCTTGTGCTTCCCACAACTGATGCATTTGGGGTAAAAGGGGACAATCATGAGTATAATGGCCATGGAAACCACAACAAAAACAAGGCTTGTTTGTATGAAGAGGCATGTCCTATTTGGGTTGATTTCCCTGTTACTCGTTGTGAGTGTTTGGCAGGTTCCCTTGGCGCCCTTGATTACCCTGCGCTGGTTGATTTTGGTTGCCTTTCCTCTTTTTCTTAGAATTTGGAGGATTGGTCACACTCTGTTGCACATACACCTGAATTAGAGGGGGAGGTGGTTGCTACGGTGGATATTGAGATGGAATAGGAGGCTGGGGTGCTAATGCTGGAGCGGTTAGAGCACTGGGCTATTGATAAGGATAAAAAGGAGGTTGAGAAACATTGGGGTAAACAAGTTGAGCAACTGTAGGCCCTGGCATCAGTTGATGCAATGGGGAAAATGTGCTTTGTCCTGGATACATTTTTCCAGGAGGGGGATAAGTGCTAGAGGAGCTAGCCCCTCCTGGAGGGAAACCATAAAACATAGGAGGATGAGTACATGGATGTCAAAGAGATCCAAAGATGTCGTCGGAGAGATGAGATGCCCCCGGTGCATTGGCACCACTAGGTCTAGGAAGATACAGTAAGATGGTATAAACATAACTAGAATGGGTGTAGATAAAGTCATATTTCAACGCGATTTGGAGAACTTCTTCCCATTTCTGAGGAAAGTGAGATGCGACATCTGTACCAATAGAAAGAAAAAGCATCCTGAGAAACAAATCCATATAGACACGGTCGTCGAATGTGGGATTTCAATGAAGCTCCTGCTTCTACACCATTCTTGGACATGGTCAGAAAGGTGCGTGTCAGAAGTTTGAAAAAATGTGGTCAACAATTCAGTACCATTATCATATCGAAGAGGTAACTGGAAGTAGGACATAAATGCTTTAGCAAGAGTCACAAAAGTGGAATGTGAGGCAGAGGCCTGGTTCACATACAATTTTTCAGAATCTCCAGTGAGCGTACGCTAGAATAACCAAAGACAGATAGAGTCACCTGTTATCACTCAAAAAAAATGAAGCATGATTTGACAAAGTCCTAGAGGTTCATATGTCAAAGGTAGGGTTATAGGATTCATTTTTCATTACTTGGTCAAGGAAAATTTTTAATTTTTTTTATTTAGCCTATCCTAAGGTCTAAACCCACCCTCTTTAAAATCCCCTCATGTCACATCAATCATAATTTTCTGACATTTTTCATTTCCCAAGGTTATAGCACCGACAATTTCATTTTAGCTAAGGAACCACACTTTCGTAGAGAAATACACAGAGCAATTGCACTTTTCGCTACGAAACTGCTAATATTTTCATAGCAAAAGTGCCTAGAAATACACTAGGAGTGCTACGAAAATAAGTTTTCTTGTCTATCATGTCAAATTAGTTGTTAGGTGTCAGAAAATGATTTGAAAATGATAAGTTAGATGCCATTCGAGTCAGTTAGGGTAAATATCAAGGTACATAGTCAGGATTGAAGTCATCATCTCCATTTTAAGCATGTATGAGTCATAATTTTGTTATGAGTGGTCATCGAACTTCAAAATATTTCAAAATTGAGTCATTTTTAATTCTCTATTCCTTCTTTGCATATTATTGAGCTCTAGAGAGCTATTTCATTGAGCCCAAGCTGTGGCTGGTTTTTTCAAAGGTTTGCATATCAATGATTAAGAGAGGTAGAGAAGACATTATCAAGCGAGGCAGAGAAGACATTATCAAGCGAGGCAAAGAAGATTTTAAAAAATCATGGCTGCAAAAAGGAAGTCAAATAAATGTGGCCACTATCTTAGATATGATCCATCAGATATGAACCTGATAAACAAAGACCCAACAACTGTAAAAGTCTTCAGAAGGATAGGATGTTTACAATTTTGTGAAAGAACACAAGGATGCCATGTCCAGGTTTCCAAATAATTTTCCCTAAACTTCAATGGAACAAAAACTAAAGTGGGGATGCTAAATATCACTATTACACCAAAGATAATTGTAGCAGCAACAGGGAGTCCAAGAGGACAAGAAAAATGGTTCAAAGGGTTCAAATTCAACATGGAGGAATGCAAAGAGTTTATCAAGCCAAAAAGCAGTGAAGTTGACCTTACAAATGCCTTTCCAAGGAGCTACATGAAGGACAATTTCTCAAAGCTGCTGCTCATTATCCAGAAATATTTCACATGTGAAGGAAGATATCATAAATTCTATGCTTATCATTTCAAGCTTCTCCTACACTTTGTTGGTAATATATCTCTTGATATGCCTTTCTATTTACACAAAATTTTAGCAAAAATGGCAGATAAAGTTCAAGAAAAATATGAGGGAAGTGAAACTTCATTTTTTCATCATGGCTTAATAAACTTTACTTTCGGCATAATTCTCTTGGAATGGTGGCCTAATTGTTTGGTCTGGGGTTGTTTCTTTTGTTTTTCCAGAATTTACGTTTTTTCTAAAATTGGGATTTCTAATCTATTGTTGGTTATCCCACTGAGGTCTTATCTCTATATTATGTAGTCTTTCAATCACTCTTTCTAAGGTTTTAGTTATAACATCCATTTTTGTGTCTGAATTAGCATTTTCTTCTTTAATGGTCACTCTTCTTTCATTTATGAGTCTATCTTTTCTAGCTAAAATGTTCACTTCTACACTAACTGCATCAATTTTCATTTTTCTAAGGTGTCTACATCTCTTTCCCTTAATTGATATGCCATATCTGTATCAAATCCATCAGGGAATTTGAGCAGAACTGAATAAGAAGTAGGTTTTAGATTTGCAGGGATAGAATTATAGACATGATTATATCTGGTGCAGTAATCTTGGACTAACTCATTTGGAGCTCTTTTTAAGGAATCAAATTCAAACAAAATTTGGAGGGGGTTCTTTTTATTTTCCCATTTATTTAAAACAAATTAAAAAAGACAGCTAAATCAGTTACACTACCATCAGCTAAATCTTTAAACCACTTCTTCACTGCTCCTGTTAAATTTTGTGCAAATAGTCTCATTTGAACATCTGAGTCATCAATTTCATAAATTTCAAAGAAGTTTATCATCTTAGTAATATGTTGCTGAGCAGTATATTGGGTAGTGCCATCAAAAAACGGTATTTTATTTTGATAGTCTTGTGGCATGTCATGAAGATACTATGGTAGGATAAGGGGAGCATATCTAGCAGCCATAGCTTGGCTAGAAGGTAAGGTAGAACTGCTTGGAGCTATGCTGGAAATGATAGTGGATGAACTAAAGATTTTATTTGAAGTGCTGGGAAATGAGGATGATGTATTCAAGAAATAAAAAGGTGAACTGATGGATATATTGGATGAAGTGATTAGTGGAAATAATACTCTAGGATGAAGAGGTAAACTAGGGATAAATGGATCTATAGATGAGCTGGTAGTAGAATTTATGAATGATGTAATAGTATAAAGAGATGAATCTCTAGCTGGGATTATTATGGTGTGTAATTGAGAAACTGGAGGTCTGTTTTCATAAGTCAACAAATGAGCTAATTCAATAGCTTCATCAATATCCTTTAGAATAGTAAAATTAATTTCTTCAACTTTAGTCTGATATTCAGATTTCTTAGATTTAGAACTTAATGCAATAGATTTTTGTTTTGCATTAAAAAAAGAAATAAAAGTAGGGAATAAACAGTAGTTTTTAAATCACTTTCAGATTTACTTTTAAATAATGAATGCTCAAATTTCAATTCAAAATCAATATCTTGCAGACTCACTAATTCTCTTGGTAATGAATTGTCTCTTATTAATGAGATTTCAACCTCTAAGTTTTCTGTTTGTTTTTTCTTTTTACCAATTCGGTTTGGGTCATCTACTATAACAACAGGCTTAGGATCCGAGTTAGACTTGGTATAATAGACTTTCCTAGAAGCCAGAATTACAAATTTTCAATACCCACAACCTATAAAAGAAATTTTAAAGTAAAAATATAAATTAAATGATTCCTTTAAGACTAATTTTATGACTGAGGACTGGTCTGCGAAACTAGAGATTCTGGGTTCGATCCCCAGTATGGTCGCCAGTAATGTTGTCACTCTAGTCAATTATTAAGTTGTGGGATTTTGTTTTTTTATTCAAAGAATACTAGAGGTAACCACAAACCTACTTCAAACTCTAGGATCTAGCCTTCCTAGGGTTCAGAGAGGGCTCTCTCTTTCAAGTTTAACTTTGTTTTAATTTATGAATATTAGGCTAGCTATGAAAGTACAATTTTGGTTTGGTTTTCTTGGATTTGGTGGGAAAATTTCACTTGGAGGGATAGATAGAGGGAAATCTACTTGTCCATTTGGATATGGAGTCTAAGTCAAGCTAGTAGAATTGGGATAAAGGCCTAAAAGGTTAAATGTCTTCAGGGAAAGATAGATAACCCTTGGAGATCTTGGAAAATTGGTTTTTGAGATGGTATGATCGGGATAAAGGGCACTTAAGAATCCTTAAATGCAGAAAAGGGAAGTAGTAGATAGAGGTCAAACAGGAGAGGGAGAAATTAAGGGTTCCCTACACCATAAATCAGAAGAAAACAAAGAAATGAAAATTAGTTAAAAACAAGGTGCTATTAACATGTCCTGTAGTAATACTCCTAATTATACATTCAGATTTAGAATTAAAACACAAATGTATGCATGTAACAAAATGAGATAACAATGAAAAGTTTTAGAGAGTACTTCACTCCAGATAGCCTATCACATGGATCCTGAAGTATGATGCCAAATAGTTGATCCAGTCTGCTACTCAAAATCAAAATCCAAAGCCTTCAAGTCAACAAAATATCTATTTTAATCTCCAGAAATTTTATTCCACACAAAATACTTCAAAATAGGGAAGTATCTATACATAATGTTTTACAAAATATCCTAGATGAATTATAGAAATTAACTTAGGAAAATAAAATATCTTAAAACAATAATAATGACATCTACTTAACAAATCAGCGAGCTGTCCTATTTTATTCAAAAGAAATAGAAACTATTTTATGATAAGAAGCAGTTGGTTGCTTATGTGTCCACTTTGCTGGCTCTTTAGATATTTTATTGAATCTAACCTGCCTTCACTGATACTCTTTCTCACTGATACTCTTTCATTTCGGATATTCTTTAACCTTCAGTCAAACTACTTTACTGCTGTAAAATATGTTTTGACAATGAAATCAACAAACATATTTTTTTCTTTTCATTTATTTGTCTTTCATTCTTCATAGTAAATCAATCAATGCTTGCCAATCCCTATTTTTAGGAATTTGGATATTTTTTAGTTTCCTAAAATTCTCATGAGCTTCAGTGTACCTAGAAAATGTGGGCTTGATGATAAATAAGTTCTTGATCTCATACTGCAAATAAAACAAATCTTCAAAACTTTTTAGCAATACTTTTCCTGTGGGAATGCCTTGACCTGTTGGCTTGTTCACCTGCTCCTTGGAATATTCTCTTATCTTCTTGTCATAATAATTTTGAGGCATTAAATTATAATTAATAACCATGGTATCAGGAAGTCCATTTTTCTTAAATTGGTGAATTTAACCATGAATCTGGTTATAACAGTATTCATACCTTCACATTTCTCTTCAAGCTGCCTGATCAAATTTGTTTTGGTGGTAACTTTCCTAATTTCTAGAATAGTTGTTGTCCTGTCATTGATTTTTAGTTCTTCCAATTCCTGTCTATTCTTGCTGTTGAGGAAATTGATTAATCTTACAGCCTATTCTGGTTTATCAGCTAAATCAGCTTGTGTCTTTTGGATCTCTGCTTGGGAGACCAATAATAACTCTCTCTGCTAAAAAATTACCTGAATTGAAGGCCAAATATCATTGCTGGCTCGAGGGGTCCTGACCTAGGTTTGAAGTGCAAGGTATGCCAACAAACCCCTATACTAATGGCCCTTTCAGTAGTGACCTGCTTGTGCAGGTCAAAGTCTCACCCGAAGTAGTATGGGTGGGTGCTGGAACCAGGTTTCCGCACCCTGAGAAAGGATAGGGAAGGCAAGTAGAGCTACGCTAGACCCTGTGATTCCCAATTTACCTTGTTCTGCGTAGGGTCAATTAGGTCTCTATTCGCATCCATGTATTTCTTTTCTGACAGTAGCACAATATTGCATAAACAGAACATAACATATCCAGATCCATAAAACACACTTACACAGATCTTCACAGCTTAAATACAGAAAATGCACAATGCAGTAATTACCAATGATTCACAAAAAGAGTACTCATAGATTCAATTCTCTATCAACCTTTCTTATTCATTCATTCATCAATTCCTCCTTAAAATTCCCTTCCCATCCTGCACACACAACAGCAGGGTCTGCACACAGCTGGACTTGGATCTTCGCGCACATAGCGAGCAGGAGTACTTTTCCAAAAACCCAAAAAGATAGCTTAAACCACAATTCGCATCAATAGATCTTCATTTCCTACCTTACAATACAAAATGTTCCTCTATTTATAATAATCTGGCCTAGATTTTCCTATGATCTGCAAACCGTGGTTTTCAGACCCCTGGTTTACCCTTTTACCCATTACAATGCTTTCAAGGCTTTGACCCACCCCAAAACCCCTACACTAGACTAAATCTAATCAAAAGTATTCAAAATGGACTAGTTTTGTAGCTCGTAGGAGACCCTGTTCCAACGGTCCCCCAACACAATCTTGTGACTTGTCCCAACTCACTATGGTGGTGTGGCCTTGATTTGTTCACGCAAGGTATCGACAGCACTACTGAGTGGAGGGAGTACTTCTTGAATTTGGACAGTAGCATTCTGTGCCAGATCTACTAGCTTCTTGGAGGTCAGTCCTTTAGTTGCCGTGGTAATGCTTTCAAGAATCTGATGAAGTCGCTTAGTCGCACCATCAATGTCTTGTGATAGTTGGAGGGCTGTGGAAGCCCAAGGCTTCAGACGTTCTGCCATGATGTGCTGTTTATGCCAGAGTTTCTCAATCTTGTCCTGGATATCATTTCTGGTGTTTAATCGTGCCAACCGTTGGGCAGGTACCAATGTAGGCAGCGTAACATTGATCTGTTCGAAGGCTTCTTCCTTTCCTCGTAAGTCCTGATTGATTTGTTGAAGGACTGGATCGCGTTGGACCCTAGTCCAGAGTTGTATGGCTGACTCCAGCAGCTTGGAACCTTGAGAAATTTTCCCTGAAATAACAGTTTTCACATCGGTGACTAGGGCGGTACACTGGGCGCGAACTTTCAGGGGGCGTTTCGGGCTGTAGCCTAGCCTGCAAGTCAGCGATTTTTTGCTCTAGCTATGTCTTAACGGTGTGTATTTCCAACCGAGATGTTTTGAGGGCTTTAACCAAATTTTCCACCTTATCCTAAGGCATGTCTACAGCCGAGATCTCATCTGTAACCTCTGTGTAGAGCTGGTGGATCATATCCTCAATCTCTGCGTGTTGGGACACGGCTAAGAGCAAATTAGCAGCCTACTGCATAATGGTGTGTTCAGTTGTACTAAGCTGTTGGTGTACTTGCTGATCACGGTAGTGAAACTCCTAGAATATACCGTGATGAAGGCCTTGTAAGGCTATGTAGAGTAGCTTAGCCAGGTCCAGCTGAGTTCCTGTGGTAGCCAGGGGCGGCGTTCCTACCAAGGCACAAGTAGGTATATCCTAGAGACAACTGGCCTCCCCGAGTGGTGCTAAATTGCTGTCAACTGACAGGGGCTGGTACCTGGCCAATGCTGGTTGGGATTGTATCAATTTTTATCTGGAGAGCATGGAGTTTAGCCTGGAGAGAGTCGATCCTGGCATGCCACTGTGCCTCGACAAATGCCCACTTATCTTCTGTAGCCATGGTGACTGTGTCCATGATATGCTCAAGGTCACCTTCCGTTAGTGTGACTGTTGCATCATATTGCACACGGTGGGTGCGCTGTTTCTTTTTGGGTCCTGGTGCTGATTCCCCTTCTCTCTTAGAGATTAGGGGAGGGGTGGTAGCTTTGTCAGATCCTACCTAGGTTGGAGCTACGGCGGGTTAACCCTAGGCTCAGCTGTAGCTGAGGCCTTCTGGTGGGGGGTCGTGGTCTCCCCAGGGGTGTCGTTGAGGCCTGTTTTCCAGGCAGGATGCCATAGTGAGATTAGCAGGTCAATTTCTTCATCTGCTACCACATAGGGGAGTACCATCCATGTCTTATTGTTGAGGATGCGAATCCAGACATGGTTCATGGTTATCTAGAACGTAGTAACACTCTTATATTTGTCAGATATTGTTGGGGATAACCGGGGTCGGGGGTTTATGGCGGCTGCAACACTGCTTTGGAAGAGGATCCAAAACACCTTGTTATCCTTGATGCGCTGCTTATCCCTAGAGTCCCATAAGTGAGCATACCGAGCACCTTCACACATCCCAGGAGGGAGCTCAGGAAGGAACGACTCCTCAGGTTTGTCCCAGGCGACTAGTGCTATTAGGAATAATAACCATGAATAGAAGAAATATGTCCCTTGCTCCTGGGATTCGCGGACATTAGCTAGAAATTCTTCACACAATTATTGAGCCCAATTGAAAAAAACTCCCTTCGCGCATTGCCCGGTCAGCTGGATCACATAGGAGGGGACAATCGCAACCTGGCACTTCCTCATTAACTTGCAGGCTAAGAGCCGAGTACCCATCTGCGTGGTCAGGTCATTGATAGTTTGGATCACAAATCCACGTTGATTTCGATGTACCACATAGGTCTCCCATACAAACGTAGCGGTAGCTGCTTCGTACTTCTTTCCGACCTGTGCCAGCGGGTGCCACCCTTGCATCAAGAGTCCTATAATCTTGTGGATCAGTGCAACGTCAATAGGGACCCTCTCACGAATCCATAAGAAACCATCGTGAATGAGGGTGATTAACTGGCGAGCCAACCAATATGTGACATTGTAATGGAAAAAGTGGGGCATTCAAAGCAGCTTCAGAAGTCCAGATCCTGCCAAGCCACATACCCAGTGCTGAGGTACTACCGTGACTCCATCATCCCTACGGATTGTATCAAAGTATAATGCGGGGGCCAATTCCGGGAGGGTGTCATAGTCCATCAAATCGTGATCGTTGAACTTGACCTCATGGAGGCGCCCACAAGGATCACTGAGGATGCGGACCTCTCCCAGGGTTAGGGGGTTTGCAGATAGGTGACCAAGCCATCCAGGTTTTTTGGCATTCGGGTAGATGGCCTTCGTGGCCAAACAAAGGGAGGTAACCAATTGATCGGGTTAGACAGCAAAGCACCCTCTTGTTCATCTTGTTCTGAGGGTGGGGGCCTGGCATGTCGTGGGGAGCTTCGAGGCTTTCGTGCTGCTTTCGGGGTTTTCCCCGAGCCTTGTGCTTTTTCCTTGCCTTTCCTTGTGACCAGCGTGGGGGAATCTTCTTCAAATTTAGACTCAACCTCCAAGACTTCTTCAACATCAGGCTTCATCGGGGCTGAGAGTTCGGCAGGGGTATTAGCCGGCATCCTTGCGCAGAAAATGAATCCCGGCTCTAGGTGAATACTATCAGATGGAGGAGGTTGAGCAGACATGAGAGGGACACTGCGGTTATGAATAATCTTGTGGCTGAGATGCTTCCACAAGATGCTTGAGGTAGGCCAGTTGTATAAGTGAGACAATACCTCAAGCTGGACTATCCTGCCCCTTTTAAAGCACTCCCAAGTGTGTGATGGAGAGGGAAACTTTACTCGAGGTGGGTTCCCCAAGGAACGGTAAACATTTCCCATAATTCGTTCTATTAAAGGCTCAGAGGCCACCTCTTCCAACGGTAACTTATGTTTTTTACCAGTAGATATTGCTCCAACGGCTAGTTTTCGTGTCCCCAGTGATCTTGACGTACTTTTCATGCTAGGGTTACTCATTTGTGATAGTTGCATGTATTCCCCCAACACAGGCTTGCTTCCTAGGCAACTCATGACCCATGACCAAGAGAACTTTATTGTCTGTGCCACTAAGGTGCCAAGGGGGGCTGTCGTTAGAACATACCGCCTAACCCTCAGCTGCTTTGTCACTGTAGAGGTGGCCTGATGCATGAGGCCGCTATATGTTGAGCCTACAGTTGTCATAGGAAGCCTATTGCTTGTTCATGGGTCAGCCTGACCTTTTCCCAAGGTGGGTTCACAGCAGTTGATCAAGCCTGGCTCCATCCAGGTCCTTTCCTCTGGGATCATAGAGAGGAAGTCTTTTGTGATGCGAAGAAAATGCAGCATGGAAGCATCACATAACTGGTTCTGCCAAGTCTCTATTTCCTTATCGGGGTTAGACAAACCCTCAATATACCCCTCGTAGAAAATTACTTCATCCTCGGTTGTGTTTCCCTCGTTTCGCGCTGTCAACTTATAGATATAATCCACATATTCCCCCTTGGGTATGGGTTCCGTATAACGTTTACCTTCTGCAGGGTCTAATGGCACGACTACCCTTGTGCCATTATTTTCAAATACTATGCTTCATTTTTTAAAGTTAATGATACCTCCCATGTCGATGACCCAATCCAATCCCAGTAGCACAGGGTAGGGGTTCTCATCCCTGGCAATTTGAATGACTTCAAAGTCAGACCAGACTTTTACTCCTGCGATATCTACTACAATCCCATAGAGCCTCCCCAGAGGTACTACTTTTTGGTGATTGGCCATTCGTAGCTGGATGGTGGACCATTTCAGCTTAGGTTCCCCCATGCGTTTCCAAGTTTTCTTAGGTAATATATTGACGTCCGATCCTAGGTCTAAGATAACTTGATCCATCTCGTAGTTGTCGATCTGGACTGTCAGCCGCATCTCCCGGCCAGTGCGTATTTGGTACTTCTATAACTTGTGCACATCTTTAATATCGGGTGACAGGGTGGTGTGTGTTGCGCAACTCTCTAGTAAAGCCTCCATATTCCATACTACTTGGGGGGTGCGCAGCAATCTCATACATGCATGTAGGAAATGTTTGACCTCCTCAGCTACCTTCAAATCTCTAGGGCGTAGGGACTATTAGCCACCTATAAAATTTGTTATATCAAATGGTGGCTAAATCATTTTTGGAACCTTCAAGAAACAAGTTTTATTGCTAAAATGTTATCTCTTGAAGACTCACGAAGAAATCATGACCTCTGTTTAACCTTCACTGCTGTTTCCATTTTAAACTCTGAAATTCTGTTGTTTTCCGTGAAGAAAAGATTGCTGCAAAATCCCATGTTTCCCTTTCCTCCACCTCAAAAATAACCTTCATTTTTACCCCTTTTACTCCCCATGGATTTCCTCTATTTTTCATTTTTCTCCATTTCCCCTTCATGAAATCCTCTTTACAAAGTTTAAAACTCACTTTTAAACTTTACCGAAACCCCCAAATCCAGCAAAAACTGTGAAAATTTTCATAAAAGATAATTTTTTTTAACTGTAGGCTTAAGCCCCTTTGGGCTAAATCCTAACCACTTCCCCACATGTGCCCACACCCTAGAACTAGGCGCTAGACTCATAAAGCGCTTATCGCAATCGGGATTTTCCATCAAACACAAGTCTTTTTGTTATTTGAAAGTCCGATCCCGATTGGCCCTTTGTATATAAAACTCTGGTCCTTTGGTCATTCCATAAACCCGAGGGCTCACAATCGAGCGCTAAATGCTATATAATCCCATCTCTGATGCATATTTCCCTTTGTTAATTCAAAAAAACCCACTTTTCCTAAGTTTTGGTCTAAACCCACCAGAGCAATGTTTTGTAATCAAAATGGGTAGATTAAAAAGCCCCGAGTCATTTTTCCAATGAGATTGAGCCCCATTGTATAAACCCCTGCCCTCCACTTTTCTCCATATAAACCTACGCCCAGGACCAAGATTGAAAGTCTCGAAGCGCTAATCGCATCGGAGAAATGAAAATGGGTAGATTGAAAAGCCCAGTCTGAAGTCCTAATCCCGATTGGCCCTTTTTATGTATAAGCCCTGGGCCTTTTGTTTTTCCATATAAACCACAGGCCCCGCAACTGGGCACCCCACAATTTCATATGTATAACCCTCCCCGAGCCTTAAAAACCTTTGCATTTGATAAAATTTTGTGTTTTCATAAGTATTAAAGGGTTTTCGCCAGTGCATGTTTTGAAACAATATCCACCGTTGATATGAAATGATCAACAGGTAGCGCAATATCGCATTGACATAATTCAAAGGGCACATTCCATGTTATATTTACCTCTCCATGATTTGCGATATCCCGATCAATCGTGAGCCATTGATCTCCTCCTCGCCTTCCCAGATCTGTCAGACCTCATTTGATTCGATCATAAACCCTTCCTCCGCCTTTAGAGCTCCTCCGATTCACTCCCCACCGTCGATCTGATCCTCAGATCGACGGCTAGCGCTAAATCTCATCGGCTCCATTCAAATTTCTTCCCCCGCCGATCGCATGCCTCCAATTGCATCTAGACCATCCATGTGTCCAGATCGAACGATCTAGAATGCCTCTCCCGACTTTGGTTAATTTTTATGTGCCCTGCTTCATAAATGTTTTTGGCCAATCCTCAACCGTTGATCTCTGTAGATCAACGGCCCTCATTAACCAATTTTCCTCCTTTATATTATTTCATTTATACCCCAGATCACATCTCAACCATTTATTTTTTCCATCTAACGGCTCATATTAAACCTGACAGGCCTGCCTCCTGTGGGTCCTGCCTTCTTCAAAAATCTGATCTCGACTGTCCATCTTAGATCTGATGGCCCATATTGAAACCACCCCACCTATTATGGCTCGCGCCTCTGGTCTGTATCGTGCTCACTCTTCACCGTTAGATCTGAGACCTCAAATCCAACGGTTGTCGCGCGTTTTCACGTAATTTCAAGCGTGAAGGTTAATCTCCCAAAATTCATGCGATATAAGTTGTTTTTAAAATACACGTGGCGGCCTTTAACACATATCGCGTTCAAAAATACAAAACCTCTTTACTCCCATTCTGCAGCGCGATACACGTGGTTTTCACCTCCGAAACCACTTTTCCAATTTCTATTATTTTTTATCGCGCACTTTTCCCGCCGTTGATCTCTGTAGTTCAACGGCCCGGATTTAATCTCACTTCATATTATCGCCCTCCACCTTTTCCAAAGGGTCTTTGTAGACCATCCTTGACCGTTGATCTCGTGGGGCCGATCTCATCCGACGGCCCACGATTATCCATCAACCCCAGTCTTCTTTCCTTTTCATTTTCCTCCGTCAAAGGGATTTTAACCTTATTTCTTCGCATTTTCTTCTATTTTCAAAATAATGTGACCCCTTCGCATTATTAATTCACTACTAATATCGACCTTTGATCTTCTTGGTAAATCATAGATAAACAGTTCTGACTTAAAACCTCCCAGCGCTCTCCTTTTGACTTCTACGCATGACCTCCACCATTGGATGCTGCCATCCAACAGCCACGCTCCTCCCCGAAACCTCTGAAACATTTTTACCAAATAACGCAGGATTTCATAACAGTTGTGTGTTTTTTGCAAGTTCAAATGAATTTCAAATATTTTGAAAGAAATGATAAAGCCGAGGATGATGATCCTCTAGGATTTGTTTATTTAAGAAATATCCATTCACAGGGTTCACCTTCATGTTTCGTCAATGCTTCATGGGAATTGATGCCATATGGACCCTTTGCGGAACCTGCACATCAACAAGACACAGACAATTAAATCAAAGCTAAAGAGTATTAGTGTTGAAGATTAAATCAACAGAAATGCAGGATTGAAGACTGTTTTCATAGTTTTGGAGGATTACGGCTACGATCGAAAATCAAAATCCTAATCCTCCGAATTAAAACACAATTAAAGACAAATCAAAAGATTTATCAGTCAGAAGGAGCCTCCACCGCCACATCAGAGGCTAATTGATTCCTCTCAACTACCCAATGCCACCTGTAGCCTCAAATCATTCAAACAGAGGCTGAGTTATGATCAGAAAATAATATATTTGCCTCAACGCAGCCAAATATTTAATTCTTCCAAAGGAACTTAATGCAAAAAATATCAGCAGAGTTATTATATCATGAAACAGAGCCTTAAAGTCAAAAAAATCTCCCACAGAGCTTAACTCTTGAATGTAAAACAATTAATACAGACAGAACATCTGTAAACTTCTCCATCGAGCCTATTAAATGCTAAGAAGTATTAAAGTCTGTATTAATTGGCCTGGGAGATCTTTATTAGATCCCACCTCCTCATATCTTCTATAAATACTTCTATAGAGGATGAGAAAATGTTGGTTGTAGAACTTTGAAATATACTTGTGCTTGGAACTTCTACTTGTAAATATTGTTCACGGGCTCTTGAAGCTCTGCTTGTGATTAAATAAGTTAGGTTGAGAAGTGAAGATGATTGCTGAACTGAAACATTGGACTTAAAGTTGTAACTGGTTTGAAGCATCAATACACGCTGATTTATGGGATCCTGGTATATGTCAACGGTGATGTTATTTCTTGTTGTAAATCATTATTTTATTTTTGTTTTCATTTTTTCCATATTCTCTGATAATGAACAACAAGCATAGAGTTAGGATTTACTATATATCAGTACCCTTCTCTGACTGATAAGCTTTATCTCCATGTTTTCTTCCAAAATTGTATGTTTAGGAATGATTTATTTCAATTTAAGAAGTTAGGAATGCTGGCGTTCCCTCTTCCTACTGTTTGAGCTGAATGTTGTTCTTGAAAGTTATTTTCAGTTTATGTTAAGCAGAGATGAACTAAGGAAGTAATGGTGAGCCCTATCCTTTAGTTTTATCCCTAAAAACTAGCTGAAAGTTTCCCTAAGAGTGTGTTGAAAGCAGGCTAGGTTCAAAGTCCTTACCTAATCTTAGACTATTCTTTGTTATCATATGTGCTTCCCTTTGTGTTTAATATGTTTTCTATTGAAAGTGCATCAAAAGCTGGCTAGTTTCGAAGTACTTACCAGATATTAGATTACTTTTATGTCTTTCTTAAGTGTATGCCAAAAGGAGGATAGTTTCAAAGTACTTACCTGATCTTAGGCTGCCCTTTGTTCTTCATTTGTTTAATTCCCCTTCTTTTTGTATCATTTCATTCCATAAAATCAACTTTAAAGGGATCCTTATACATAGATGACTTGCCCCATGGATCACTCTTGAACCTTGTTGTTTTAATTAAACCCTATTATGACTCCATAGCCCAATGGACTAAAAACCAACGTTATATCTATCTTTTTAGCCAAAGCTTGTTCTGATTGCTTACAATGTCACACCTTTGAAACTCTTTCCATTTTAGAACTTTCCACTCAAATAATAATCATGCTCAACCATCCAAAAAAAAAAAAAACCCCGGACTTCATAACTAGCCTAATACCATCACCCAAAAGATTTAAAGATAAATCCATCTTTGCACTTATTGCAGAGATTCCTCTCCGGATTTAGGAGGGCTAGATCCTAGAATCCCAAAGTGATTGAAATAGTGTTTCTCCCTGCAGTTGGACTTTTCCAATCTTGCTAATTACAAGGAGCTAACATCTCTGGCGACTCCGGTGGGGAATTTCTGAGTTGTTTTCATTTTAAGATAATCATTGGACAAGCAGAAGCCCCTATCTCAAGAAAAATTGGTATATTAACCAGTTTAGCCACCAACAACTAACATCTCTGGCGACTCCACTAGGGACTTGAGTCGAATTTTCATCTTAGGTTCCCTTAAACACTTCATAAAACCTAGTGAGTAAAAAGAAGCCTTTTCAAGCACTACCAAGTAATGGTAATCATGATGAAACTTGTTTGAATCAGTGACAAACTAGGCAAACCCTAGGATTCTCATAAGAATTTATCTAACCTTGAAGGATCAGCTAGCTTAGCCATAAGATTAAACTACCTTCCTCTCATAACTGTAGCTAAGTTTTGAAACAAATTTAGGACACTCTTAAGAACCAATAGGACTAAAAAATAACTCAGAAAACCCAAAAATATTTCAGATTGGTATTCAATAAACATGGTGGTGGACCATAAAACATTTTACTTCCTTAGGAGTTGAAAATTTTCCACCTGGTGACTCCACACTCTGAAACTCCCAAAAGACCAAATGACTCCACTGGTAGAATACCTTGAACTGGTTGACAAGATAAAGTGACCTCTTTTTTGATTTACAAACATGGATTTAGATATAAACCCAGAAGACAAACATATGCTCATGATGGCGAAATTGATGTACATGCTTGGAAGAAGGGTGGATAGGTTTATGGCTAATCTAAACGTTGGAAATCCAGAGAAACATATACCTTTCCTTGACCAAATGCAAACTCTACCCCGACAAGACATGTATGATCAATAAGATTATAAAGAAAATAAACAAGAAATCATGATGGAAAGGATGATGTACATGCTTGGAAAGAGAATGGATAGGTTGATGGTTAATATGAATATTGATGATCTGGAGCAAGCTATGCTTTCTCCTGATCAAACACAAGCCGAATCACCTCAAGATCAAGACTGTGACCAAGACATGTATTATGATCAACACTTTATAGAAGATGATGAGCAGACTTACTCAGAAAACAATGAAGAAGGTTGTCAACAAATTTTAAATTTCCTTCCTATGTCTTGTACTATGCTGATTAGAGATCTTCATGACCAAAATGCAAATGCTAATAGTGAGCAGTGCTTCGAGGAAACAAGCAGCCATTTGGAAAACGCGAAATCTGAAATTGAGGAAACACCAACACATATAGAAACCTTTCCTTTGTGTTATAACTTAGTTCAGATTATACAACAAGAATGGCATCCTGACAATGAGAAGAAGATAACTCATGAACCCGATGTACAAACTGAGTATCATAACAATCACGAGGAATTTTTTGAAACACAAGAAAATCAGGAAACAATAGAAAATCCTCAAAATTTCCCTGCAAGCACAAGTGAAGCTCCCCTAGAAGAGGCTCAAGATGACATCAAGCCTCAAAATTAACCATAACAAGACAAGGAGGATTGCTGTACCTCTGTTCTAAGCAAAAGGAAAGCTCCTTCTCTTCTAACAAAGGAAGAGATTGATTTAGTATTGAACAGACTGTCAGCCTCCAAACCTTCATTTGAACCAAACGCTTCCACTCATCTACCTACTCCATCTTGTTGCCTTGATACAAAAAATAAAATTGTAGATCAACTTAAAAAGGAGAAAACTGATGACCCAATACGTTTGACTAATGAAATTTTTTATTCTAATAATTTTCCAAATTTTAATCAGTCTAATGATGATGATGAGTTCCAAGCAGAAAATAATCACGCAGGGAAACCAGCGTTCGATTGGTGTTATGAGTTTCACCATTGTCAACTTGAAAGTAGAAATAACCCATTTCAATCCATCACAAATAGATTTCACATAATTGGGAATCAACAGTCTTTCAACTCAAAGGGTGAAGAGAAGAGCAGTAAAGAAATTTTTGAGGAAAATGAGCCTTCTATTCAAAAGAAAGTAACCTTTGTAGACACCCTGGCTCAAAATTATAATAGCCTCTTCACAGAGTTCCATCCGTTGAATCCAAGCATACCAGGGCTACAAGAGGATAATACTACCAAATATGATGAATCCTCTAGTTCAGATGACGAGGGAGATGAAGGAGAAAAACAAATACAAGACTATCCTACTGAGGATATACCATCTTCACAAGAAGAAACTTCTCTTTTCACTAATTTCAATCTGTCATCCAAAGAACCTGAATTTATATCAGAAGCGAGCATAGATTTAGAGAAACAAGATATTTCACTGCTATTTTGCAGATTAAGGATGATGATACTTCCAAGCCGCATACTGATAACGCAGTCCTCAAAGTTGAAGTCTTGGAAGCAGACAATCTACCAGACATAGAAGACCAGAAAGAAGAGAATCTTCATCCTTTATTTGTTGATCCTTTGCAAAAGTGTGCGGAAATCCCAACTGGCTCAAATTATCAAGCGTGGATCCTTTGCAAGAGCCAAATACACGAAAAGCTATCACCCTCTATGATTTTTTGGGTTTTGAAGATTAATCTTCAAAATGTATTGTGGATACCTCTAACAAGAAGCCATAGTTTATTTTTCTTCTTGACACTACTCAATTGGCTTCATTGGCACTTTTGTATCATATGAGGATGTAAAAACTCCAAGTTAGAATAGGTTAGTTAGGAATGTCAATAAAGCTCATTTTTGAGCAATTAGATAGTTGTTGATTTTTGTCTCCGAAGAAAAATAAAAAATACAAAAACAACAGAAAAAGAAAAGAGGGCATATTGTAAAAAAAATAAAGGTACAACCCCATACCAACAAAAAGAGAAACAAATATGAAAGTGTGCAAGATTAAATGCCACTCGTAAAAAACACGCTTCTAATTAGTCATACAGCCTAATCATGACTAATTAGTTTTGAATTTACTGCTGATAGGATAGAAAATTTGATTTTCCAAACAACTTAATCTTGGCTTATCAATAGGTAGATTAGGTTAGAAAATAAAGGTTCAAACAAGCTCAAAATCTGAACCTAAGTGTAAAAAACAAGAATGACTCCAATCTGTTTCAAATTCTAAGTCAAAACAGAGGTAAAACTGGTTCTAATCAGCTCAAAATCTGAACCAGATTTTAAGGAAAGAACAGTTTAAACAAAAGTCAAAACAAAGCTGTAAAAAGATGAAGGAAGTGCTTTGAAATTTCAGATCTTAAGCCTTCTATTTTGATTTAAATTCCTGTAAAATAATATCTATGTGAAACTTGTTTTTGATGCCATAGATTAGCATCAAGTTAGACTGTTCAATCCTAACTTGTATGCTTTTAAATTTCTACTTTAGAAATTAGAGAATAAAAATCTGTTAGACTGTTTAATCCTAATAAATTGGTAGATTAGGTAGAGAAGCATATGAACTCAACTGTTTAATCTGAGTTCATGGAGAAATAAGGATTAGAATTAGATTAGTTTTATGCTTTCAAAAAAATAAAATGTTGTAAAAAGAGTTTGCCAATCCAGGTGCACTCTAAAGAAGAAAAAATGTTAGATCAGTAGGATTGGGTAGGTAGAAAGCTTGTGTTGATGAAAATCCATTGTTTTTCATGGCTGCTGATATTTTCAGAGCAAAATAAGATCATTCAAATAAATAAAAGACAGTCCAATGAATAAGGCCTTGATCAGCCTCCCAGAGAATGCAAGTCTGAAGTTCTTGATGCCTTCAAGAAGGCACCATCCCCAAGTGGAGCCACTGTTAGCCACCTATAAAATTTGTTATATCAAAAGGTGGCTAAATCATTTTTGGAGCATTCAAGAAACAGGTTTTATTGCTAAAAATGTTATCTCTTAAAGACTCACGAAGACATCATGACCTCTGTTTAACCTTCACTGCTGTTTCCATTTTAAACTCTAAAATTCTATTGTTTTCCATGAAGAAAAGACTATTGCAAAATCTAATTTTTCCCTTTCTTCCACCTAAAAACTAACCTTCAATTTTACCCCTTTTAGTCCCCGTGGATTTCCCCCATTTTTCATTTTTCTCCATTTCCCCTTCATGAAATCCTCTTTACAAAGTTTAAAACTCACTTTTAAACTTTGCCGAAACCCCCAAATCCATCAAAAACTGTGAAAAAATTCATAAAAAATAAAGTTTTTTAACTGCAGGCTTAAGCCCCTTTGGGCTAAATCCTAACCACTTCCCCACATGTGTCCGTGCCCTAGAACCATGCGCTAGAATCATAAAGCGCTTATCGCAATCGGGATTTTACATCAAACGCAAGTCTTTTTGTTATTTGAAATTCCGATCCCGATTGGCCCTTTGTATATAACACTCTGGTCCTTTGATCCTTCCATAAACTTGAGGGCCTGAAATCGGGTGCTAAACGCTCTATAAACCCATATCCGATGCATATTTCCCTTTGTTAATTCAAAAAAACTCACTTTTCCTAAGTTTTGGTCTAAACCCGCTAGAGTAATGTTTTGTAATCAAAATGGGTAGATTGAAAAGCCCCGCATCATTTTTCCGATGCGATTGAGCCCCATTGTATAAACCCCCACCCTCTGCTTTTCTCCATATAAACCTACGCCTGGGACCAATAATTAAAGTCCCAAAGCGCTAATCGCATCAGAGAAATGAAAATGGGTAGATTGAAAAGCCCGGTCTGAAGTCCTAATCCCGATTGGCCCTTTTTATGTATAAGCCCCGAGCCTTTTGTTTTTTCATATAAACCACAGGCCCCGCAACTAGGCACCCCACCATTTCATACATATAACCCACCCCGAGCCTTTAAAACCTTTGCATTTCATAAAATTTTGGGTTTTCATAAGTATTAAAAGGTTTCTGCTGGTGCATTTTTTGAAACAATATCCACTGTTGATCTGAAATGATCAACGGGCCGTGCAGTGTCGCATCGGCAAAATTCAAAGGGTGCATTCCATGTTGTATTTACCTCACCCTGATTGGCGATCTCCCGATCAATCATGAGCCGTTGATCTCCTCCCCGCCTTCCCAGATCTAACGGACCTCATTTGCTCCGATCATAAACCCTTCCTCACCTTTAGAGCCCCTCTGATTCACTCCCCACCGTCGATCTGATCCTCAGATCGATGGCCAGTGCTAAATCACATCGGCACCATTCAAATTTCTTCCCCTGCCGATTGCATGCCTCCGATTGCATCTGGACTATCCACGTGTCCATATCGGACGGTCCAGAATGCCTCTCTCGACTTTGGTGAATTTTTATGTGCCCCGCTTCATAAATGTTTTTGGCCAATCCTCAGTCGTTGATCTCTACAGATCAACAGCCCTCATTAACCCATTCTCTGCCTTTGTATTATTTCATTTATACCCCAGATCACATCTCAGCCATTGATTTGTTCCATCTAACGGCTCATATTAAACTCGACAGGCCTACCTCCTGTGGGTCTTGCCTTCTTCAAAAATCTGATCTCGACCGTCCATCTTAGATCTGACGGCCCATATTGAAACTGCCCCACCTATTATCGCCCGCGCTTTTTGTCTGTATCGCACTCACTCTTCACCATTAGGTCTGAGACCTCAGATCCAACGGTTGACGCGTGTTTTCACGTAATTTCAAGCGCGAAGATTAATCTCCCAAAATTCACGCGATATAAGCTATTTTTAAGAGACACGTGGCAGCCTTTAACGCATATCACATTCAAAAAGGCAAAATCACTTTACTCCCATTCTGTCGTGCGATACCCGTAGTTTTCACCTCCGAAACCACTTTTCCCATTTCTATTATTTTTTATCGCACGCTTCGCCGCCGTTGATCTCTGCAAATAAATAGCCAGGATTTAATCTCAATTCATGTTATTGCCCTCCACCTTTTCCAAAGGGTCTTTGTAGACCATCCTCCACCATTGATCTCGTGGGGCCAATCTCATCCGATGGCCCACGATTATCCATCAACCCCAATCTTCTTTCCTTTGCATTTGCCTCTGTCTAAGGGCTTTTAACCTTATTTCTTCGCATTTTCTTCTATTTTTAAAATATTGTGACCCCTTTGCATTATTAATTCACTGCTAATCTCGATCGTTGATCTTCTTGGTAAATCATAGATCAACGGTTCTGACTTAAAATCTCCCACCGCTCTTCTTTTAACTTCTACACACGATCTCTACCGTTGGATGCTTCCATCCAACGGCCACGCTCCTCCTCGAAACCTCTGAAGAAGTTTTACCAAATAACGCATGATTTCATAACATTTGTGTGTTTTTTGCAGGTTCAAATGAATTTCAAATATTTTGAAAGAAATGATAAATTCGAGGATGATGATCCTCTAGGATTTGTTTATTTAAGAAATATCCATTCACAGGGTTCACCTTCATGTTTCGTCAATGCTTCATGGGCATTGATGCCATATGGACCCTTTGCGGAACCTGCACATCAACAAGACACAGACAATTAAATCAAATCTAAAGAGTATCAGTGTTGAAGATTAAATCAGCAGAAATGAAGGATTGAAGACCGTTTTCGCAGTTTTGGAGGATTACGGCTAAGATCGAAAATCAAAAGCCTAATCCTTTGAATTAAAACACAATTAAATACAAATCAAAAGATCTATCAGTCAGAAGGAGCCTCCACCGCCACATCAGAGGCTAATTGATTCCTCTCAACTACCCAATGCCACCTGTAGCCTCAAAGCATTCAAACAGAGGCCGAGTTATGATCAGAAAATAATATATTTTCCTCAACGCAGCCGAATAGTTAATTCTGCCAAAGGAACTTAATGAAAAAATATCAGCAAAGTTATTATATCATGAAAAAGAGCCTTAAAGTCAACAAAATCTCCCACCGAGCTTAACTCTTAAATCTAAAACAATTAATACAGACAGAACATCTGTAAACTTCTCCATCGAGCCCATTAAAGGCCGAGAAGTATTAAAGCCTGTATTAATTGACCTGGGAGATCTTTTATTGGATCCCACCTCCTCATATCTTCTATAAATACTTCTGTAGAAGATGAGAAAATGTTGGTTGCAGAACTTTGAAATATACTTGTGCTTGAAACTTCTACTTGTAAATAGTGTTCACGGGCTCTTGAAGCTTTGCTTGTGATTAAATAAGTTAGGCTGAGAAGTGAAGATGATTTCTGAACTGAAACATTGGACTTAAAGCTGTAACTAGTTTGAAGCATCAATACAAGCTGATTTATGGGATCCAGGTCTATGTGAACGGTGATGTTATTTCTTATTGTAAATCGTTATTTTATTTTTGTTTTCACTTTGTCCATCTTCTCTGATAGCATAGAGTTAGGATTCATTGTATATCATTACCCTTCTCTAACTGATAAGCTTTATCTCCATGTTTTCTTCCAAAATTGTGTGTTTAGGAATGATTTATTTCAATTTAAGCAGTTAGGAATGCTGGCGTTCCCTCGTCCTACTGTCTGGGCTGAATGTTGTTCTTGAAAGTTATTTTTAGTTTATGTTAAGCAGAGATGAACTAAGGAAGTAATGGTGACCCCGTCCTTTAGTTTTATCCCAAAAAACTAGTTGAAAGTTTCCCTAAGAGTGTGTTGAAAGCAGGCTAGGTTCAAAGTCCTTACCTAATCTTAGACTATTCTTTGTTATCATATGTGCTTCCCTTTGTGTTTAATATGTTTTCTATTGAAAGTGCATCAAAAGCTGGCTAGTTTCGAAGTACTTACCAGATCTTAGATTACTTTTATGTCTTTCTTAAGTGTATGCCAAAAGCAGGATAGTTTCAAAGTACTTATCTGATCTTAGGCTGCTCTTTGTTCTTCATTTTTTTAATTCCCCTTCTTGTTGTATCATTTCATTCCATAAAATCAAATTTAAAGGAATCCTTAGACATAGATGACTTGCCCCATGGATCACTCTTGAACCTTGTTGTTTCAATTAAACCCTATTATGACTCCATAGCCCAATGGACTAAAAACCAACGTTATATCTATCTTTTTAGCAAAATCTTGTTCTGATTTCTTGCAACTTCACACATTTGAAACTCTTTCCATTTTATAACTTTCCACTCAAATAATAATCATGCTCAACCATCCACAAAAAACAAAAACCCTTTGACTTCATAACTAGCTTAATATCATCACCCAAAAGATTTAAAGATAAATCCATTTTTGCACTTATTGGAGAGATCCCTCTCCGGATTCAGGAGGGCTAGATCCTAGAATCCCAAAGTGGTTGAAATAGTGTTTCTCCCTGCAGTTGGACTTAGCCAATATTGCTAATTACAAGGAGCTAACAGGGACGTAAAGGCCTCAGTCTTGAGGAAGTTCTTTCGAGCTTCCATGAACGTTTCCCTCACTTTTTCCATGTCCAGCCCTTCTTGGTTACTAACGGCTTTGCAAATTAGTGTTTCAGTTTCAGCTTTCTCCTCTATTCCCCTAGTCGCCAATCCACTGCGCGTTACCACATTCACATTCGGGTCCTTATCCCTTAGCTCAATCTGGACCCTTCACACCTTCTGCGTAGGTGGGAGATGCTTCTCCCATATCTTTTCCTTCAGGGCCGGAAAATCATCCAGCATATGGTCCAACTGTCTGCAATACCTACAAGATTGTCACATGGGGCTGAGGCCCTCCCTCGCAAAATGCCCCGTGCTCCCACAGTTATAGCAGATCAACTAACCTTGACCCCAACATGCGCTTCCGCTTCAACCCCCTTCCCTGCTTCTGGAGGGGGAGCCATTCTTGCCTGCGGGGGTATGTAGTGAAGCCGAGTCTAACTGTACCCTCGGTGAACTTTCCCAGCCTATCACTAGATTATGATTTCGGCAGTCCCGCTCCTCGTGGCCCACTGATCAACAGAACCCGCACCAGTGTTACTTCTGCCCTAGAATGTTGGTACGGGGATGGTCATGTAGGTGGAATGCATAATGACGGCTGCTGCCCCTTGTTGGGCCGAGAATATGACCACTTTTTAACACTTATTTCATCCATTCTTACTCTTCTTTATCATGTCATTTATTATAATTTAGAATATAAATCCATTTTATAATGATTTATGCTCTTATGGATGAATATTATTTCCTCTCCTTTATTTTTAATAAATTGATGATTATTATGCATAATTTTATCAATGATGGTTTATTAATATCAATCACCATTTTAGCCTCCAAGATATTTTCTAGACTGCAGATTTGATTTCCAAATCATCATGAAATATTCCAACTCAGAAATTCGCTGGAATAAGAAGTGACAGATTTGCGGTTGAGATTCTGAGCAAATTAATAAGAATATGGAAAATCCGAGACATGGGTTTTTTCCAGAACGGGCCCAATTAACTTTAACACAAAATGGTTTGCCCAAATTTGGCCTGTATTGAGATAAACGTAGGGTTCTTTGAGCACGATGTTCTCAGATTTGTTGTTGCGGTCGTCCTCCAAATCTCAGCTGCAAAGCCAAATTCGCCTTGCTCTTGTTGAAAGATTGTTGGAAATGTATTTTCTAGTTGATCAAGTTGTTGGGAACAATCCAATATTGTTATGGGAGATCATACTTGCTATTTAATTTCTCCTCCTTCTGATTATAAAAGGAGAAGCATGTATTGCTATTGGGGAGACTTTTCTTGTTGTAATTTGCAGAATTGTGCATCGACTCTTGTTAAGAGAGTACGAGCTGTTTGTAAACATTATTCATGCCTGATTAATAAAATATTTTGTTCTTGTTCCATTTCTCAAACGCTGGAGTAAAGCGCAGCAGCGTTTCACCGGTGGTTGAGGGCCCGACCCTCGTGGAATCGTTCTGTTGTTTGTATTTCTATCCTTTTATTTATGTTGTGTGAAGTGTGTTTAATGTTTGTTTCAATTATAGAACTGGTTTATTGTTGTTAGATCAAATACAGAGTCATTGCTATTTCATTCTTTATAAGAAGCACATCTGCCATTTGATTATCTTGTTATTATTATAAAGCTTCGCTGACTTGTATCTGATTTAAGTTGTTGTTCCATTAGTTTATAGTCTGTTATAATTGATTGTTGCGTGGTAAGAAACTATCGACATAATTGAAGCGTAGAAATCTAGTGTGTGAATTGTAATTGTTGTTCATTTCACGTTGTTGTTCCATTTCTGTTCATTGTTTATGCATAGTCTTCGATTAGCAAATAGATGAGTTATAGTTACATGTTGTTGTTCCTTTCCAGCTTTCGTTTATTTTTAAATTGCTTTCATTGAATTTTCTTTTGTTTCGACTGCTTTAAGATCTCCAACTGTAGAGGATAGAGGTTATTGCTCCAAGTCCCTAGATTGGTTATCTTGCATCGATTTCTAAGGGAAAGAGTTACTGCTACTGCATCCCTGATCGATGTTTTGCAAGATTGATGTAGTTTAATCTTTCCATTCCATGTCACTGTAATTAGGTTTCTTTTCAATCATTTGTTACTTTTGCATTTGTTATTTTGTACTACATCTTCACAGCATTTCTCTTGGATGAATTGCAACCTCAGATAGAGTACACTCTTGAAATAAAAAGTCGCTCCCGGATTGATAATTAATGTGAGATAATTAGGTGTTCAAAAGATACATTTTTATGCCCCAACATTTTGGCGCCATTGCCGGGGAGAGTGTATGCTATTTAGAAGGAGTGATGCACATTTGACCTCTTTTCTGCTTAGGAAGAATTGGGTTTTAAAGACGAAAGGTAAGAACCTGCGCACCGAGCAAGGAACATACTTGCTCACTTCTCGCTTCACAGCAGAATTGGGTAAATTTTTTTTTCTTTAGGTAGGAATGAAGGCTTGTTGTTTTAAATGACTAGAAAATCTAAACAAGACAAAATTCCTCCCAAATCTGAAAAACCTAAGGGATTGGTGACCCTTGGGAGAAGGATCTTTATTGATGAAATTCTTAAGAAAATTGAATCTCAGCCATCAGTAGAACCTAGGAAAGTTATTTATAGACCACCTACTACTTCCCTTCAGGCCACAGAGTCACCATATGTAGCCTTTGCTGAGGTACATATCCAAACAAAAGAGACTGAGCAAGATTCCCAAGAAATTGAGAATTCTTGCCCAAATTGTTTTACAAGAAGAGAAGTTGGCCTCTCATACCCTACTATTTATCAACATGCATTTTCCAAATTTGAGTATGTATAGAGGCCTTATTTTGGAAATGGCTCCACCGGGAATACTCTTATACATAATCATATTCGATTTTCAAAGAAGAGTATATTAGTGGAGAAAATAAAATAAATAAGGAAATAAATAAACACATTTTTTTTATTTTTGTAAAAATAGTTGTTTTTGTTGCAACACGCTGTGGAAATCAACATTGATGATAAATATTTTAATTTATTTGTGTGTGTAGATGAAGTATATTTCAAATAAAAATTATACAAACACTCATATTCATTTTTATCATCAATATAAAAAAAATTGTTCGAATATCATTTTTTTGGCTTGCGAGCTTGATGCAATTCCTGAAAACAAAGTTGGGACAGTCATGTTTTGGGGGACCAAAAGTGAATATTTTTAAAATCTGTTTCTATACCAAGTAGCCCTTTATGTCTACTTTCCAATTTAATTTGAATCACTCCATTTGGATTTGAAACGGAAAAGTTAGAACCAAAACATTGACAGGGTGTCTAGTAGACATCTCAAGAACAGAGTTGGGACAGTCAGTGTTTGGAGGCCTAAATGACTATATTTTTAAAACCTGTTTCTATGGTAGATTCCTCTATGAATCTAGTTTACAACTCAATTTGAATCACTCAAGTTCGATATCGTATGAGGAATTTATGACCAAAATACTGACTGCCTATCATAAATCAGCGCTCTTGAAACTCTGTTTTCTCGGCTGTTCCTTAACATATTTGATCCATCAATTCTTCTTGTTTTCAAAACCTGTTTCTATTAGAGCTCAATAAATTAATCTAATTTAATCTTCAATTTGAATCGGTCCAATCCGCCATCAAACGAAAAATTTATGCTTGAAATACCAATTGTTGATCTGAACTGGAAAATCGAAAATGACTCTATTATGCAGGTTGTTATAAGAAAATTTAACATACCATTACATGGAATTTTTAAAATATGTTTCTATTGGAGATAAAACTTTTAATTAGCTCTCATTTGGCTTTAGAATCACTCGAATCGGACGAAAAACAAAGAATTTGTGATTGAAACACTGCAGGTTAGCATGATTAGCCACTGCTCTCCCGCAAGTAATAAATTAATTTTACTTTGTCCATGGATTTGTTATATAGAGTAACTACTTGTTAGTTTTTTACATAATTCTTGGATTAGGGGAGCCGTGCATCTCTCTTTCTCCATGATTTAATGTTTTATTGCAGGTAGACACTCATTTTTTGCAGGTCTTAGGAGAACAAAGAAGGTCAATTTATGGACGAGTGATTCTTGAAAGAATTTTTAGTAAAATAAGGGCATTTCATCCAGTTTATTACCTTAAAGATTCATAACAAGAAGAAATGAAGAATTTGTTTCCATTTGAAGATTCATATCACTGCTGCCAAACATTTTTCAAAAGATCATTTTTTTTTCCATTAATAGATTTGATATCCTCTTAGAAATAACATCATAGCTATTGTAACTTAATAAAAGTGTTGTTTTTTTCTGATTTATTTTATGTTCTTTTGTTTCAGGTGCTAATATCTTCAAATTATAATTTCCGCTCCAGTGGCAATTGAACAATAAGGACCCCACCATGCCAGTTTCAATTGCAGAAGGCAATTCTTCAGTAGCAGCAATTCTGTAAAAAAAAATTTCTTGAAACCTGTATATAAACTTTCCTTTCTATTTGACTGGATTTGCTTGGCAATGGATTGCATATTAGCTTTGTTTTTTCCTCTATTTTTTTTCCCTTTTTGTTTTGTTGTTCTTTTCAAAAAGAACAACATTTTTTTTTTTGCCTGTTTTTGCTGTTCCTTTCAAAAGGAACAACACCGCTTGTTTTTGTTGTTCCTTTCAAAAGGAACAACACCACTTATTTTTGTTGCTCCTTTTGAAAGGAATAGCACCACTTGTTTTTGTTGTTCCTTTCAAAAGGAACAACACTACTTATTTTTGCTGTTCCTTTCAAAAGAAACAGCACCGCTCGTTTTTGCTGTTCATTTCTAAAGGAACGACAGTTTCGCTGTTCCTTTCAAAAGGAACAACACCGACTGTTTTTGCTGTTCCTTTCAAAAGGAACAACACTGACTATTCTTGCTGTTCCTTTCCAAAGGAACAACATTTTCGCCGACTGTTCTTGCTGTTCCTTTCCAAAGGAACAACATTTTCGCAAATTGTTTTTGTTGTTCCTTTCCAAAGGAACAACACCTTTTGAGTGCATTTTTCTTGTTTTTTTAAACAACATTTTTAAAACTTTTTTGAATATTTCATGACTTTTTGAAAGGCAAACATACAATTTATGGAAGGACATACAAATTAAAGCTTACTGTAATCAGCAAATCAAAAGAAATCGTCATTTTTAAGAAAGTTGTTTAGTAATGATAAGAAAAAGGAAAAAGGGACATAATCAATAACATGATTTTGTTGTCTTATTACCACTAAATTCATATGATTGATTATATTTATCATGTTGTTTTTTCTCATATTTTATAACTTTCTTTGATTTTTACTTATGGAGTAGGAGCAAGGGCATATTTTTTTCTATTGAGTTGTTCAGACTTCTTCCACCATCCCTACTCTTAAGGAGTGTTGAGCCATCCTTTATGAATAAATAGGAAAATGCTATATGAAAATAAAAATATTTACATATTTCATTAATAATTTTTTAATTTGACAAATGGAGGATAGGGGGTCTCATCAAGAGCCAGCCTACCATGTTCATAAGCAAGCAAGTGAAGTGGCATTCCCATCATAGCCACCAAACCAGAGATATGGTCCAATGGACAATTAAAAAAAATTAAGAAGTCCTTGGAACAGGAGGTCTCATCACGAGCCGGCCTGCCCACTTTTAACTTCTTCCCAGTGAATGGCATTGTGATTTATCTGGTCACCAAGCCAGCATAATGGCCTCCATTATGACAATTAACAAGCACTTACTCAGCATAAATAAAGGACAATGGTTCCAAGGGTGAGAGAGCAACTCTGTCAAGGTTATGGACACCTGTGGGCAACAGAGCTCTACTGATGGTATTGGAGTCACATTTATACACATCAATAGTAATATTAAACTCTTTCTCCTATATCTCTATTTAAATATCAGATGAAAGTATGAATCCTTAACCTTTGATTTTGAACCTATTATACATGAAAATCATTATAAATCGATCACATTAATTTAAGTGGGTAATAAATACATTTGTAATTATGTTTATCTTAAGTTGTCCCTTCTCCTTATCCTTGAATCATTAAAAAACGCTTCTATATCTGTTTACGATTTATCACATGCATGGATTTTAGTAATGCGATAATTTGTTGATTGTATCATAAGTATGTATTCCTTTCCATGTTGTACAATTGCTATGCAATATGCTGCCCTTCTATCTTGCTAATTTGCCACAATATTGATACTTCATTTTTACATAATTTTTGTTTTGCTTGAACTTTTTTGCATGCATCTTATCTATTTCCATTTCAAACTGAAATTGTGGATTCAAGAAAATTGCATACAAAATTGTGATTTGTTTACAAGAGAACAACAAGCATGGGGGAAAATTCTATTCGCAGCATGACCACATTATTGCAATTAACAGCGAAGGCTCGTGAACGTGCATAATTCTTCAGACATGATATGCTTGCATGGCTTCCACCTTTTGCATTACTTTCAGTAACTGCTCAACCTACATCAGCTTCAACAAAGGCCAGTCTCTACATGTCCTTCCACATTTTTTCGGAGGTAACACCTGAGGTAAAATATCATAATTTTCTGATTTATTAGGAATTTAGGAGAATTTTATAAACATCCATTGAGCATTATTTATCATCATTCATTCCACATATTTACTACTTCCCATTTTTTTAGACACGTCTCATCTTTCATTTTGGGGGAGTGTTAATTTCCTTCATTTCTTTCTTATGACCATGTCAGTAATATTCTTTATCATCTATGGATATTCTTATTCATTCTCAACACCTCCCTTCTTCCATGTTGTTTTACACCAAGCATCGATTTCAACAGATTGTAGCAACCATCTCTTTGTTTTCTAGCATCGCATGAGGACATACTAATTCTTCAGTTTGGGGGGGAGGGGAGGTGAATTGCTACACATGATGGATGTTTTCCACTTTCTTTCTCATTTAAGGCATACAATTTCATTTTTGTACAGTGCAGAAATTGATTTGCACATATCTTTAAAACTATGAACTGAATTCTTGTGATTTCTGGATAATAAAGAGGAATTATTAAAATATACAAACCTAGATAATTTCACACTAAATTAGTTCATAAAATTTCGAAAATTATGCACTACCACCTACAACCATTTTGTTGATCCGTGCATCAAAACAATCTGATTTTTGAGAAAATGGTTAATGAAGTTTGTTGTTACTTATGTCACATTTTTCTGTAACTTCATATACATATAGTTGAATGTCAGCTATAAAAATTGTTATGCCTTCATCAAGATTGCTAAAATTGAATATTCATTATTTGAGGAAAAATTCATTTGTTCCATCCATTTCATGAGTCGGGATGAACAACTTTCTTTGCTTGGTTAACGCATGGGTTTTGTCTTTGGGTTGCATGAGAATATGCAATATATTCAGTTCTGGGTTGCATGAGGGCATGCAATATATTCAGTTTGGGGGGATGTTGGGACGAGAATACGACTACTTTTTAACACTTATTTCATCCATTCTTACTCTTCTTTATCATGTCATTTATTATAATTTATAATATAAATCCATTTTATAATGATTTATTCTCTTATGGATTAATATTATTTCCTCTCTTTTATTTTTAATAAATTGATTATTATTATGCATAATTTTATCAATGATGGTTTATTAATATCACTCACCATTTTAGCCTCCAAGATATTTTCCAGACTGCAGATTTGATTTCCAAATCATCATGAAATATTCCAACTCAGAAATTCGTTGGAATAAGAAGTGATAGTTTTGCGGTTGAGATTCTGAGCAAATGAAGAAGAATCTAGAAAATCCGGAACATGGGTTTTGTCCAAAACGGGCCCAATTAACTTTATCAAAAAATGGTTTGCCCAAATTCGGCCTGTATTGAGAGAAACGCAGGGTTCTTTGAGCACGATTTTCTCAGATTTGTTGTTGTGGTTGTCCTCCAAATCTCAGCTGCAAAGCCAAATTCGCCTTGTTGTTGTTGAAAGATTGTTGGAAATGTATTTTCTAGTTGATCAAGTTGTTGGGAACAATCCAATATTGTTATGGGAGATCATACTTGCTATTTAATTTCTCCTCCTTCTGATTATAAAAGGAGAAGCATGTATTGCTATTGGGGAGACTTTTCTTGTTGTAATTTGCAGAATTGTGCATCGACTCTTGTTAAGAGAGTACGAGCTGTTTGTAAACATTATTCATGCCTGATTAATAAAAGAGTTTGTTCTCGTTCCATTTCTCAAACGCTGGAGTAAAGCGCAGCAGCGTTTCACCGGTGGTTGAGGGCCCGACCCTAGTGGAATCGTTCTGCTGTTTGTATTTCTATCCTTTTATTTCTATTGTGTGAAGTGTGTTTAATGTTTGTTTCAATTACAGAACTGGTTTATTTTTGTTATATCAAATACAGAGTCATTGCTATTTCATTCTTTACAAGAAGCACATCTGTAGTTCGATTATCTTGTTATTATTATAAAGCTCGCTGACTTGTATCTGATTTAAGTTGTTGTTCCATTAGTTTATAGTCTGTTATAATTGATTGTTGCGTGGTAAGAAGCTGTCGACAGAATTGAAGCGTAGAAATCTAGTGTGTGAATTGTAATTGTTGTTCATTTCACATTGCTGTTCCATTTCTGTTCATTGTTTATGCATAGTCTTCGATTAGCAAATAGATGAGTTATAGTTACATGTTGTTGTTCCTTTCCAGCTTTCGTTTTCTTTAAATTGCTTTCATTGAATTAGCTTTTGTTTCGACTGCTTTAAGATCTCCAACTGTAGAGGATAGAGGTTATTGCTCCAAGTCCCTAGATTGGTTATCTTGCATCGATTTCTAAGGGAAAGAGTTACTGCTACTGCATCCCTGATCGATGTTTTGCAAGATTGATGTAATTTAATCTTTCCATTTCATGTCACTGTAATTAGGTTTCTTTTCAAGCATTTGTTACTTTTGCATTTTTTATTTTGTACTACATCTTCATAGCATTTCTCTTGGATGAATTGCAGCCTCAGACAGAGTACATTCTTGAAATAAAAAGGCGCTCCCGGATTGATAATTAATGTGAGATAATTAGGTGTTCAAAAGATACCTTCTTATGCCCCAACACCCCTGTCCCAAGGCATAGGTCCACTCAGGATTCGCCGTCTCGAGCTAGGCCCCCCTGACCCGGGTGCCCTAGACTAGGTTCTCCTGTTTGCGGTTGGCCCGGGCGTAGGTCCTTTGTTCACCACAGTTATATGCTAGCTTCTCTTCCTCTTTCCTGTTGTATGTCCTGAATCTCCAGGTGCATAGCCCCAAGTTGCACTTGGATTTGCTAGACCTTCAATGAAGCATCTTTGCTAGGCGTAGCTTCTAATTTCGTAGCGGCTTCTAGAGCTTTAGCTTGTGAGTCAAAATTCTGGTGACCCATAGGTATGCGTAGGTGAGGGAGAAGCATGGCGATAAACCATTCCGTAAGCTGCCTGTCATCATACTTAAATCCTCCTTCTATAATAGCTTTTTTTAAGCGTTGATCCGCTTCCCACACGGACTCGGTTACTCCCTGCTTGAAATCCTTTACCTTTGCTACAGCTTGATAATAGGACTTAGGTTTTCAAAACTGTTGTTTCAAGGAATCCTTAATATCCTGAATAGATGCGCTCCCATTCTAAGATATGTACTTCATATACCAGTCTAGTGCTCTCTCTTCAAAGGCCAGGGAAAACTGTGCTTTCTTCACAGTATCGCTCACCATGCCCTACGCAATCCATACCGAGTCTGCCACAAACCAAAACCGATCCATATCTTCATCGACCGTGCCTTTAAAGGTAGGTGATTTCAAATGTGTTGACATGTCTCCTTCTTGATAGGTTTCCCGTATTCGCTTGTCAGTACCCTAACCCTTTCTCACAATGCTTGGTCCCAACAACGAAATCATTTGTTGGCTCGAGGGGTCCTGATCCAGGTTAGAAGTGCAAGGTTTGCCAACAAACCCCTATACTACTGGCCCTTTCGGCAGTGACCTGCTTGCATAGGTCAAAGTCTCACCCGAAGTAGTATGGGTGGGTGCTAGAACTAGGTTTCTGCACCCTGAGAAAGGATAGGGAAGGCAAGCAGAGCTGTGCTAGACCCTATGATTCTTAGATTACCTTGATCTGTGCAAGGTCAATTAGGTCTCTATTTGCATCCATATGCACTAGATCTATAATTATATTCTTTTATGATAGTAGCACAATATTGCATAAACAGAGCAGAACAGATCCAGATCTAGAAAACACACTTACACAGATCTTCGCAGCTTAAATATAGAAAATTCACAATGCAATAATTACCAACGATTCACACAAAGAGTACTCACAGATTCAATTCTATATCAACCTTTCTTATTCATTCATTCATCAATTCCTCCTTACAATTCCCTTCCCAGCCTGCGCACATAGCAGCAGGGTCCGCACACAGCTGGACTTAGATCTCCGTGCACACAGCCAGTAGGAGTCCTTTCCCCAAAACCCAAACAGATAGCTTAAACCACAATTTGCATCAATAGCTCTTCATTTCCTACCTAACAATACAAAATGTTCCTCTATTTAAAATAATCTGGCCTAGATTTTCCTATGGTCCGTAAACTGTGGTCTTCAGACCCCTGGTTTACCCTTTTACCCATTACAATTCTTTCGGGGCTTTAAACCGCTCCAAAACCCCTGTGCTAGACTAAATCTAATCAAAAGTATTCAAAATAGACCAGTTTCGGAGCTTGTAGGAGACCCTGTTCCAAAAATCATGGATGGATTCAATTACATTATTCCATAGGTAATTTTTAATATATGATATCTAATCCTTGAGAGTTAATTCTTTTTAGATCTTCTTTACCTCTTCACTCAATTTGTGGGCATTTTTTTCATGTATTTTAGCATCTATCTGAGTTGATTTGTTTGTCTTCTCAAGATTTTCAATTATCTTTGTCAATCTGTTAATTTCATTTGTTTTCAAGGACATCTCTTCCATTTCTTTCACTAGTTGACTACTTTCATCTATAGGTTGTAATTTTGTTGTGGAGGATTCAGTAGCTGAAGTTGTTGAAGAAGTCACTGGCATTGTAGTGGCCAGTGGCTCTTTGGGTGCCAACTTTTCTCCTAAAGTTGAAGGCACTGCTGTAGTGATGACTGGGATGACTATGGGAATCATTGGTTCTTTTACTGTCTCTTTTTCTTGGACAAGTTGGTCCATTTGTACTTCCATTTCCTTAATTTAAGCTGTCAGTTGAAGTATTAAACTCATCATTTCATATTTTTCCTTTTGATCCTGTAAAAATTCCTTTGTCTGAGGATGCTCACTTTGAGGAATTTTGAGTTGTTTCCTCAAGGCAGCTATATCCTCATTTTTCTTTTTTACCAATGCTTCTACTGCTTTGATGTTTGTAGGATCATATCCTACCTGCAATACTAAATCTTCTATGGCTTTAACCCTTAGGTCCTTTGCATATAATGAATCTTTATCCATCTTCATTTGATATTTCATATTATAGATGGTATTTTGAAGCTTATGATCACTCATAGCTTTTTTTGTGACTGCGGAATACAACATCTCTAAGGTTTGCCTATGAAAATCAATTTGATCTAATTCATGGATTTGGTCTGTAGCTACTTCCATATCAACTTTCTTATAGTCAGCAACTATCTTTGGCACTGATACTGTAGGCTGTAATATTGACATAATCAATTTTTTAGTTGAATAATCAAATGCTGATAGAAATTTGTTTTGATTACCTGGCTTTTGATTTAAGAACTGAGAATATATTTCAGTTTTTATTTCCTCATTCTTCAACTTGATCTGCTTATATTTCTCCTTAATATCCAAATATTTTTCCTCACCTGAATGTATGGAAGAAGCCTCCATACTTTGTTTCCTTTCCATCATCTGCGTATCTTCATTATTCAGTTGTTCTTCATTCTAATTTGGCTCACTGATAACTACAGTAGCTACATTTGTCTCTGGAAAATTAGTGTTGGTATTCAAGGTCTCCGTTTCTTAAACATCTATTGTTACTTTACCTTTAGCTGTTGTATCCAGTTTTGGCCTCTTGTTGTAAATGATCTTAAACTTTGTTTTTGTTGTAGTCTCTACAGTATAAGCTCCCTCTTTGATTCTCTTAGTGGATGTCTCTGGCTGTTTGGAAATTTCCAAAGTGTGACTATTATTCCTTTGGTTTTACTGCCTCTGTTAAAGTGTTTTCAACCCACTCAATTTGATTAGCAAACTTCTCTACTTCTGGCTTTGATTCATGGATAAAGGGTATCAATTCACATTTCACCCTTAGTTTACTAAAGATCCCCTGTGGATCATAATTCTATGGGAAACTTTCTTCTAATTTATATTCCAGTAGTTGACTTGCTTCTTCCTTTTCTGCATCTCTATGATTACATATGAATGGCCCAATTTGATTTTTTAGTTTAAATTGGGTCTTCTTCTTGGCTTCCATGAAATTGATTGAATCTGAATTTAGGATCTGCCTAATGTACTCCAAGGCAAAGATCCTCATTGATGGATGCTTGGGTAACTTGTAAGGCAACAAGTTAGAACCAAAAACTCTGATTTCAATGAATTTCTCATATAAATATCAATCACCTACTTTGCTTTGTTTTGATAACTACAATATTTTCTTCATTTCCTCACCTATTCTAGGCTGCTCTGTTTTAGTAAACATGGTGGTTACTGGATTTAAAAACAACTCTACAAAATCTGAATAAATTAAATCTATGCTTTCTTTTCTGAGTATGGATGTCCTAAAGATAACAGATAGAGGTTTTCCTTCTATATCCAACTTTTGAAGTGAAATTGGAAATCTCTCTGATTGGAAGAAAAGAAACATGTGGAAGAGATAGGAAGTATATCTGAAAACTCCTTCCATCTATAAATTAGTCAATTGATAGTGAATACTATCAGTAATGAAACCAACAAAGTCAAAGATAACTGAAGGTGGTTGACCTGGAGAAAAGGTGGACAAAAATCCCAAGATAGACTCATCAGTGTGCTCGTCAGTGAAATACCCAAGTATGAAGGAAAGCATGGAGATTACATGCCTTGAACCTTCAGGGAATTTGGCAGTTGAATATGGAGGATTTAACTTGGGAATTTCAACATGTAGAGGCATGAAAGTCTGAAAAATCATAAACCTTTTAGGGAAATCTAGGCCAATGTATAGTTTAGTGAGGGCCTCAATAGACAAAGGTACTGATTGAGGGTCTGATTGAAGCTGCAACATTTGGTTTATTGAATCTACAGTGATGGTAAATAGGACCTCTTTATTCACATTCACAGTAGCTCTTTGTTCAGGAATATAGTACTGGTGACAGAATCTGATAATTTCTTGACAAGGGTGAGTGAGAAGGACTACATATTTGGGCAGATTGGAGTCCCAAAGATGAATTTCTTCATGATCATATAAAGACTTCTCAAAACACCAGTTATGGATATCTAATAGATTGAATTCAACTATGGGATCAACTATTTTTTAGTCAATATCAGCTAGGGGAATATGCTCAATATCAACAACTAGAGGTTGTAATGGATTGACTACAATTGCAGTATTTGGAGTTATGGCAGGAGTAGATTTAGGAGTTTTAGAGCTTTCAGGCTTTCTTACACTCTGTTTTTTAGGCATCTTGATTGGATTATGTAATTTTAAACTATTTGTAGAGGCAATTTTACTATAGTAGAGGGTTGATTGGGAAAATTTAGCAAAATAGAGTCTCTTTTTGGATTTTATGCCCAATTAGGTTTATCAAAAGAAGTTTTTGTTGGGCCATGAATACGACCACTTTTTGACACTTATTTCATCCATTTTTACTCTTCTTTATCATGTCATTTATTATAATTTATCATATAAATCCATTTTATAATGATTTATGCTCTTATGGATAAATATTATTTATTCTCCTTTATTTTTAATAAATTGATGATTATTATGCATGATTTTATCAATGATGGTTTATTAATATATTTTGTAATATCACTCACCATTTTAGCCTCCAAGATATTTCCCAGATTGAAGATTTGATCTCCAAATCATCATCAAATATTCCAACTCAGAAATTCGCTGGAATAATAAGTGACAATTTTGCGGTTAAGATTCTGGGCAAATGAAGAAGAATCTGGAAAATCCGGAACATGGGTTTTGTCCAGAACAGGCCCAATTAACTTTACTCAAAGAACCGTTTTCCCAAATTCGGCCTGTATTGAGAGAAACGCAGGGTTATTTGAGCATGATTTTCTTAGATTTGTTGTTGCGGCTGTCCTCCAAATCTCAGCTGCAAAGCCAAATTCGCCTTGCTCTTGTTGAAATATTGTTGAGAATGTATTTTCTAGATGATCAAGTTGTTGGAAACAATCCAATATTGTTATGGGAGATCATATTTTCTATTTAATTTCTCATCTTTCTGATTATAAAAGGAGAGCATGTATTGTGTATTGGAGAGGATGGAGAACAATGGATGATTATTGAATTCCCTTTGTAACACTGTAATTCCTTGACCCTTGTGAGAAAAGAGCAACTGATGTAAAAGCTATTCATGTTTGATTAATACAAAGAGGCATTCTCGTTCCATTTCTCAAGCTCTGCAGTAGCCCAGCGGTGCTTTCACTGGCGGTTGAGAGCCCGACCCTGGTGGAGCGATCCGTTGTTTGTATTTCTATTCTTTTATTTCTGTTGTGTGATAATTGAATTTAGATTTATTACGATTACAGAGTTATTTGATTGTTGTTGGATTGAATTCGGATTTGATGTATACGTTAATGAATTGCACTTCTATTCTATCTTAGCAAGGATCATATTTACTATCTGATTCATCTTGCTACCTTTTCTAAAGTGTTGTTGTTCCATTGATTTATGATTCATTCCAATGAACTATTTCATAGTCTTGGCTGTCAACAGGATTGGAGTATTGAGATTAGTTGCCTAATTGCGTTAGAATTAGAACTGTTGTTCATATTGTTGTTCCTTTCCAGATTTTGTTTCTTTCAGTTATTTTCATCAGCACAAAGATTGAGTTTTCTTTCATTTCGATTGCTTTAAGATCACCAACTGTAGAGGACACTGGTTATTGCTTCCAAGTCCCCAGATTGGTTATCTTACATTGATTTCTAAGGGAAGGAGTTATTTTTACTGTATCCCTGATCGATGTTTTGCAGATTGGTTTAATTAAGATTTCAGAGCATTTGAGTTTATGTTGTTGTAGTTAGATTTCTTTTTCAAGCATCTGTTTACTTTTGCATTTGAAACACTGTACTACATATTACAAGGCATTACTCTTGGATAAAATGCTGCCTTAGACAGAGTACACTCTTGAAATAAAAAGTCGTTCCCAGATTGATAATTAATGTGAGATAAATAGGTGTGAAGAAGCTACCTTTTATACCTCGACATTTTGGCGCCGTTGCCGGGGAGAGTGTATGCCATTTAGAAAGAGTGATGCATATTTAATTTTTTCTGCTTGGGAAGAATTGGGTATTAAAGATGGAAGGTAAGAACTTGCTCACTGAGCAAGGAACATACTTCTTCACTAGCCCGCTCCACAACAGAATTGAGTGAAAGCTTAAGGTATAAATGAATTCTTGCGTTTTTATTTATTTATTTTAGAGGTAGAAATTTAAAAAAAATCTTGTAATTCCACTCGAGTGATGATGTAAGAACCACCCATTTCACTAACCAATTGACAGGAACATTGGAAGGAGGATCCTTAAAGAAACACCTGAAGAACATCTTCTATTATGGTAAGAAATGGCTCACATTGCAACTTTTGAATTCCCTATCAAAGATCTAGGAGGAGTGACACAAATGCACATAATTCCCCCATTGTCTCTACCAAATTTTCATGGTTTGACAAATGAAGATCCAGATACATTCTTATTTGAGTTCGAAATGCTTTGTAGAGCATATGATTATTGTACTAATGACCAAATATTGAAAGTGTTTCCTCTTACTCTAAAAGGAGCAGCTCTACAATGGTTCATGAGCCTAGGTGGGAACTGCATCAAAACATGGGAGGAAATGAAGAACATATTCTTGAAGAAGTACCAAGACTATTGCAAATCCAATGAAGATATTTTCGGTATGACACAAAGGGAAGATGAAAGCTTGGAGGAATATGTAGAGCGATTTCGATACAACCTTCAAAAATCAAAGCATAAGCATTTGGAAAAAGAGATCTTGAAAACACTTCTTCTTAAAGGAATCAAAGATGATTTTTTATAACTCTTAAATCTAATAGGAAAAGGTGATGTTTTTCAGTTATCATATGATGATGTTCGTGAATTGTGCATAAGGTATTCAAGAGGAATTTATAAGGCTAGTAAGAATTCTAGAGAAGTTTCTTCTTTCTTTCCTAAATTTACTACAAGAACAAGAGACATAAGAGCTGAAATCAATGTTTTATTTGAAAATTTTAAAGTTGATTTTATTAGCTCTCTAAATTCACAATTGAATGTTTTGCAGGTTCAGAGAAATCAAGAATTCGATGAAGTGTTTTTCCCTCATTACCAAAATGAGCATCCCATAGATACTCACTCTTCCTTATCTAATTTGGAAGTAGCATATCAAAGAGATGGGGAAGCTGCAACAAGGTCAAAACCATGGAAATCATGACCTACAGGTATGGTTCAAAACACTTCCTCTCCATTCTCTTACTTTCATAATTCGTTATGGAATACTCACATGTTAGGGCAGCCATGCCAATCTCAATATAACCACCACCAATCTTGTCTACAAGCTTGGCATAGTTCACCTTATGATTGCATGACTACTCTTCCTCATCTTGTAGCACAAACACATATTCCAGCTCTTCCACAACACCTTGTTTTCTTATCAAAATCATCCAATCAACCCAATCAACTACATCATCAAAAGGCTCCATTCCCTATACAATTTCTTGCTCAACTCATTCCACACCCTCACCATAATAAACCAGTACAACATGCTTACAGTGTTGAACCGCAAAATTCACCCATTCTATCTCACATGTACCATTGGAAAAAACTTACACTAAGACTCAGAATGTTTCAAATCCAAAAATTGTAGAAGTTATAAAAGAAAATGAGGTTTCTTCTAGTTTGCACCAACAAACCATTTTAAAAGCTCAAGAACTTCATGATATGATGGCTATGGGAAATCAAGGAAGTAAAGAATATATTGAAGATTGGTTTAATTCCATCATTTGTTTGCAACATCACTCCATACTTCAACAATTTTTGGCACCATCTTTTCATGGGAAGTTGGCTTCTCATACCCTAATTTTTATTAACATACATTTTTCAAATTTGGGTATGTACATAATTGAAGCCTTATTTAGGAAATGCCTCCACTGGAAATACTCTTATACATAATCATATTCATTTTCCAATTCAGAGTAGGATAGTGTAGAAAATAAAATAAACACATTTTTTTATTATTTTATTTTTGCAAAAATAGTTGTTTCTTTGTTGCAACACGCTGTGGAAATCAACATTGATGATAAATATTTTAATTTATTTGTGTATGTAGATGAATTATATTGCAAATAACCATTCTAAAAATATTTATATTCATTTTTATCATCAATATGAAAAAATTGCTTGAATATCATTTTTTTGGCTTGCGGGCTTGATGAAATTCCTGAAAACAAAGTTGGGACAGTCATGTTTTGGGAGACCAAAAATGAATATTTTTAAAACTTATTTATATTCTAAATAGCCTTTTATATATAATTTCTAACCCAATTTTAATCACTCTATTTGGATTTGAAACGAAAAATTTATAACCAAAACATTGACAGGGTGTCTAGTAGGCAGCTCAACAACAAAGTTGGAACAGTCAGTTTTTGGAGGCTTAAATGACTATATTTTTAAAACCTGTTTATATGGTAGATTCCTCTATGAATATATTTTACAAAAAAAATTTAATCACTCAATTTTGATATCGTATGAGGAATTTATGACCAAAATACTGATTGCCTATCATAAATCAGCACTCTTGAAACTCTGTTTTCTCGGTTGTTCCTTAATGTATTTGACCCATAAATTCTTCTTTTCCTCAAAAAATGTTTCTATTGGAGATCAATAAATGAATCTAATTTAATCTCCAATTTTAATCGCTTCAATCCGCCATCAAACGAATAATTTATTCTTGAAATATCAACTGTTGGTCTAAGCTGGAAAATCGAAAATAACTCTATTATGCAGGTTGTTCTCAGAAGATTTAACATACCATTACATGGAATTTTTAAAACTTGTTTCTATTGGAGATAAAAATTTGAATTAGTTCTCATTTGGATTTGGAATCACTCGAATCGGACGAAAAACAAAGAAGTTATGATTGAAACACTGTTGGTTAGCATGATTGGCCACTGCTCTCCCACAGGTAATAAATTAATTTTACTTTGTCCATGGATTTGTTCTACATAGTAACTACTTGTTAGTTTTTTTCATAATTCTTGGATTAAGGGAGCTTGTAAACCTCTCTTTCTTCATGATTTAATGTTTTATTGCAGGTAGAGACTCGTTTTTTTGCAGGTCTTACGAGAGTAAAAAAGGTCAATTTATGGACGAGTGATTCTTGAAAGAAATTTTAGTAAAAAAAGGGCATTTCATCCAGTTCATTACCTAATAAATTTATAACAAGAAGAAATGAAGAATTGGTTTCTATTTCAAGATTCATGTTACTGCTGCCAAAACATTTTTTAAAAGAGATCATTTTTTTCCCATTAATAGATTGATATTCATTTAGGAAATAACATCATAGCTGTTGTAACTTAATAAAGTGTCGTTTATTTTCTTATTTCTTTTATGTTTTTGTGTTTTAGGTGTTGATCCCTTCAAATTGCAATTTGTGCTCCAGTGGTAGTTGAACAATAAGTACCCCACCGTGCAAGTTTCAATCGCAGAAGGAAATTCTTCGGTAGCACCAATTCTTAAAAAAAAAAAAAAAAAAAAAATTATTACTTTTTTCTTGAAACATGTACATAATGTTTGTTTTCTTTTACTTTTCTTGTTTTTTTGTATAGAATTTTATTTCTTGAACCATTCTTACTTTACTTATGAATTTTTGTTGTTCCTTCTTTCGAAAGGAACAACAGTTTTGCTGTGAATGTTTTTGCTGTTCCTTTCCAAAGGAACAACACTTTTGTTGTTGTTCCTTTCAAAATGAAAAACAGTATTATTGTGAGCGTTTTTGCTGTTCATTTCCAAAGGAACATCCTTTCGAAAGGAATAGCAACATTTTCGCAGATTGTTTTACTGTTCTTTTCCAAAGGAATAACACTTTTTGAGTGCATTTTTCTTGTCTATGAACAACTTTTTAAGGATTTTTTTTGAATTTTTCATAACTTTTTGAAAGACAAACATACAATTTATGGAAGGATGCACAATCATACAAATTAGAGCTTACTATAATCAGCAAATCAAAAGAAATCATTATTTTTAAGAAAATTGTTTGGTAATGATAAGAAAAAAGGAAAAATGAACATAATCAATAACATGATCTTGTTGTCTTACTACCACTAAATTCATATGATCAATTATATTTATCATGTTGGTTCTTCCCATATTTTATAACTTTCTTTGATTTTTACTTATGGAGTAGGAACAAGGGCATATTATTTTCTATTGAGTTGTTCAGACTTCTTCCACTATCCCTACTCTTAAGGAGTGTTGAGCCATCCTTTATGAATAAATAGGAAAGTTCTATATGAAAAGAAAAATATTTACATATTTCATTAATAATTTTATAATTTGGCAGATGGAGGATAGGGGGTCTCATCAAGAGTCGGCCTACCATGTTCATAAGGAAACAAGTGAAGTGGCATTCCCATCATGGCCACCAAACCAGAGATATGGTCCAATGGACAATTGAAAAAATTAAGAAGTCCTTGGAACATGAGGTCTCATCACGAGTCGGCCTGCCCACTTTTCACTTCTTCCCAGTGAATGGCATTGTGATTTATCTGGTCACCAAGCCAACACAATGGCCTCCGTTATGACAATTAACAAGCACTTCCTCAGCATAAATAAATGACAATGGTTCCAAGGGTGAGAGAGCAACTCTGTCAAGGTTATGGACACTTGTGGGCAATAGAGCTCTGTTGATGGTATTGGAGTCACATTTATACACATCAATAGTAATATTAAACCATTTTTCCTATATCTCTATTTAAATATCAGATGAAAGTATGAATCATTAACCTTTGATTTTGAACCTATTATACATGAAAATCATCATAAATCGATCACATTAGTTTAAGTGGGTAATAAACGCATTTGTACTTATGTTTATCTTAAGCTGTCCCTTCTCCTTATCCTTGAATCATTACAAAACGCTTCTATATCTGTTTACGATTTATCACATGCATGAATTTTAGTACATGCTATAATTTCATTGTTTGTATCATAAGTATGTATGTCTTTCCATGATGTACAATTGTTGTGCAATACGTTGCTTTTCTATTTTGCTGATTTGCCATAATATAGATACTGCATTTTTACAGAATTTTTTTCTGCTTGAATTTTTTTGCATGCATATTATCTGTTGCCATTTCAAACTGAAACTGTGGATTCAAGAAAATTGCATACAGAATTGTGATTTGTTTACAGGAGAACAACGAGTATGGGGGAAAATTATATTCGTAGCACAACCACACTATTGCAATTAACAGCAAAGGCTCGTGAATGCGCACAATTCTTCAGACATGATGTGCTTGCATGGCTTCCACCTTTTTACATCACTTTCAGTATCCACTCAGCCTACATCAGCTTCAACAAAGGCCAATCCCTACATGTCATTCCACATTTTTCAGAGGTAACACTTGAGGTAAAATAACATAATTTTCTGATTTATTATGAATTTAGGAGAATTTCATGAAAATCCATTGAGCATTATTTATCATCATTCATTCCAAATCTTTACCACTTCCCATTTTTTTAGGCATGTCTCATATTTTAGTTTGGGGGAGTGTTGATCTCCTTCATTTCTTTCTTTTGACCATGTTAGTAATATTCTTTATCATCCATAGATATTCTTATTCATTCTCAACACCTCCCTTTTTCCATGTTGTTTTACACCAAGCATAGATTTCAATAGATTGTAGCTACCACCTCTCTTTGTTTTCTAGCATCGCATGAGGACATGTTAATTCTTCAGTTTGGGGGGGGGGGAATTGCTACACATGATGGATGTTTTTTACTTTCTTTCTCATTTAAGGCATACAATTTCATTTGAATATAGTGCAGAAATTGATTATCATATATCTTTAAAACTATGAACTGAATTCATGTGCTTTCTGGATAACAAAGAGGAATCATTAAAATACACAAATCCAGATAATTTCACGCTAAATTAGTTCATAAAACTTCAAAAATTATGCACTATCACCTACAACCATTTTTTTATATCTCATGATCCATGCATCAAAACGATCTGATTTTTGAGAAAATGTTTAATGAAGTTTTTTGTTACTTATGTCACATTTTTCTGCAACTTCATATACATATAGTTGAATGTCAACTATAAAAATTGTTATGTCTTTATCAAGATTGCTAAAATTTAATTGTCATTATTTGAGGAAAAATTCATTTGTTCCATCCATTTCATGAGTTGGGATGAACAATTTTCTTTGTTTGGTGAACACATGGGTTTTGTCTTTGGGTTGCATGAGGACATGCAATATATTCAGTTTGGGGGTATGTTGGGCCATGAATACGAGCACTTTTTAACACTTATTTCATCCATTTTTACTCTTCTTTATCATGTCATTTATTATAATTTATCATATAAATCCATTTTATAATGATTTATGCTCTTATGGATGAATATTATTTATTCTCCTTTATTTTTAATAAATTAATGATTGTTATGCATGATTTTATCAATGATGATTTATTAATATATTTTGTAATATCACTCACCATTTTAGCCTCCAAGATATTTTCCAGATTGAAGATTTGATCTCCAAATCATCATCAAATATTCCAACTCAGAAATTCACTGGAATAAGAAATGACAGTTTTGTGGTTAATATTCTAGGAAAATGAAGAAGAATCTAGAAAATCCGGAACATGGGTTTTGTCTAGAACGGGCCCAATTAACTTTTCTAGAGAATTGTTTGCCCAAATTCGGCCTGTATTGAGAGAAACGCAGGGTTATTTAAGCATGATTTTCTTAGATTTGTTGTTGCGGCCGTCCTCCAAATCTCAGCTGCAAAGCCAAATTCGCCTTGCTCTTGTTGAAAGATTGTTGAAAATGTACTTTCTGGATGAGCAAGTTGTTGGAAACAATCCAATATTGTTATGGGAGATCATATTTTCTTTTTAATTTCTCCTCTTTCTGATTATAAAAGGAGAGCATGCATTGTGTATTGGAGAGGATGAAGAACAATGGATGATTATTGAATTCCCTTTGTAACACTGTAATTCCTTGACCCTTGTGAGCAAAGAGAAACTAATGTAAAAGCTATTCATGTTTGATTAATACAAAGAGGCGTTCTCGTTCCATTTCTCAAGCTCTGCAGTAGCCCAGCGACGCTTTCACCGGTGGTTGAGGGCCCAGCCCTGGTGGAGCGATCCGCTATTTGTATTTCTATTATTTTATTTATGTTGTGTGATAATTGAATTTAGATTTATTACGATTACAAAGTTATTTGATTGCTATTGGATTGAATTCGGATTTGATGTATATGTTAATGAATTACACTGCTATTCTATCTTAGCAAGGATCGTATTTACTATCTCATTCATCTTGCTATCTTTTATAAAGCGTTGTTGTTCCATTGATTTATGATTCATTCCAATGAACTATTTCATAGTCTTGGCTGTCAATAGGATTGGAGTATTGAAATTAGTTGCCTAATTGCGTTAGAATTAGAATTGTTGTTCATATTGTTGTTCCTTTCCATATTTTGTTCCTTTCAGTTATTTTTGTCAGCACGAAGATTGAGTTTTCTTTCATTTCGATTGCTTTAAGATCACCACCTGTAGAGAACACTGGTTATTGCTTCCAAGTCCCCAGATTGGTTATCTTGCATCGATTTATAAGGGAAGGAGTTATTGCTACTGTATCCCTGATCGATGTTTTGCAGATTGGTTTAATTAAGATTTCAGAGCATTTAAGTTTATGTTGTTGGAGTTAGATTTCTTTTTCAAGCATCTGTTTACTTTTTCATTTGAAACACTGTACTACATATTACAAGGCATTACTCTTGGATAAATTGCTGCCTCAGACAGAGTACACTCTTGAAATAAAAATTCGCTCCTGGATTGATAATTAATGTGAGATAAATAGGTGTTAAGAAGATACCTTTTATACCTCGACAGTTTTGAGGCTTAAAAACTGGTATAAAACAGAAAACAGGGGTTTTCTAAATTTTTTGTTTGAAAAATGGGCTAACAACTCTGTTGAAAAGGTTTAAAGAAGATTAGGGCACCTGTAGAGGATTTCTGGCCTTTTAGATCTTGAAATTGATCATTAGACTGTGAAAAATTGATAAATTTCCTTGAAAATACCGCACAACAGACAACTAAGGTTTCTGGGAAAATTTTTCTAGAGTTTGGCCTGTTTTTGGGACTTTTGGGAAATTTGATTATTCAATTTCTTAACTTTGAAATGTTTTCTCTTTCTTTAAAAAAGGTTTTTAAATTTGGTTACAGGTTTAAAACTCAGAAGAATACCTGTTTGATTGCAAGTATCAACTTTAAAAGGGTTTCTTTAGTTTCTGGTTGATTTGATAACTTTAGCGGCTTATCTGGAGTAAGTGCAGCTCCTCCACAGTCTTTACGAGTGTGTCTTGGGAGATTTCAAAGGTTTTGGGCATTAAAATGGCAACCAGAAGCTTTAGCAGGGTTTTAACAGTCGGGAGAAGGAAACGTAGTGGTTGAGAGCGCAAGAATGGTGAATAAGTGTATTTTTCAAAGATTTTATCAAAACATATGAATTTTCATTGAATGCAGGTCTTATTTGGCAGGAGGCGGTTTTGGATTGAAAATTATTTCAAAATTGGTGGTTATAGCATAGGTTTTTAGTGGTAAGTGGTTTTAAACAAAACCCACGTGAGCCAATTAAGAGAGGTCACATGGAGGGGAGGGGTTAATGGGAAACCACCCATTTCGCATGGCTTTTACGTTTGGAGGGTCGGGCATCTTTTCTACTCGATATTAGATGTTGACCATCATATTTGAGGTTTTAATGCGAACAGCTGAGATCGTGTCGGGAGTTGCTTTGAAATGGAAAGGTGGGACCATGCTATTTGCATAGGTGGAAATGGTTTAATTTTATCAAATAAATGTTTCAAAAAACATTTAAACCATAGTTTATATAGCAGCGTGGATAGGTATAAAACACATATGACATGTTTTAATAATGGTATAGGCGGAGATTGACATTTGTATTTAAAACTTTTTGTGAAATGTTTTTAATAAAACATAAGCGGATGGGTTAATATATATTATATAGTGTTTTAAAACTTTTTCGATGGTTTAAAGACTATAGGGGTAGAATACATGAATAATGATAGTTTTTAGACCAAAGGGCTTCATAATTTGGGTTTTTTATTTGTGCACATGGGATAATAAACTTTGGTCAAAACTTTATAATAGTGGGTTTTTTGGGGTATTTAGATATAAGGAATTAATAAGTATGGGAGGGTACTTCTTAGGGATTTAATAAAAATATGTGAAAAGTTAATATGAAAGGGTACTGAAATGTAATTATAGACAAGGCAAAGGAGTGTTGTCTTTTTTTTAATATTTTACACTTTAACTTAGGACAAATTGTATTTTTGGGGTTTTATGAAGGCTTTTGAAGGGATGAAGTTAATTATTTGGGGTTTAGCTTTACTAAGTAAGAATATGTCTTTACTTAGGAAAAAAGGGATTTTAATGTATGAATGAAGGGTAAATGATGATGAATGAAGGTTTAAGGTAAGAACTCAATATTTTTAACTAACCAGTCATCGAGCCTTGGGTCTGGTCCCAAAAAAGTCAAAGAAATGCTCTAATCTTGTTTGACTGATAGCTTAGAATATTAAATACTCATAGGGGAGGGGAAATTAGTGATTTTTCCCGATGATTTATTATTTACATGATTTCTCCACTATTTTCTACCTACCCAACTTATATTTCTAACATTTTTTCTTCATTTTGCAGGTGCATTTAGGCTTGCAACCTTAAAACATTTTCTTTCAAAGAATAAAACTATCTAAATCTACCTTATTTCATCTGAGGGCTCAGATTAAACTGTTGAGCTCCTCATTATTCACTACCTATCTACTAATTTTTCAATTTTAAACTGTTTGAAAAGTATTTATTCACTATCTAAAACATGAAATTAAAAACATGAAAAGTTAAGATTAAACTGTTTAACTGATCATGGACTATGGCATTTATTGACACTCTGCACATAATCATTATTCTTGCAATAAAATTAAAGTAGTGGCATTTGGACTTACTCACTTTCAGGTTTTATTTCCTTTTTATTTTGGGGTATATGTTTTTCTAAGTCCTTTGATTCTTCTTTTAGGAATTTTTACTGCCTTTTTGATTTTTTGTTATTTTTCATTTTTCAAAATATGGGAAAAAAACTTGTAGAAAGCAAGGTATGTACATGTTTTCAAGACTATCAAATTCAATTCAAAATTATGAATCCTATATTTATAGGACCCTAACAACGTTAAAGTGTTGCTTCCTAGTTAATGAATGAACGAAAGACACGATAGATCGACCTACCTGGAATCCAATGTTGTCGTTGTTGCAAAAAGAGTAGTAGCCTCTATCTCCTGTCTTGGAAAATCACAATCTGTTAGTTATTATGCCCGAATACCTACACATGTAACAAGAAACGAGAACAACATACGACATCATAGTTTCATTCACAACTATTAACCAATCAAAGAGGGCTAAAGCTATCGCATTATACAAACATCATAACACAATAGTGGAACCAAACAGTAGTTATGTATATATAAGTAGAAGGAAGAGGTAAAACCAATGCTTTGACGTCGCATTCTCATCCAGCGGGGTTCAACCGAAGCGCGTCTCAGTACCTGTCGAGGGATTCAGACAGAATGAGGACATGGATTCAAACTCTCCTCAACGTGATTCCTTCTATCTATCTTCTTTAGTCATTCAACTATAGTATCAGCTCTCCAAGTTCAACTATTCAGCCATTCAGCTAGTTTGTACTAAGAGGGGTAGCTTCTTTTATAGAGGAAAAGGAGGAGGTTGGGATCCCTACAAAGGTGGGAGGGAGTCCTATCCTTTAGGATAGTTCCAAGGGAGGTGGAAACTACTAACTAAAGGAGGGAGTCCATGGTTTTTTCTGTTCAACCACTCCCAATGATTCATCCTCGAGGCGGTTGGAATAGAAACTCCACCTCTATTTTTTTTTTAAATTCCATAAACAGCTTGGCACGGGCGCGTAACTGGGACAGAGCGCCAATTGGCGTGGGCTCAGTGTTAATTTTCCAGTTCGACACGGGAGTTTAACTAGCTACTCGCGCCAAGGCAAAAACAAGGGTTTTTACAGTCCTACTCAGGGAATTGTCAACAAGAGGAATGTTACTCTCATGCAAAGGAATGCAGTGATTTTTTTTTCCAGGCATGACACTGCTTATTTGTCACAAAAATGACCCTCCAATGGGTGAGATGGGGATTGTAGGGAAAATGAAAAAATGTTGTGTAACAACAAGACATGCAAGAAAAATTTTGGAGAGCATAAAAGAGGTTCATCGAGTCACTGACATAGTCCAGCCACCACAAGACATTATTGATCTTTCAACACCTGTAGAAAAAGATCCATTCATCAAGCCAAAGAAAGGAAAGGAGAAAGTCATTGAAAAAACAAAGTTTGAACTCCTTGAAGAACAGTTGAGGTTAGCTAATCATGAAATTGCATTTATGAAGAAGGAGACAAGGAAACATAATGTCCAAAAATGTTAGTTTGAAAAGATGAAAGAGGTTTGGGAAGAGGAGGTTGACATTGCACCAAAGACCCTAGACAACACACAAAAATTAATCAAATAGACTATGCCATTGAGGAAAGAGGTGAAACATGTCAGAAGAATGAATATGCACTTGAAATCTACCAATAGAAAGCTAAAGGATCAAGTTAAAGACCTCTAAGAACAACTAGAATTGATCTGTGAGGAGCTAGAGAAGAAGGGTCTTAAAATGACAGTAGTTGAGGATCCCATAGCTCAACTCATCATCAATGAAGAATAAACACCTTGAGATTCTTAGGTTGAGTTGTGGTAGTCATCAGTAATTTTTTGCCTTCATAGATGACTAAATGATTTCCCTAGATTTATAGAAACAAATTTCATGAATATTGTGTGTTCTAGAAATCTCACTGCCTTCATCATCATTAGAGATAATTTTTCACTATTTTATCATTTCATCATGTAAAGCTCTACTTACCAGTCCCAGAAAACCTATTATGGGATCATGTCACTCCTTTTGTCCATATTTTGTCACCTTTGGCCCAAATCCTCTATTTTTTTTTGCTTAAGCCCCCCCACTGCTACCTAAAGCCACCAATCAAACAGCTATGTTGTGTCTCCCAAAAATACCCCAAGCATTGATGGTCTCAAAATTGTCTCTGTAGGCTCTTTAGATAAATCAAGGAAATTGGATATTGGATCTTCAATACATCAGTTTATCATAAACTCTATTTTACACTTGATGACCCCATAATCTAAGTTTTTAGTCCAAAGCCAAGTCCAAGGAACCTTCCACTAGGTCACCTAGGGTTTCACAAGTCATAGGGTGGATTTGGTATCCAAGCTCTATTTTTCTTGTATAAAGATACCTTTTTCAAAAGAATAAAAGGGACAAGTGACTTTGTCCAAAACTGATCAAAAGGGTCATTCAAAGAAAGGCCTCCTTGGCCTAGTGCACAAATTCTGCAAGGGACAACTGCCCTTGCTCACATTATTGCAAAAAGATCAAGATGGCCATCAACCTAGCAAGAGGTAAGGTAATAGGGTGAAATCATCAAAAGAATACCATCCACAACAAAAGAGAAAGCATCAGGCATATGTTTTAGAGAAACATGATTCTTTGTGACCAATTGGAAAAACAATGTGCCAAACAAGGAATCAATACTAGGGCTACAAGGACAGAATGTCACCTCCACTCCATAAAGTGCACATTGAAGATTCTTTAGAAATGATAAATGAGTTTTGAAAGGTTTTAGAGAACTTAGAAGACAACAGTATTTTTTTTTTTCTAACAACCCTAAAATCTAGGAGTTTGGGAAGAATGCCAAACAGGTCAAATGATGATGATAAAGCTTCCTTCATAATAGCAGATGACATTAAAATAATTTCAAGCTTCCCTCTAAACGTTTGGCAAAGAGACACTGATTCCACCTCACCAAAAGGATAAATAACAACGAGTATCAGTGCAAGGGCCTGAGTTTTCAAATATAGTCAGAAGATTTCAAAATAGTAAAAAGGGAAGCAAGCATGAGATGAAAATACTAAGGAGGAACCAAAGATATATCACTATCAACATGATCAAAGCAACAAACATATAATTGGTCTAAAAAACAGAGAAGCCTCCAAACTGGTTTCCTTATCAAAAATATATTCTACAAGAGATAGATTAGCCATAAAAGACACTTCTGCAAGACTATCGAAGATAGGCTACCTACAGGAAGATTGATAAGGTCAAAACAAACCTAATGTTTATCACAATGGTGGCACATGTGGAAAATAAAGAGTTGTTTATGCCAACTGCTAGGGTCTTCACACCAAAAGGTTTTTTACTATTTCCCAGAGAAAACATGACAGAATATCAATTCAAAGAAGGTCAAACTTCTTCTTTTTAGTCTACCCACCAAGCAATCAAAGGCATAAAAGATGCAGGGCTGAAGACTCCAATGAAAAAGTGCCAAAAATGATCCAAATCTTACTGTTTAAAAGTGTTGAAGTTCATGAAAAGGATAAAGTGAAGAAAACCTTCAAAAAAGGGCACTAATTTCACTGTCCGCCTATTTTCATCAAAACTTTGTCAAAATAACCTTTTTGCTTTCAAGAAAGGGTTCATGTTTCCATGTATGGGTAAGAGGCACAGTTTGAGTTTGTTAAAGAGTTTGTCAATCTGAGGGGAAACATCAAAATGCTCCAACCAAAGAAAAAAACCATTTTTTCTTATGGTTCTGCCACCTACAGGACAAAAAGACAAAAAAAAGACAGTGAAAAAGAAAGAAGGAAAAACAAACATTAGAAAGTGGGTTTTGATCATGAAATTAGTTTTCAAAAGGAAGTAAAAAGGTCTTTTTCCCTCTTCCCATCTCATTTTTGTCTTTAAAAGAGAAGGAGAGCTGTTGAAAACATTTTTGGGTGTTTTTTCTGCAAAAATGTTAAAAGTTTCAGGCGCTACGCACAGAGCCGTCGGCGCTGCACACAGAGGAGGCAAACACAATGCAAAAAAGCACTGCGCTATGCATTGGAGAGGCAGCGCTACGCACCGGTGGTGGAGCTACGCACATGCCTAGTCCGACACCTGACTGTCTGTCGTTCAACGGCGTTGCACACCAAGAAGGCCTGATAGGCCCGTTAACCCACCCGACTTGCCCGTAAACCCTCCAATGTTGCACACAGGCCTGCCAACAGCCTGACCCAACTCAGCGCTACACACAGGGATGGCCTGACAGAAACGACCTGTCGGGAGGCACTGCGCATAGAGGGATTTTGGCCATATTTGCCCAAAAGTGGCCAAAATCAATGTTTTTTGCCTCCAGGCCCCTGCAAAAAGTTTGAAAAGGTTGGTGGTCCCTCTTCTTTTCCCTCCATGTGATATTTTTCATAATCAAGCAGAGTATTAAAAACCTAAATTGGCTAAACACTAATCTTCATGCTAACCATCATTTAACCCTCTAGGGCAAAGAGTTACCATTTGGAGATTTGTTAGTAGCCTAAATACACTCAATTACAAGCTAAACCTCCTCCTAAACTTTGAAAGCATTCCTATACTTACTTCATTTTTCCCCCATTTGCTAAAATCTACCCTCACTATCACTCATTTTATCCTCCCTAGACCTAAAGCTCTCATCAAGCTAAGAACCAATTTTTTCAAGGACACAATCAGTCACTATGTCTGGAGAAGAGTTCGCCTTCCAATTCACACCCACTTACCTCCACTGCTCCATCATCCCCTAGAGATCATGTTCCATCACATCCACCCATGCCTTCTCCACAAGGAGACTTACCTTTTTCTTCTTCTCCTGAAGCATCAAAATGAGGAAAATAGTGATAATAAAACAAGTCAAGAGGAGGCGGAGCAAATATAAATGGAGGAAAATGAAGTTAGTAACGATGATGATGATGATGCTGAAATTCAAGAAAGCAGTGATACCCTTGACATTGATGAGCAAGAAAGCAGCCTTGAGGTACAGAACATGGAAGAGGATAGTGAGGTAGAAATAAAATTCATGATGAAGACAGTAACTACATGGAAGAAGATGATGAACATAAAGAAGCAACTGATGATGAAAGGGAAATTGATGAGGTAGAGGTAGAATTTCAAGAGGAAGATAGTGACAGAAAAGGTAACTCTGATAGTGAAGCAAGTGAAATACAAGATAGCCAAGAAAATATTCGTGACATTAGTCAGCCTCTTAATGATAATCTAGATGATAACAGTGCAGATAATGAAGAGGAAATGAGTCCTAATGATGAACAAAATGAAAGTGGGGAAAATGCATAATCTGATAGCCCATTTGAAGACCAAAAGAACAATATAGAAGGTAGTAAGGAAGTTAGCGATGATGATGGTGTTAAAGGCCAAAAGGAAAATGATCAAACTCAGCATGGGATGATTGATAAAGATCATGGTAGAAATGAAGAAGTTGATGACAACCCCAAGGGTCACAGCCATGATGAAAACCCTACCAAAACTACCATCACACCTCAGATTTCATGCACATACCAAAGAGGGCCGCGGAAAGAGTTTGTTGCCTCCAAAAGGCAAGGGACCTTTCCAGCTACATCAAATCCAAGGCTTGAGAGGGAAATTATACACCTAGAGGCCAAGCTGATGAAGGAAAATGAAGGCTTGGGGCTACAAAGAAAGATGACAAAGTATTATGCCAAGAAACACAAGCTTTTTTTTGCCAAACTGAAGGAAGCCCCCCATGAGGCCCAAACCCTAAAAGAGGCAAAGGAGCATCATAGTCTTGGAATTTTGGCTGAGGCTTCTCAACAGGTGTCCAAGACCTCTTGAGGGACCACTCCACCAATTTTGAGCAAATTTGAACAAGATTTTGTCTTTTTGAAATTTTGAGGCCTCTGTGCGCAACACCCTTGGTGTTGTGAACAAATACCATGCATCATCAGCTTGAAAACTTGAAATTTTTGGATTCCTCTCATCATCAGTAGTCTATTCACAAAATTTTAGACCATTTGGAGCATTTTTGACCCCCCAAGAGGTCAAAAAACACCTAAATTTTGACCATTCTGCCTCATTTTCAGGCAAGGTGTTGTGCACAGAGCAGTGTTGGAAAAATGGATTTTTGGACAGGAAAATGGTACTTATTCAGAAAACCAAAAGTATATTTATAAATCCAACTTGACAAGCTTTCCAACGAGCCATCCCAGAGAAAAATATGATATCGAGAAGTGGTCCAAAACTTGGCTACAACAGAGCCTATTTTCTGTTGGAAGTGGTGCTATGCACATGACAGTCTTGCGATTTTTGACTTTTTGACTAGGTTACAGGAGTGGGATCAGGAAAACACAAGAATTTTTGGAATTTAGACTCATCTATCTTTCCAACTAGACATCTTGGAGCCAAATCCAACATCAGGAAGTGGTCCAAAACTTGGTTGCAAAACACCCTATTTTCTGCAGAAGTGGCGCTCCGCACATAGACTGTCTAAGTGTGTTTTGGACCAAAAGTCAAAAAAACACACTCATTTATTGCAAAATGATATTTTTAAGGTTTTTGAGGAAAAACACTCTAGAAATAGGTGCAAATAGTTATTATGGCATTTATTTCTTAGGATATTGTGTACCTTGGGCCTTGCATGGTCTCTTGGACATAAATGACATTTATGGTTGAATTTGACATTTTCCTACCATATTTAGGGTTTTAGTCCTCATTTGCTCCATAAATAGAGCATGAGGCCCTCATGTATTTTTTTTGCATTTGATGAGATTTGAGAGCAATATACATGGTTTTATGAGCTTGGATAAGAAATTGGTGTTGTGGAGTTGATGAATATCTTGTTTGACTTGATGATGGAGAGGCTTGTTTCTAGGATTCCTTAGCTTGGTGAATGGTGATGTTTTCTTAACTTGTTTATGTTTTGTTGTTCTCATTATGTTTCATTCTTCTTGGTTGCTATAAATCATAAAAGTATAGGTTGAGACATTCTCTTTGAGGCACCTTAGTCCTCCTGTTTGTTATAGCCTTAATGTTTTCCTCAGCTGGTTGTGTTTGAAGAATTCTTAGTTTCTCTTCAAGCCTCCTTATGCTTGTTAGTTTCATTTATGGATTATTATGCCGGTTAAAAAATATGGTTCACGGTATTCCCTACTTATTTAAGACTGTCTAAAACTCTGTCTTGGAACCTTTCTTTGGAGTATTGTTTGATAGGTTAAGTCAAAGAGGTCTCATTCGATATTTCCCTTTGTCCATGTCTACCAACTTATTTCAGAGTTATTTATAGCTTTATTTATGATGTTTAGGAGTTCCCTCTTCATAGATTGAGTTATTGTGCTATCTTGTATGTTTTCCCAAATTTTAAAGGTGAATTTACTAAAGTTAGAAGCTCTTATGATTTCTATGTTTCACTGGAATGTTTATCTTGGATATTTATCAGTTTAAGTATTGTTCATTGAGCTTAATGGTTTTCCATACCTCATGAGTTGCAGCTTTTAACTATATGTATTTAAGACCTCCTAGTTTTTCCCAAAATTGATGTTCACTACACCTCACACATTACCTTAAGGATCCATTAAACTTGCTAGACTGGTCCTACAACACACTCTGATTCATAATTGAAACACTCATGACTTTCATTGACTCCATAGCCCAATGACTTTGATAGACTCTCACTCCACCTATCCTACTTGACCATCTTACCCAACCAAAACAATCAAAAAACCCTACACTTAGTAACTAGCCTAAAATCAAAACCCTAGAGAAAAAAGAACACATCCTTTGCACCCAATAGAGAGAACCCTCTTTGAGTCCAGGAAGGCTAGGTCCTAGGACTCCAAAGACTAGTTCCATGTTACCCTATCATTTGGTCTACCAATCTACCAAATCACGAGACCCTAACATTCTGGCAATCATGGTGGGACCTTCTGAGTATATAGTTGCCTGAATACCTCTTAAGACTCTTTAGACCCTCAATTTGACTTAGAAAATCTAGTGAATCCACCGCCTCATCGCCACACTAACATTCTGGTGATCACAGTGGGACCTTCTGAGTAAGTTCATGCTTAAATATTCCTTAAAAGGATTCAGAAACCCTTGATTGATAGTATCTGGTGGTTAAATATACCACCTCATCGCCACAATAAAATTCTGGCGATCACGTTGGGACCTTCTTAGTATATAGTTGCCTGAATACCTCTTAAGACTCTTTATACCCTCAATTTGACTTAGAAAATTTAGTGAATCTGCCACCTCATAGCCACACTAACATTATGGCGATCATGGTGGGATGTTCTGAGTAAGGTCATGCTTAAATATTCCTTAAGAGATTCAGAAAGCCTTTACTGATAGTATCTAATGGTTTATCTGCCATCTCATTGCCACACTAAAATTCTGGTGATCACGGTGGGACCTTCTGAGTCAGTGTCAAACTAAGTACCCCTTAGGACTTTAGATACACTTATAAAATCATAGAGAAATCAAACTATCAGCCATAGAGTAGCCTCTATTTGTTTCACCATCCTAGACAAATGATGACTCGGTCATAGGACACTCTTACAAACCTTAAAAATATAAAATAAAACTCATAAAAACCCCAAAACACCCTTAGATTGGTTTATTTTCAGTTCTTGGTGGTGGACCATAAACATACATTCTTAAAAACAACAACAAAAATCCACTTGGTGACTCCACTAGCCTCCAGTAGGCCTATTAATTCATTAGCACTCATTTGACTTCCTAGTTTTGTTTCAAACCAACCCTAATAAGCTTATGAACCCACCTATATACTGTAAGAGTTTACCAAGCATTAAGCGAGGTCAGCCTTCAGAAAACAGTACTAAAAATTTAAGCCTCTCTGAATTTTGAAATTTGAAATATGGCTTCACATAGGATCAATACTAGATCTTATCCAGACCCAAACCTCCCAACATAGTTGATGACCTAGAGAATAATTTGTGGAAAACTTCTAGATATGGAAGCTTAACCACTGTTAGGACCATCCATAGAGCAAGCTTTGTACCTGAATATCTTACAGCTTTGCAAGATCCCCAGTTTGACTTGCACCATACCAAGAACCTCTTCAAAAATAGGTCTCAAGATGATATTGTCCAAACTAACCTTGAACCCTTATATTTGCAGCAGAGTTATAGTAGAGAAGCCTCTCCTTCCACACCACCTGACTTTTAGCTTCTCCATCACTTCAACTCTTTCCATACCAAATCCACTCAAAATTAGTTTGTTGGTCCGAGTACTTCCACCACACCCATCCATACCACCACTGTGAAAACTACTCCACTTCATCATACACCTCCTTTCACTAACCCTCCTCTCGTAAATCCTCCATTAGCTCCCATCATGGCAGCCTGGTATGCTCCCTTGGCCTTACCTCAACCTCTAGTGCCTTTGCCAAATGAATATCAGTCGAAGATCCCTCATTTCACAGGGTCTGAATCCATCACTCTCCAACAACATGTAGATAGGATCAATGATGCTTTTGATTACATGGATATAGAATAAGAAACTATTAAAATGAGGATCTTTGCACAAATTTTAGGAGGAGAGGCCAAAAACTGGTTCAAAGCATTAACTCCTAATTCAATACATGACCACCCTTCCTTCTACCAAAATTTTCTAAACAAGTGGGAAATCAAGAAAAATCCCCTCCAGATTCTATCTGAATATAACAATCTTACAATAAATGTAGGGGAAAGTGTGCAAGACTATTGCACCAGGTTTAACAGTGTCTACAATGCCCTCCCACCTCACATGAAACCTCCATAAGGCCTAGCACTAGTAAATTTTCCTAAAGGTTTTGACCCTGACATAACTTTCCAATTGAGAGAAAGAGACCTTGAAACCTTTGAAGAAATGCAAAAAGCAACTATTAGTGCAGAGGTTAACTTGATTGAAAAGAGAGCCAGGTTGAAGTCAGAAAAGAGAGTAACCTAAAAGGATGAATCCATGCCCTCAACCTCCTCTTCTAATACCAAAATAGACAGCCTAATGAGAACTATGGAGAGAATGATAGAAAGGATAAATTTGAACGAAAGAACACCTCCTAGGGAAAACCAAGCTAATTCCAAAAATAGAAATGGAGCTCGAAACTTTAGAAGAGACACTCCTCAAATCAAACCAAGGGAAAGTGACCAACAAATCAGACCTCCCTTTCAACAAAACTGTGTAGATGAAGAAGAAGGAGAAATCATATAACCCAAAGAAAGCCATATTAACCTAATAGGTTTTGATAATGAAGATGATGTTTTTCTCACCAAAGAAGAACAAGATTTCTTTTCCTCAGATCAAACTAACACAAACTATGAGGATTTTAAAGACTACCGCTTCGGGTTTGAAAATACCATCATGGAAATCCATAAGCAATATGATCTTAGGAGAAAAAAGTACTTAGATTCTGTCAAGAAAGACCACATAGACACTGATGTTGGGAAAGTACCTAAAAACACCCCTAAGAAAACAACAGGGAATGTCAACACTATGGTTAAGAAATTTGAAGCAAACAAAGTAAAAATCAGCCAGCCAAACAATGACCTTAGCTGTCCTAGTACCTCCACCATTGACCCTAAGAAAACCATTTTGACTAAAGCTCAAAATCGGGATCTACAAATTAAAAATGTAGAAAACATCATGGCTGATAAAGCTGATGTTAATATATCCAAAACACAAGTACCTTTCAGCTTTGAGGGAGAGATTTCCAAAATCAAGATAAATATGCCCCTCACTAAATTAGTTACTCAACCAGTATATAGGTCTCAGATATTGAAGGTAATAAACATAGGAAATGATGCTAACACTTTAGACTTGGTTGTTGACACACCTGAGTTATTTTTTGGACCCAAATAGTAGGAAAATATCAAGAAGGAGCCATTCCCCCTTTCTATATCAACCTAAACATACATGACAAAATATTACATAATGCCATGCTGGATTCCGATGCCTCTCACAATCTCATGCCCAAAGTTGTGATGGAGAGATTAGGACTAGAAATAACTAAACCTTACAAAGACTTGTACTCTTTCGATTCAAGTAGGGTCAAATGTTTGAGCCTGATCAAGGATCTTTGTGTCAACTCGGCACAAGTGCCTACTAAGAATATGGTCATGGACATAGTAGTGGTAGATATTCCTCCCAAGTATGGCATGATTTTATCCAAATCTTTGGGAGCCAATCTTCAGGTGAACCTTCAACTAGATATGTCCTATGCTACCATCCATGTTTTCAATAATACAAGGAGACTATACCAAGAGTCACATATGAAATATATGGTTAGCAATCAAGACGGGCCAGACAACACTCCTCTTTATTCTATTCATTCATATCTTGATTCTTTTGTATTATATAATGAGGAAGACATTGATGATCAGGTATATAAAGTTGAAACACATCAAGACACATTACAACAGCCAAACCAGTCTCTACATGAAGAATTCAACATTTAGAACTATAGTAGCCCTCAACAAACACATGATGATAAAACTAAACTTGATTTTTTGCAAACTAAAAATGAAACCTCCAAACCAATAGTCAGTTTAGAATGTGAAACAGGTTGCTCAAAGGCAGGACAAATCTCAGAAACCAAACTATTCCCTTTTGCCTATCCCGAAATGCTAAAATACCCTCACAGAACAAAAATCTTGGGAAATCTGAATCAAAGGAGTCTTATGTTTTTACCTTATCTGGACACTTCATTATCAGGAATTTGTGTCCCTCCAGAAAAGCTTTTAACTCTCACAGATGTTGCTATGAATCCTAAAGTTATTTCTACTGAAGTAGATATAGAATAATATAATGTAGGCAACCTAAGAAGGCCCAGAGTGATTAAGTTATCCAAATTCTTGTCATTACACACAAAACTGAAATACATAAGGTTGTGCAGGAAGTTTCAAGATGCTCTTATGTATAGGAGTAAGAGCTCAAAGCCTGATAACATAGACATTTTTCAAAAGGAGTCTTTTTCTAAGAAGAACTATGAAACCCTTGGGCCACTTATATCACTAACAAAGAAAGCCAAAGGATGCAGACTATGTATGGATTTTAGACACTTTGGCAAAACCTCTATGGAGTTAAAATACCCTTTTCCCAAGATAAATCATCCTATGCCAAGGATAGGAATTTCTGACAAAATGACATTGATTGGTAGTGTTTCAGGTGACCATGAGATGATACCACTTCATATCAGTCAACACAAAGACATTTTCAAGATTCCTTGGAATAGCTACATGTTTGACCAAACTTTTCTTGGAACAAGGAATGCTGAAGACACCTTCCAAAGGACCATGACACCTATTTTGAACTTCTTCACCATGATGTACATTGATGACATCCTCATATGTTTGGGGCTAATGAAGAATGCCTTCTTCACCTAAACAATTTCTTCCACAGAGACAAGTTTTTGAAGCAAGAATCAAGGAAGAAATATAAAGGAGAGCTTGGCTTGTTTGAAAATTTTTGGCAGAAAAATTGCACCATGCCTTCAAAAACAGATAGCCATGTTCCTTATATACAAGAGCTGAATGAAAAAGGGTTGGTAGATGATCCTGTTGATGACAGGGTGATCAAGTAACATGGCCATTTTGAGTCTTAGTTATAATTTCTCACTCATTGTACATACCATGATTTAAAGAAAGGTTATAAAGAGAAAAAACACAAAAAACAAATATAAAAAAAATGGAAAATAGGGTAGATTTGGAGAGAGGTAAAGCCCCATACCCAAAAATAGAACTATTGAAAGTGTGTAAGCCTAAATACCACTACTAGTGCTTAAATAAGTCTTGTTTCAGTCATCTAGCCTAATCATGGTTGAAACATGTTTTAAATTTATTATTGATAGGTTACTGAAAGACAGTTGGTCAAATTATTCAAGCTTGACTTTTCAAAAGATAGATTAGGGAAGAAAGATACTGGTTCCACATGCTTAAAACAGAACCAAGGAGAAAAATAGGTATGAATAGAAAACAATGTATCCTAGCCCTACTTTTTCTAGTCTTATTTTGTACAAAAATAACATTTGTGTGCAGCTTGTTCTTATGCCACAATGCTCATGATAAGTCAGATTGTCTAATCCTGATTTAACAATGTTTTCAATTTCATGTTTATAGCTTAGTGAATGAATCATGTCAAACAGTTTAACCTTGAAAATTGAATAGTCTAGGTAGAGAATCAAAGGAGTTCATTAGCATAATATGAACTCCGGGAAGAAATAAGATAGAAGTAGATAGTTTTTTTTCTTTAAAAAGAAAAAATGTCAAGGGTTGGCTAGTCCAAATGCACCCAAAGAAGAAAAAATGCTAGGCAAGTAGGTTGGGTAGGTAGAGATGAAGTTTAGCTAATAATATATTTCAGATTATTGAGATCATAGCTTCAATCAAGCATCAACAAGAGAAAAGAGGTAAAAATCTACCCAATGGATGAGGCACTGGTCTCCATAAAGCCAGAAATCTGAAGTTCTGGACACCTCTTGAAAAGGAGCTGCCCTCCCCAAGTGGAGACACTATTAGTCATCAATAATTTTTTGACTTCATAGATGACTAAATGAATTCCCTAGATTTCTAGAAACAAAGTTCATGAACATTGTGAGTTCTAGAAATCTCACTGCCTTCATCATCATTAGAGATAATTTTTCACTATTTTATCATTTCACCATGTCAAACTCTGCTTACCAGTCCTAGAAAACCCATTAGGGGATCACGTCACTCCTTTTGTCCATATTTTTTCACCTTTGGCCCAAATCCTCTGTTTTGTTTTGCTTAAAACCCCCCACTGCTACTTAAAGCCACCAATCAAACAACTCTGTTGTGTCTCCCAAAAATACCCCAAGCATTGATGGTCTCAAAACTGTCTTTGTAGGCTCTTTAGATAAATCAAGTACATTGGATTTTGGATCTTCAATACATCATTTTATCATAAACTCTGTTTTACACTTGATGACCCCATAATCTAAGTTTTTAGTCCAAAGCCAAGTCCAAGGAACCTTCCACTAGGTCACCTAGGGTTTCACAAGTCATAGGGTGGATTTGGTATCCTAATTATCTCTGTTTTTCCTATATAAAGATATTATTTCCAAAAGAAGAAGAGGGACAAGTGACTTTGTCCAAAACTGATCAAAAAGGTTATTCAAAGAAAGGCCTCCTTGGCCTAGTGCATGTGGAGTACTAAAAAGGTATGCTTTTGATGATTATTTCAGTGGCTTTTTAGTAGAATTTGTAAACCTTTTTGCATCATGAATTTGGAAAATGATAAAGAATTATAAAAAAACATGTGAGAGTTGATATGCAAGACTTAACCGCTGATAATTGTTATTTTTCTGTGCAGGAAAAGGTGAAAACGAGGAGTTGCCGCTCCAAAGGAAAGGACAAAGACGAGATAACTGCTGTCCCTTTGAAGGGGAACCGAATGCAAACAAGGCTAAGCAGATCAAAGCAAATCGGCTCGGAAAAGGAGGAGAAGACACCAGCTCGGCGGAGAAGAAAAGAAAAGATGAAGGATTAACAGTTTGGCGAATCCCTCAGGATCTTTGATCCTGAGGGATCGCTGCTTTATTTATCTTGTTACTTGGACATCTCCGCCGTCACCTTTATATAAAGGGACAACACTGTTAGCTTGGGATATACTTCTTATGTAATTTTCTGTTAAAAATCAACTTTGATCATCGAGTCTCGTTGAGAACTGGTTCATTGTACTTTTGTCTTATGCATTAATATAAGCTTGGTGATTATCTCATTTCTGCGTCTGGATTAACTTAAGGCAGTGTATCCTTGGAGGCTAAGGGCCCGGCCCCGGAGGACACTTGCTTCTGTATCACTACGATTTGATTTCTGCGTGGTTTGCTTATCATTGTTATTCGGTAATCTGATATGCTTTATAAGTTGCTATTACATGCTCTATTAAGATTAAAATCATTAAGGTTTTTACAGATAGAATTGTGTATTGACTCTGCATTATGTTACTGATCCTTTCAGAGTTGATTGCATGTTATTAGTCTTAACCGAATATTCTTACTGTTCTGTTACAGAGCTTTTGTACTGAACATTCATGTCATAGCTTCATGAAGTTGTGTTCTTCATGATTATTGGATTCAGAAATAATGCTGTTTTATTTGGAAGCACAGTCGTATCCCTGTTAATTAAGATTGATCAGATTACTATCTCAGCGTGTTGTGTGCGTATATGATTTACTAGTGCTGTTCATAATTTATCAATAGTTATTGCTGTTCCATTAGCGTGTTCTGCTTAATTTGCCTTAAAAGTGAAAGATTGTTATTTGATTGCGAAGAGTGCATTTGGGTTAATAGAGTAAGTTTGGTTACGACTCGCGAGACTTAGTTGTTCGATTGCTGTTCTATTTTAGAATTACCGTTCCATTCCAGATTTGCTGTTCAATTCTTTATTTGTTGTTCCATTTACTCGCATTTGTTGTTTTGGTGTGAGAGACGATCTAAGGCTGTAGTGAGCTTTGGCATTCACTGTCTAGCTCCCAGACCCATGGTCTATGCTCTAATTTCTTTTCCATCAGTTTCCAAAGGGATGGGTTATCGCTGCCGAACCCTTGACTGATAAGCTGCCTAGTTTTCCGAATGTGTGATTTATTCTTTTGAAGTAACTTAGTTATAGACAAGCATCCGTTCACTCTTGTATTTTTAAACACTGTACTACTAGAATTACTCTGACAAGTGATAGCCTCAGACTGAGACACTCTTTGGAATAACAAAACGCTCCCGGATTGACATATTAATGTGAGGTAATTAGAGGTGAAAGAGACCCTTTTTATAGCTCTACATTTTGGCGCCGTTGCCGAGGAAAGAGTGTAGCCATTTGTCTTTTTCAGAGTAGTGTACGAACCTGCTAGGGAAGAGTTGGATCTTAAAAACGGAAGGTAAGAACCTACGTGCGGAGCATGTAAAAGCCCTGCTCCACTGTCCGCTTTCCTAAAAGATTTGTTTTTGCTTTGTTTGAATAGAATTTAGTAGTTCATGTGAGTGCATGACTAAGCAGAAAAGACCAGAAAAGAATATCAAACCTCCATCCAAGCCTAAAAAAGCTAAGGGGCCGGTGACCCTTGGCCGAACGACCTTCATAGACGAAATCTATAAGAAAACAGAATCTCAGCCATCAGTAGGCCCCAGGAAAATCATTTCTAAACAGCCTACTAGTTCCCTTCAGGCCACAGGATCACCATCTGTAGCCTTTGCTGAGGTGCATAGTCAAACTGAAGAGCAGGACTTTCAAGAAATTGAAAATTCTACTCTAGAACTATTGCAGGAAGGGAATTTCAGCAACTTTTGTGAAGGAGAAGGAGAAACAGGGGAAACCAAGGAACCAAAATCTCCTATTGGAACAAATCGGCCATTAAATAGCCCAGATAAGGGGAGTGCTGCGAAAATCATTGTTGAAGGAATCCAATCTCCTCAGACATCAGGTATTCTCATTATTCCAGATAAGGGAAGTGCTATTAAAACTATCCCTGTCAAAACCATTCCCTCTCAACCTAGGAATACCCTCGTAGATATCCCAGAAGGTTATTGGCATATATTCGATCCCATGGCTCAAAACCAGCCAAATGCTCAAACCTCTACATTATAATATCCTATAGTGGATTCTGCAGCAAATGCACCCATGAAAGCTATCCCTCTTCAGCATATCTTTACATGTCACGGTCTCACATCAGAAGATCCGGATGCATTTTTATTCGAATTTGATGTGTTATGCAGGGGGTATGATTACACCACCGATCCCCAGAAATTGAAATTATTTCCCTCTACATTAAAAGGGGTTGCTTTAAGATGGTTTATGGGACTAGGTGGCGGGGTTATCAACAATTGGGATCAAATGAAAGAATCCTTCTTAAAAAAATATCAGGATTATTGTAGGTCTAGAGAATTAAAAGACGAAATATTCCAAATGACAGCCAGACTGAATGAAACATTGGAGGAGTATGTGGAACGTTTTCAGTACAATCTACAAAGATCTCCTTATGCATCACTACCTTTACCTGATAATGTGTTAAAAATTGCATTAATAAGGGGCATGAAGGAACAATGGATTGAAACATTAAACATCATGGGAAAAGGGGATATTTATCAAGAGAATTTTGCTGACATCATTGATTTATGTATCAGGAGTTCGAGAGGCAGCACAAGAATAAAACCGACAGAATATGATCGGTTTGCAAGAGATAACAAAGTATCAACAGAAGGAGTAACACGTGCAGAAATTGGAAATTTATTAGAAAATTTCAAAACTGATATTCTGGGGACACTAACTACACAACTTGACATTGTGCAGGCTAAACAGAAGCAGATGGAGGCAGAACAGAATTTGGCGATCTTCTGCCCCCGATGCAGAAAAAAACATAGCCACAAGGAATGTCCACTGGATACAGTCCAAACATGCGCCATCTGTACAAAAGATCACCTTACGGAGAGCTACCCCTCACTTCCTGGATTGAAAGCGGTATATAAGGAAGCGTAAGAAGAACCAGAATCGGTGTACTTGATCAACCAGCGTCACCAGTGGCAGCCGAGACAATCTGGTATGTTTCCAGACTCAACATTTTCTTTTCAACTTCCACAGTATAATGCTCAACAATATAGTATGTGGCAAAATCAATCTCAACCCCCATTTTCAAACTGGTCACCACAATCGTTTCCTTCTTCAAACCCATGGCTGAATCAAACAAGCCAATCTAGTTGGCCGAATTTCCCTTACACTCCACCATATTGGCAAAATGGCACATATCCTTCACAATGGACTCCCCCTACTTGAAAAAGTTCACCCTGGCAGACAAGCTGGCAAAGACCGATGCACCAGCCAGCTGGAACTATTCTGCTCCCTCAACCTACTCTGCCAGCATTACAACAAAATCCCCAGTCTAACCTGAGACCGCAACTCCCAGCCCAACCCAATCCCAATCCAAATAACAGACCGATCCAATCTATCCAAATCATAGAATCACCAGAAATAGGATCCGACCTGAGGGAGTGCAATGATCTTTAGTTAAGATCTGGACGTATAATTGAAACTGAGGGAGATAAAACAGTTCATATTGAAGATCAGTTACCAAGAGAACATCAGTTGCAACGAGAGGATGTAAATAAGCAGCAAACTCATAACCAAGCAACCACATCCTCTCCTCCGTTCTTAGAACGATTAGTCATACCTCGACCCATACAATATCCTGACTTTGACATTCTGGGAGAATTTCAAAATCTGTACATAAAAATCCCATTCCTCCAAGCCATTCAAGACATTCCTATATACGCAAAAACTATCAAAGAGTTGTGCATAAAGAAACCAAGGAGGAATATAACAAATAATCCAAGAGTCCAAGTAGTCGGTACTTTATCTGACTTATTATCTGGGAAAGAAACACCCATTAAATATGAAGACCCGGGAAATCCAATTATAACTGTTCAAATTTATGGTCAGACCCTGTCTAATGCCTTAGTTGATCTAGGAGCTGCAATTAATATTTTAACAACCACTACTTGCCAAAAGCTCGGCATTACATCTGTAGAACCCACCTCTACTTTGTTAGAATTAGCTGACCGATCTGTGGTTAGACCAGAGGGTACTCTACATGATGTCATGGTCTCTGTAGATTCCTGGGAGTATCCAACCGATTTCTTGATAATTAATCCAAAAACCCGACTTGATGGACACCCGCTAATTTTAGGTAGACCTTGGCTTGCCACTGCCGATGCCTACATTGGCTGTCGGCAGGGAAATATGACCATAACCAGAGGACCGAATAGAAAGAATTTAGTTCTATATCCTCCAGCGCAGCCAAGTGTCACAATAATCAAAACTAATAAGCACCCTGTATCATACCTTACTGATAACATCAGATCTCCATTAACTATACAAGAGGCACTTGATTTTAAAAACCAAACAGAAGATGATGCCATTAATAATTTCATTAGTCAAACTGAATCTCGCACACAGTGTCACATGATAGAAGCAGCATTTGATAATGAATTGGAGGAAGATCCTCTGAAAGATACGCATGACCAAACGATACCTGTTACTTCTGTTGCAAATAGTAAAACTGTGGAAATTGCACCGGGAAAAACTTTAAACATCAATGCCAATCTCACGCCTGAACAAGAAACAAAGCTCATCCATCTGCTAACAAAATATCAAGAAGCATTTGCATGGGATTACCCTGATATGAAAGGAATCGATCCCCAATTATGTACACACCACATTTATATAGAAAAAGATGCCAGACCTGTGCGTCAGCCGCAAAGGAGACTTAATCCTCATCTAAAGGATGTGGTAAAAGCTGAACTTCAGAAACTTTTAGATGTCAATTTTATCTATCCTATTTCTGATAGTAAATGGGTCTCTCCACTTGTGGTGGTACCAAAAAAGAATGGAAAATGGAGAATCTATGTGGATTATAGGGAACTAAATAAGGCAACACAGAAAGATCATTTTCCTCTCCCATTCATAGACCAAGTATTAGATACTTTAGCAGGAAAGAAATTCTTTTCTTTCCTAGATGGCTTCAGTGGATACAATCAGATTCAGATTGCCCCCGAAGACCAGAATAAAACTACTTTTACTTGTCCTTGGGGAACATTTGCCTATCGAGTTCTACCTTTTGGCCTATGTAATGCTCCTGCCACATTCCAAAGGGCTATCCTTAGCATTTTTGCAGATTTAATAAATGATGGACTTGAAGTTTACATGGATGACTTTACACCATATGGAGATGATTTTGATCAAGCACTAGACACCCTAGAAAAGTCCTACAACGCTGCATTACTACCAGGCTTTGCTTAAGCCACGAAAAATGTTTCATGATGATGACTGAAGGACTTATCCTAGGACATTATGTTTTAGCAGCCGACATTCAGGTAGACCCGGCCAAAATCCAAATACTTTTGCTCATTCCCACTCCTACTACTCAAACAGAGGTACGCAGCTTTCTTGGATTTTCTGGTTATTATAGACGATTTATAGGACATTATTCACACATTGCTGCTCCTTTATATGCACTAACTGGTAACGTTGATTTTCTTTGGACAGAAAAATGTGACCGTGCTTTCGAGGATTTAAAGAAGCTCGTATCCACAGCCCCAGTCCTTCGAGGACCAAACTGGGACTTACCGTTCCAGATATCATCTGATGCCTCAGATACAGCCATTGGCGCAGTCCTTGGGCAGGAAGAGGATAAAAAACCATATGCTATCTATTACATCAGCAAAAATTTATCCCCTGCTGAATTAAATTACACTGTTACTGAAAAAGAATTCCTAGCTGTAATACATGTTGTCAATAAGTTTAGACATTATATTATAGGCTATCCTGTTATCTTGTATACAGACCATTCTTCCATAAAATATTTAGCAAATAAGCCTATCACAAATGCCAGAGTAACTAGATGGTTGATTTTATTGCAGGAATTCGATATCACAATCAAGGATCGGCCTGGCAAAGAAAACCCTGTAGCCGATTTTCTTTCGAGGATACCAAAACCAATCGATGCAGCAGCAGTTGAAGATCAATTTCCGGACAAGCACCTGTTTACTGTTGCCGTTCAAACACCCTGGTATGCTGATGTTGCCAATTACCTCACAGTAGGTAAACTACCAAAACACTTAACCCCTAATGAGCGCAAGCAGATTGTTCAGAAGAGTGCTCGATTCTCGTGGATTGGGGGCTATTTGTTTCACACAGGGGCAGACATGCATATCAGGCGATGTGTTCGAGAAGATGAAATCTTTGACATCCTAAAAGCTTGTCACGATGGACCGTGTGGTGGACACTTCGCTGAGCGTAGAACTGGACATAAAGTATTGCAGACAGGATATTACTGGCCTACGATTTTCAAAGATGCAAAGAAATTTGTCCAAGCCTGTGACAGCTGCCAGCGAGCAGGACGACCTGGTCAAGATGATGAGATGCCTCTGAAACCACAGTTAGTCATTGAACCATTCGAACGATGGGCTCTTGATTTCGTTGGACCCATCAACCCATCATCAAATCAGAAAACATATATCTTGGTGGCAACAGAATATGTCACCAAATGGGTTGAGGCAGAAGCATTGCCAAGAGCCACATAGGACTTTGTCATACAGTTCCTGTTCCATCTATTTGTACGTTATGGCCTTCCAAGGGAAATAATTACAGATGGAGGACCACAATTTGTTGGGAATAGATTAGCTGCAACACTCAACAATTATCACGTCCAACATAAAATCACTACTCCATATCACCCACAGGCGAATGGGCAGGTAGAAAGTAGCAATAAGATAATAGAATCAATCCTAACGAAAACCATTGCGTCACATAGGCGTGATTGGGCTACCCGACTACCTGAAGCACTCTGGGCTTATAGAACCACATGGAGGAGCACCACCGGTTACTCACCTTATCAATTAGTGTTTGGAAAACAACCCATTTTCCCATAGAATTCGAAATCCAAACATTACGGACAACACAGGAAGTTGGCCTAGATCTAAGCGAGGCACAAATCAATCGACTACAGCAGATCAATGAATTAGATGAAATTAGGCTCTTTGCACTACAAAATACAGCATTGATTCAACAGCAGCGAGCTAAATGGCATGATGCGCTCATCAAAAACAAAGTCTTCCACGAGGGAGACTGGGCTCTGTTATACGACTCTCGGTTTCAGGACTTCCCTCGGAAACTTCGGACTCGATGGTTGGGACCATACGAAATCCAAAAGGTGCATGACAACGGAACCCTTACTCTAATTACCATTGACGGTTCTGGATATGCATTCAAAGTAAATGGCCACCGAGTTCGTCTCTATCGCAAACCACTCACTCGGGAATCCTTCTTCCAGCAGCTACGCCGAGACACTGATATGGAGATTTTAGGAGAGGAAGAGAAATCTTCCTCACCTATAATTCATTAAGGAATTCATTTCTTTTTACAATTTGTACATAAGTTCTTGTCTTTGAAGTCATTCTTGTACATATGTTTGAACTAAATGTTTTCTTGTCATTTTTTTCTTTTTCTCAAAATTTTGATTTTTGCCGTTCTGTTTCTAAAAGAATGGCATTTGTGTGTCTTTGCTGTTCCTTTTCAAAAGGAACGGCATTTTTGCATCTTTTGCTGTTCCTTTTCCAAAGGAACAGCATTTTTGGTTGCTGTTGTTCCTTTTTTTTTCAAAGAAACAACATTCTTTTGTTGCTATTGTTCCTTTTTCAAAGGAACGGCATTTTGAGTGTTTTTATAGTATTTTTATTTTTGCTGTTCCTTTTTCAAAGGAATGGCATTTGCATTTTTGCGATCTATCGTCCTTCGTTGTTTCTTTTTCAAAAGGAACACCACTAGAATACTTTTGCTCTCCTTGTGAAACAGCTTATTCCTTTTGCTGATATAAATTGAGGATGCTTCTTGCCCATATTCTTTCAAGTCTTTAAGATACAGCTATGTACTTGTGCAATGAATATAAAATCACAACATACCGAAATCCGCAAACCATAAATCGCTATATTTATAAGGCTCTGCATTGGCAAGAGGAAAAAAGGAAGGACATACTTATTTCTTATCTTTTGTTGTCATTGTTTTACTAATTTTGCCCTGATTGGTTATCTTTATCATGCTGATCCCTTTAACCCTCTTTGATTATTATTTAGGAATAAGATCAAAGGGCTTATATCTTCCTATTGAGATGATAAGACTTCTTCCACCATTCCTACTCTTAAGGAGTGTTGAACCACCCTTTGTGTATAAATAAGGAAAAGTACTCTATGAAAAAGAAAAAAAATATGTGAACATGATATGTGAGATGTCAAATGCGGGATAGGGGGTCTCATCAAGAGCCAGCCTACCATGATCATGAGGATGGAAGTGAAGTGGCATTCCCACTATGGCCACCACACCAAGGATATGGTCCAAAAGGTATATCAAATAATCGAACCTTGGAACAGGAGGTCTCATCACGAGCCGGCCTGCCCACTTTTCGCTCCTTCCTCGTGAATGGCATTATGGTTAACTGGTCACCAAGACAGCATAATGGTCTACACTTTGACATAACAACATTCCTAAGTATACACAAAGGATCACGGTTCCAAGGGTGAAAAAACAACTCTGCCAAGGTTATGGACACCTGTCGGCAGCAGAGCACTGTTAATGGTATTGAAGTCACCTTGGTTACACCAATGGGTAAGATACTAATACTCTTTTGTTTCTTATATCCTAGGAACTAATCATATATTATTTCCCGATTTATACATCGCATGAACATTTATTATCACCAATCCTGGCAAAGGAAGTGACCATGACCACTTGAGATCTGGAAAATACGACAGACGTCCTATCCACTAGCCTCATATCATAACACAACAGCCTCTTACGTAATACGCGATCAAATCTCCGCCTCGATTTCGGTAATTCGTTGTCTTTCTAAACATGGCATAATTTCATACGATGTTCCTTTATGACTCGGTTACAGATCGGGTGCTGCTCCTTTATTTGACGGCTGGGACAGCCTATCATATTGCGGGGGGGGAGGTTAACCTCATTATTCCCTGAATTACGTGTCAGCTCACTATTCGGGAAAGATAGTGTACGACGGTATGGCATGGCTTAACGGCATGGCATTTCTATTTTTACACAAGTTGCTGTTCATAATCCATTTCTGTTGCATACTCTGTGTGTGTGTGTTTTTTTTTTTTTTTTATTCCCTTTCTGTTGCATACTCTGTGTTTTTTTTTTTTTTCGAAATCCTGCGATTATCACCCTCTCTGTGTTTCAAACAGCAAGCAGTTGCTGTTCCATTGAGATTCCTTCTCCAGCCTATTCTCTCACTGCCTTGCATGTCAACTACAATGTTTTCATGAGGACATGAAACAAGGTAAGCAGGGGGGTGTGTGGAGTACTAAAAAGGTATGCTTTTGATGATTATTTCAGTGGCTTTTTAGTAGAATTTGTAAACCTTTTTGCATCATGAATTTTTAAAATGATAAAGAATTATAACAAAACATGTGAGAGTTGATATGCAAGACTTAACCGCTGATAATTGTTATTTTTCTGTGCAGGAAAAGGTGAAAACGAGGAGTTGCCGCTCCAAAGGAAAGGACAAAGACGAGATAACTGCTGTCCCTTTGAAGGGGAACCGAATGCAAACAAGGCTAAGCAGATCAAAGCAAATCGGCCCGGAAAAGGAGGAGAAGACACCAGCTCGGCGGAGAAGAAAAGAAAAGAGGAAGGATTAACAGTTTGGCGAATCCCTCATGATCTTTGATCCTGAGGGATCACTGCTTTATTTATCTTGTTACTTGGACATCTCCGCCGTCACCTTTATATAAAGGGACAACAATGTTAGCTTGAGAGATATACTTCTTATGTAATTTTCTGTTAAAAATCAACTTTGATCATCGAGTCTCGTTGAGAACTGGTTCATTGTACTTTTGTCTTATGCATTAATATAAGCTTGGTGATTATCTCATTTCTGCGTCTGGATTAACTTAAGGCGGTGTATCCTTGGAGGCTAAGGGCTCGGCCCCGGAGGACACTTGCTTCTGTATCACTACGATTTGATTTCTGCGTGGTTTGTTTATCGTTGTTATTTGGTAATCTGATATGCTTTATAAGTTGCTATTACATGCTCTGTTAAGATTAAATCATTGAGGTTTTTACAGATAGAATCGTGTATTGACTCTGCATCAAGTTATTAATCCTTTCAGAGTTAATTGCATGTTATTAGTCGTAACCGAATATTCTTATTGTTCTGTTACAGAGCTTTTATACTGAACATTCATGTCATAGATTCGTTTGAAGTAGTGTTCTTCATGATTATTGGATTCAGAGATAATGTTGTTCTATTTGGGAGCACAGTCGTATCCCTGTTAATTAAGATTACTATTTCAGCGTGTTGTGTGCGTATATGATTTACTAGAGCTGTTCCATAATTTATCAATAGTTATTGTTGTTCCATTAGTGTGTTTTGCTTGATTTGCCTTAAAAGTGAAAGATTGATTGATTGCGAAGAGTGTATTTGGGTTAATAGAGTAAGACTCTCAAGACTTAGTTGTTCCGACTCACGAGACTTAGTTGTTTGATTGCTGTTCTATTTTAGAATTACCGTTCCATTCCAGATTTGTTCAATTCTTTATTTGCTGTTCCATTTACTCGCATTTGTTGTTTTGGTGTGAGAGACGATCTAAGGCTGTAGTGAGCTTTGGCATTCACTGTCTAACTCCCAGACCCATGTTCTATGCTCTAATTTCCTTTCCATCAGTTTCCAAAGGGATGGGTTATCGCTGCCGAACCCTTGACTGATAAGCTGCCTAGTTTTCCGAATGTGTGATTTATTCTTTTGAAGTAACTTAGTTATAGACAAGCATCCGTTTACTCTTGTATTTTTAAACACTGTACTACTAGCATTACTCTGACAAGTGATAGCCTCAGACTGAGACACTCTTTAGAATAACAAAACGCTCCCGGATTGACATATTAATGTGAGGTAATTAGAGGTGAAAGAGACCCTTTTTATAGCTCTACAGTGCACAAATTCTGCAAGCGACAGCTGCCCTTGCTCGCATTACTACAAATAGATCAAGATGGCCATCAACCTAGAAAGAAGTAAGGTAATAGGGTGAAATCATCACAAGAAGACCATACATAGAAAAAGAGAAAAAATCAGGCATATGTTTCAGAGAAACAAGTTTCTTTGTGACCAATTGGCAAAATAATGTGCCAATCAAGGAATCAGTACTAGGGCTACAAGGATAGAAGGTCACCTACACTCCATCAAGTGCACATTGAATATTCTTTAGAAATGATAAATGAGTTTTGAAAGGTTTTAGAGAACTTAGAAGACAACACTATTTATTTTTTTCTAACAACCCTAAAACCTAGGAGTTTGGGAAGAAGCCAAACAGGTCAAATGCTGATGATAAAACCTCCTTCATAATAGCAGATGGCATTCAAAGAATTTCAAGCTGCCCTCTAAAGGTTTGACAAAGAGACATTGATTCCACCTCACCAAAAGGACAAATAACATAGAGTATTAGTACAAGGGCCTGCGTTTTCAAATACAGTAAGAAGATTTCAAAATAGTAAAAAGGGAGCAAGAATGAGATGAAAAGACTAAGGAGGAACCATAGATATATCATATCATTGTCAAGATGATCAAAGAAACAAACATATAATTGGTCTAAAAAGCAGAGAAGCCTCCAAACTGGTTTCCTTATCAAAAGTATATTCTGCAAGAGATAGATTAGCCATAAAAGACACTTGTGTAGGACTGTCGAAGATAGGCTACCTACAGGAAGATTGATAAGGTCAAAACAAACCTAATTTTTATCACAATGGTGGCACATGTGGAAACTAAATAGTTTTTTATGCCAAATTCTAGGGTATTCACACCAAAAGGTTTTTAAATATTTCCCAGAGAAAACATGATAGAATATCAGTTGAAAGAAGGTCAAAATTCTTCTTTTTAGTCTATCCACCAAGCAATCAAAGGCATAAAAGATGCAGGGCTGAAGACTCCAAGGAAAAAGTGCCAAAAATGATCACAAGCTTACTATTTACAAGTGTTGAAGTTCATGAAAAGGATAAAGTGAAGAAAACCTTCAAAAAAGGGCACTAATGTCATTGTCTGCCTATTTTCATCAAAAATTTGTCAAAATAACCTTTTTGCTTTCAGGAAAGGGTTCATGTTTCCAAGTATGGGTAAGAGAAACAGTTTGAGCTTGTTAAAGAGTTTGTCAATCTGAGGGGAAACATCAAAATGCTCCAGCCAAAGAAAAACACCATTTTTTCTTATGGTTCTTCCACCTACAGGACAAAAAGACAAAAAAAAAGACATTGAAAAAGAAAGAAGGAAAAACAAACATTAGAAAGTGGGTTTTGATCATGAAATTAGTTTTCAAAAGGAATTATAAAGGTCTTTTCCCCTCTTCCCAGCTCATTTTTGTCTTTAAAAGAGAAGGAGACCGTTGAAAAAATTCCTGCGTGTTTTTTCTGCAAAACTATTAAAAGTTTCAGGTGCTACACATCGATGGAGGCATTACACATAGAGCCATCGGCGTTGCGCATAGAGGAGGTAGACACAGTGAAAAAAAGCACAACGCTACACACCAAAGAGGCGGTGCTACACACCAGTGGTGGTGCTGTGCACATGCCTAGTTCTGCAGCCGACTTCCCGTCGTTCAACGGCACTACGCATAGAGAAGGCTCGATAGGCCCGTTAACCCACCCGACTCGCCCGCAAACCCTCTAGTGTTGCGCACAGGCCTGCCAACCGCCCGACCCAACCTGACGCTACTCACAGGGAAGGCCCAACAGGAATGGCCTGTCAGTTGGCACTACGCACAGAGGGGTTTTGGCCAGATTTGCCCAAAAGTGGCCAAAATCAATTTTTTTTGCCTCCAAGCCCCTGCAAAAAGTTTGAAAAGGTTGGTGATCCCTCTTTTTTTCCCTCCAAGTGATCTTTTTCATAATCAAGCAGAGTATTAAAAACCTAAATTGGATAAACCCTAATCTTCATGCTAACCATCATTTAACCCTCTAAGGAAAAGAGTTACCAATTGGAGAGTTGTAATTAGCCTAAATACACTCAATTAAAAGCTAAACCTCCTCCTAAACTCTGAAAGAATTCCTATACTTCATTTTTCCCCCATTTTCTAAAATCTTCCCTCACTATCACTCATTTTTTCCTCCCTAGACCTAAAGCTCTCATCAAGCTAAGAACCAATTTTTTCAAGGACACAATCAGTCACTATGTATGGAGAAGAGTTTGCCTTACACTTTACACCCACTTACCTACACTCCTCCATCATCCCCCAGAGATCATGTTCCATCACATCCACCCATGCCTTCTCCACAAGGAAACTTACCTTTTTCTTCTTCTCCTGAAGCATCAAAATGAGGAAAATAGTGATAATAAAACAATTCAAGAGGAGGCAGAGCAAATAGAAATGGAGGATAGTGAAGTCAGTAATGATGATGACGGTGTTGAAAGTCAAGAAAGCAGTGATACCCTTGAGATTGATGGGCAAGAAAGCAGCCTTGAGGCACAGAAAAGTGAGGTAGAAAGCAAATTCATGATGAAGACAGTAACTACATGGAAGAAGATGATGAAAACAAATAAGCAATTGATGATGAAAGGGAAATTGATGAGGCAGAGGCAGAATTTCAAGAGGAAGACAGTGATAGAAAAGGTAACTCTAATAGTGTAGCAATTGAAAGACAAGATAGCCAAGAAGACATTCATGACATTAGTGAGCCTCATAATGATAATCTAGATGATAACAGTGCAGAGAATGAAGAGGAAATGAGTCCTAATGATGAACAAAATGAAAGTGGGGAAAATGCATAAGCTGATAGCCCATTTGAAGACCAAAAGAACAGTATAGAAGGTAGTAAGGAAGTTAGTGATGATGATGGTGTTGAAGGCCAAAAGGACAATGATCAAACTGAGCATGGGATGATTGATAAATATCATGGTAGAAATGAAGAAGCTAATGACAACCCCAAGGGTCACAGCCATGATGAAAACCCTACCAAAACTACCATCACACCTCTTTCATGAACATACCAAAGAGGGCCAAGGCAAGAGTTTGCTGCCTCCAAAAGGAAAGGGACCTTGCCAGCAACATGAAATACAAGGCTTGAGAGGGAAAGTATACACCTAGAGGCCAAGTTGATGAAGACAAATGAAGGCTTGGGGCTGCAAAGAAAGATGACAAAGTATTATGCCAAGAAACACAAGCTTGTTTGTGCCAAACTGAAGGAAGCCCCCCATGAGGCCAAAACCCTAAAAGAGGTAAAGGAGCATCATAGCCTTGGAATTTTGGCTGAGGCTTTTCAATAGGTGTGCAAGACCTCTTGAGGGACCATTCCACCAATTTTGAGAAATTTTGAACAAGATTTTGTCTTTTTGAAATTTTGAGGCCTCTGTGCGCAAGACCCTTTGTGCTTCACAGAAATCTCATGCATCCTCAGCTTGCAAAATTGACATTTTTGGATTCCTCTCATCATCATAATTCTGTGCACAACATTTCAGTCCATTTGGAGCATTTTTGACCCCCCAAAATGTCAAAAAACACCTAAATTTTGACCATTCTGCCTCATTTTCAGGCAAGGTGCTACGCACAGAGCAGTGTTGGGAAAATGGATTTTTGGATAGGAAAATGGCACTCATTCATAAAACCAAAGGTATATCTGGAAAAAAAAATTGACAAGCTTTCCAATTATTCATCACAAATCAAACTCTGACATCAGGAAGTGGTCCAAAACTTGGCTACAACAAAGCCTATTTTCTACTGGAAGTGGCGCTACGCACAAGATATCCTTGGGATTTTTTACTTTTTTACTAGGCTACAGGAGCCGGATCAGGAAAACACAAATATTTTAAAAATTAGACTCATCCCACTTTCTAGTGAGCCATTACAGAACCAAATCCGACATCGGGAAGTGGTCCAAAACTTGGTTACAAAACACCCTATTTTTTGTTGAAGTGGCGTTGCGCGCATAGATTATCTAAGTGTGTTTTGGACCAAAAGTAAAAAAAACACACTCATTTATTGAAAAATGATATTTTTGAGTTTTTTGAGGCAAAACACTCAAGAAATAGGTGCAAATAGCTATTATGGCATTTATTTCTTAGGATATTATGTGCCTTGGGCCTTGCATGGTCTCTTCGCCATAAATGACATTTATGGTTGAATTTGACATTTTCCAACCATATTTAGGGGTATAGTCCTCCTTTGCTCCATAAATATAGAATGAGGCCCTCATGTATTTTTTTGGCATTTGATGATATTTGAGAGCAATATACATGGTTGTATGAGCTTGGAGAAGAAATTGGTGTTGTGGAGTTGATGAATAACTTGTTTGACTTGATGATGGAGAGGCTTGTTTGCAAGATTCCTTAGCTTCGTGAATGGTGATGTCTTCTTAACTTGTTTATGTTTTCATGTTCTCATTATGTTTCATTATTCTTGGTTGCTATAAATCAGAAAAGTATAGGTTGAGACATGCTCTTTGAGGCACCTCAGTCCTCCTGTTTTTTATAGCCTTAATGTTTTCCCCAGCTGGTTGTGTTTGAAGAATTCTTAGTTGCTCTTCAAGCCTTCTTATGCTTGTTAGTTTCATTTATGGATTAATATGCTGGTTAAAAAATATGGTTCACGGTATGCCTGCTTATTTGAAACTGCCTAAAACTCTATCTTGGAACCTTTCTTTGGAGTATTGTTTGATAGGTTAAGTCAAAGAGGTCTCATTCGATCTTTCCCTTTGTCCATGTCTACCAACTTATTTCAGAGTTATTTATAGCTTTATTTATGATGTTTAGGAGTTCCCTCTTCATATATTGAGTTATTGTGCTATCTTGTATGTTTTACCAAATTTTGAAGGTGAATTTACTAAAGTTAGAATCTCTTATTCTTTCTATGTTTCACTGGAATGTTTATCTCAGATATTTATCAGTTTAAGTATTGTTCATTGAGCTTAATGGTTTGCCCTACCTCATGAGTTGTAGCTTTTAACTATATGTATTTAAGACCTCCTAGTTTTTCCCAAACTTGATGTTCACTACACCTCACACATTACCTTAAGGGTCCATTAACCTTTCTAGATTGGCCCTACAACACACTCTAATTCATCATTGAGACACTCACGACTTTCATTGACTCCATAGCCCAATGGCTTTGACAGACTCTCACTCCACCTATCCTACTTGACCATCTTACCCAACCAAAATAATCAACAAACCCTACACTTAGTAACTAGCCTAAAATCAAAACCCTAGAGCAAAAGGAACACATCCTTTGCACCCAATAGAGAGAGCCCTCTCTCAGTCCAGGAAGGCTAGGTCCTAGAACTCCAAAGACTGGTTCCATGTTACCCTGTCATTTGGTCAACCAATCTTCCAAATCATGGGACCCTAACAAGTTGGCTTATGTTTTGAAAGGTAAATGGCATGTTGGAAACAAATTTTATACAGCTATAAAGTACATTTTTGAAACTAACCAAAAATCTATAATTAACACAATTTTCTACAGTTTCATAGCGTTTCCTAGGCTTGAAGCTAGGAAAACACTATGAAACCACCTGTAACCTTATTTTTGCATGCAAAACCACTTTGGGTAGCTTCCAAGGAGAGGAAATGATATGGAGGATGTGTCAGGGCATCATGAACATAATGCAAAAGGAAAGAGGTAGAAATTTTGATGGCAAAGGTAATTTTTTGTATGCTACGAAACTTTTATACTTTCATCGCATGATATTTTGAAGGTTTCTGAGTAGGGTTTCGGGAAGTTTTGGACAGGTGGACACTTTCAAAAGGTCAAGGGACTTTTCCAGAAATCATCCAAGACTTGAAGACAAGGATATGAAGACAACTCATTAGCCAAATTATTGGTTGAAGATAAGGACTAGTTTTCTTGAAAAATATGGTTTATTTCTGGATTTGGAGGAGGCTAATCAAGATGTCAAGTAGTGATGAGCTCTGTAATAGCTCATTATAACATTTGAAGCATCAGTTGTGAGATGTGTAACTATTTTATGAGATAAGGCAGTTGATGTAATAATTAGCAGTGTGAGTCCTATTAGGAAAATGACTATTTTGTAGTGTAGCTTCCATTTTCTCATTAAAGCACATGTTTTCCTATTATGAAAGGTGTTATTAGCTAAATTTTGATGAATATAGCTAAGAGTTAGATCATATCTCATGTAAAAAGGTCTATTAAAGGGTAGATATTCGAATTTGTAAAGGGTTGGAGATTTTTTGGCAATACTGCAGCTTTATGTAATTTGACTGATATCAGTAATACGAAGGAATTTTTCTGGACCAACCTCATATTCTCATGGAGTGTTTAGTTCTTATATGATCTATATTTTCTATGTGTACCATTTGCAGTGGTTTTCATCTTTAATACTCATAATTCATAGGTGTATTCTCTAACTTCCTTTATTGATGAAATGGTTGTGTTATTTCATGTTTCATGTGTGACTTACCTCTGCTAAAAACTCTTACCTACCTCAGCTTCCATTTCAAGAGAAATTACCACTGAACTACTGAATTTTTTGACTCCATAAGCCCAACGATTGCAAACTTGTACTCTTTTCAAACTACACACATCACAATCAAGTTTTTTTCCAAGTAGAGAAAGTCATCTAGTTTCATCATTATTAAATATCATTAACCCTTTTGAGAGAGCCCTCTCAGACTGAAGAGGCTAAGATTCAGTTACAAGTTGGTTTGAAACAGTTACATGAAGTTGTCTAATTAGCAGCCAATCAAGTGCAATTTTGTGTTAACACCAGTGATAGAATTGGAAGAACACCACATGTCGAAGGAGCATATGTGATTATTAGGGTACTCTCCAGCATTTCCTTCAAAATTAGGGATGTCAGAAGGAAGCTTAGTTGGCATAACAAGCCAACCTAGATTATGGTGTATAAGGTCATTAATTAATTGGCTAAAATCGGGGAGACTCAAAGCTGTCATAAAAGTTAGAAAGGGAGTAGCTAGGATGGTTTTGGTATTGGTTCAACTACTAGCAGTTCCAGAGTTAGGGCAGGGGCTACCACCGACGTTAGGACCAGTACCTACATTGGCACCTTACATGGTGGGAGAATGAGGTAGAGGGGAGCTGGGTTTGGAATCAGAGTGAGGGCCCGATGGACCAGAATCAGAGTTGTTATAGGGACTTGGTGGCGGACTAACTCGGAGTCTACGAGGTGGATTAAGTCTTCCTAATGGAAATTTAGGATCAAGGCCTAGGAGTCTCTGGGATAAACGCCTTGGGGGCGCAATGATCGCAAGACACAAGTATCCAATAATGAATATTGATAAACAAAGGCATAGAGGGGAAGATAAATTAATTAGGATGTCTACGTCTTGGCTTGGTGGTGTAAACCAAGTGCTCTTCGCTTCAAGTGTGCATGTGTGCAATATTTTTGTTAATTTTAATTAAGCCTAGATGGTTCTGTATAAAGTGTTAGCCCCCTATGAATTTTTTGACAAGAAAACGGGGGGCTAAAAAGTTTTTTGAGCCTTCAAGGAATGCATTCCCTCTAAAAACACATCATCCTTGAAGCCTCCATGTGCCTTTTCCTTTGATTAATCCTCACTATTGATTCCAGTTAAAAGGCCTCTCTGTTTGTGAAGAATAGTGCCCAAAAGGCTTCCATCCCCCTTATTTCGTTCCCATTAAGCCTCTATTTTCATCATCATTTTCCCCCTCTACAATTTCCTCCAAAATCCATTTTTAGCCTTCTAAATCATCCTAACTCCCCTTTTAAACCTCACAAATATCCTTTAGCTGGTTTAATAGCCCCTTATTCTCTCTACCGAATCCCTCTTTTGGCCTTAAAAAACATTAAAATTAGGCCAAAATCACTCATTTTACATACACAGGCTTAGCCCCTTTCAACCAGCCCCCTTAACCACTTCCCTGACATATTCCCTACGCCCAAGACCAAGTGATAAAGGCCTGGGTTCTAATCGCAATCGGAAGAAACAGGTGGGCGCATTTCTTTGTTACGTTTGATTTTCCCCGATGCGAGGTATTTTATACTATATACCACGGGCGCATTCTCCACCGTTGATCTTTCAAAGATCTGATGGTCAGCGCTAAACTCTACATGCTCCCATCTCCTCTCTCCTATCACCCTTTGATTATATGAGATCCGTCAATCTGTCTCCAGAACGGACGGTGGTTGCTCAATCGCACCAATCCCATGCTATCGATCCCTCCCGATTGGCGAGCCCCGATTGGATCTCCGCCATTCAATCCCTTAGATCCAACGGCCCATATTTCTTCTCATTCTGCCCTGTGTTCCCTGATTGTTCACCCCCCGATCCAATCACAGCCATTGATTTTTCATCGATCTAATGGTCTAGATGTAATCGCTTCATCGCCTATCGAAGATTTATGCCCCTGCCTCCTCCGGTTTCGATTAGATCCTGACCGTCCATCCACATAATCTAATGGTCCGTAGTGAACCCGATGGCCCACTTCATCCACGCATCTTCTCATTCGCGATCCGTCTCCCGTGGTCCGATATTACTGCTCCTGATCTGACGACCACCATCAATATCGCTCAGTTTTCATGCCTGAGCTTTAACACCCGAGAGTCACGCGATATAAGTGGTTTTTACAGGCCACGTGTCACACAGCGACATATATTGCGTTGATTCAGAGATTTTCCAAAAATGCCTAGAGGCCGTGCAATACCGGCTGTTTTCCATCCAAAACTGCCTTCCTCCCTTTTTCTCCCACAACCTCCATATTTGATCACAGCCGTCCATCTCAGCCAGATCAACGGTCCATATCTCATCTCACATTACATTCATGATTTTGATCGTGCGACCATAGAACCTCATCGTGTCATCTCAACCGTCAATTTCCTCTAGAGATCTGACGGTCCACATTGAATCACCCTCCGCCTTAGCCGGGTCCCACCATTAAAGGCCCGACTTCATTCATTTGATCCATTTCCTGTGTATTTTCCCGAAACCTTAAAACTCTGGGCATTACACTAAACATCATTTCTCCGCCTTATTTCGTATTAACATCCCCATTCATCGATCTCGGTCGTTGATCGCCATCTCAGCACATGATCGGACGGTCTGCACCCTTTCTTACCCCAAACCTTCATCAGCTCCATTTTTCTCCATTCTTTCATAGTTCCTACAATTACACCACCACTCCGCAGGCCTCCATAGCATTTCTTCCACCACTCAGATTTTATAATTGGTTTACTTTATTGTGCAGGGTTCACAGAGTGATGAATTCACTCTGTTTTCTATAATCACAGCCACGGTGATTCAGAACACAAAGAGGCCATTACAGTAGTGGCCAATGTATCAGTAGCAAGGATTAAGGGTGTTAAAGCACGTAATTGAAGATTAAATGTTTTAATCCTTATTCAAATAATTAAGGCACAGTTTTAAGACCAATGCACATGAAACAAGCCATATCTGTGTTCATGTCAGCAGAATGTATTTTCTCATAAAGTACACCTTCCTGCAGAAAGTCTCCATGTCTCCTCGAGTTCCTATAAGCCATTTCACTAATAGAAAGCTTCCAAGGACTATCAGGACAACAATAATGGAAGTATGGAAACCCAAAAGACCTTCAGTCACCTTACTTGCTTCAGAAGTCAGAACAGAGTACCTTACAGCCATAAAGGACCTTAAAGAAACATCTGAGGTCAATATCGACCTGACAGAGACTCCGAACTAGACTATAGAGTACATCGCAGAGCTATTAAGCAGAGTGGGCATGGATACTTCATCCACTTTGTCGTAATGAATCCATTTAATTTATTTATACTTCCATAGTTATTCATTCTCCTATAAGAACCCCTGAAGAACATATTGAAAAGGTTTTTGTTGTTATTGTAGTTGCAGTTGTAAGGATTCATTGGACTGTTAGAACAGTTTTGCAGAGAGTGGCTGTGTAGTTTGTAGTTTAGTAGGCTGGGAGGAGAAAGTTTGGACTATAATCAGCCAATGATCTCAGTGTATGTGACTGGTTTTGCACATCAATTAATCAAGCAAATTTCACAGGATCCTAGTCTATATTACGGGTGATGTTTCTCTTATTACATTGTTTTATTACATTATTCATGTTGTTCATTGGTCTTCTGGTAAGAATCAGTAAATTAGGCTTAAGATATACCCCTGCATGGTACCTTAATGCTCGCTGCTCTTCTTGTCCTTAATGTTTTTCTGTTGATAATGAATCTAAAAGAAAATTCATGTAATTTAACTAGTGTAGTAGTTGTTATTCACTGCTAGCTGATGTGTGAATTTGGGGTTTGCTGCTTAGTTGTTCTTGTTGGGTTTGAGCTAGAAGAATTGGGATACCGGGGATTTATTGTGAGCCCTGTCCACTGGGGTCCTTTTCAAACAGATTGGCCTTTCTAAGATCTCTTGAACTAGTGTCAAAGAATTGAAGGCTAAAATTCCTTCTCTGACCTTAGGCCTAGTTCTGTGTTTAAATCTTAAGTGTTTTCTCTTTGAGAGCATGCCGAAGCAGATCTGGAGTTAGATGAACTCCGGTCTGATCTTAAGCTGCCCTTTGTGTCTCTCCTTTCACTCCTTATTGTTCCATTTCACCATCTATCTAAAAGATCCTTTAGTATAGATGACTTGCCCTATGAAAACCTTGGCTAGTTGTTTTGCAAGTAATCCCCTTTCATGACTCCATAGCCCAATGGATGGCACATTCTTAACCTGTCCTCTTTTACCGAAACGTCCTACTACTTTGCTCCTTTATTCCATAACCTTCTCAGTTAATGATCTCGAACCAACCCAACAACCAACCAAATCATTTTAAAACCCCCTTTGTGCTTCATACCTAGCCTAATACCTCATTTTGAGCTTTCAAAGATATATCATTCTTTTCTTTATTGGAGAGATCCCTCTCCGGGTCCAGGAGGGCTAGATCCTAGGGCCCCAAAGTGGTTCTGATGTAGTCCGATATTTTGGTCTTGCCAATCTAGCCAAAAAACTGGAACTCCAACATAAAGAAAAAGAAAAAATATTGTATAACTGTAAATAAAACTGAAATGACAGTAAAATAAAAAACTAAAGATGCATAAATTCTACCCAAAAATAAGGACTCCCAAGAAACTCTTCTAAGAGGTAGGCGAAATTGACTCAAAAAACACAAGGTGGCCAAAAGATCTAAGGTCTGAGGGATAGGGATCCAATGACTCAGATATGCTAAAAATAGGTGTAGAAAACAACAAGAAACCATAGGGAAAACTGTTGCAAAAATGGGAGGCAAGAGGTTAAAACCCCAAGGGAAACAAGAGGGACCCTAAGGGAGAGGTTAAACAAGACTCAAAGAGGGTTTTGGATGAGATAATAACTGATCTAAAATGATCTGAAATAAAGAGGGATCAGACCCTGAAAAATGGCTAAAAGCGCTACAAAATCTCAGACTTCCCACTCAGCTAAACCCTTCCAAGAAAGGTGGAAGCATACTGAAGCCCTAAGGGGCTAGTTCCCACTTCAAAAAAAAAAACTGAGCATATCCAGGCCTAAGATGGGCAGAGACAGAGGTCAGACAACCCTAAATAGTGCTTGCCGCAAACCCTGAAAATGACAGAAAAAACCCTGCAAAAAACTGCATCTCGCAGGTACTGACGTGTAGGCTGGTGAACTCGTAGTTTTTGGCCTAAAAACTGCTATTTGGGTCCTGAAATAGCAGGTTTTGGGCTAAAAAGTTGGAGCTGCACTTCCAGAAGTCTTGGCGGCAAATTGCGGAAAAAATTTCTGTCTGTGGCATGACTGATACCTTTTACCTGTGGAAAACACCTAGAAACATGAGGAATTTAGATTTTTTACTGTTTTAGGGCATAAAAGGTAAAACCAACATTAAGAGGCTAAAAAATAGCTGAATAAAAACCCTAGGTACTGAAGCATATGGTCACACAAGAAATCTGAATAAAGCCCTATGCAGTCGCCAATTTCTAGAATGAATTCTTAACGCAAGTGTACGAAAAGAGCTAACTTTAGCTGCACATGAAAAACAACCCTAACAACAAATATGGTTGTCTAACTTATTCAGATATGCAATAGATGGTCGAAACAAATGCAAAACATACCCAGATATATGAAAATAAAATAGCTAAACAAAAAAATGAAATAAGAGTTTCTCCAAAATATCAAATGGACAAGACAAGAATTATTAATAACTTTTTGTATTATATTAACACTTGGGAAGGGAAGTAAGAAGGATGTTACCAGTACCCCTTAATGGGATGGGTTCTTGGTTGTCCTCAATTTTTGTTATGCAGGAAAATATTCTCTACAGACAGAGACAATCCCTCTAGCCCTAGAGTCGCTCTATTAACAACAGGGAACAAATAGAACCTACTTTCCGAGATTTCAAATGCATACATATTGCGAATAGATGACTTACCTCAATCTGATGTTAATTATCGCTTGAATCCCTTAGTCCTTTGCATTCCATGGTCAGGCCTTTGATGCTACCAACGCTTAATTACCTACACAAAGGATCAAAATGACAAAAAACGTGAAAGAATAACATATATAATGCATATACAACCTTCTTGGTTGATCAAGGAAAACTAAGGATTAAATCACATATTAAGACTAGAATGGAAAGAACGAACCAATTGTATTATATTAAGATAAATAGGGGGAGTTACAACCCGCACCTTGATGTCACAGCTCGCCTTCGATGGGTCATGATCCAGGAACATCTCCAAATCACTTCTCCATCTTGATATGAGGGAGGAGGGTATCAACTTTCACTCAATGTCTATAGCAACAAAATGTCTCTTTGTTGTTCTATTATCTCTATTCTAACTAGTAGAGTTATAGGAGTTTTCTCATTATATAGCAAAAGGAGGAGGGAGCATGGATCCAATTTAGGTGGGAAAATGGGTTATCCCTTTGGGTGGTTCCAGTTTTGTAGGAACAAAGAGGCCAAAGGGAGGAACTTGGCTTTCTCCTCAGGAAAAAACAACCATGTCTCTATTGGGCTGAGAAGAAGGTACATTTCATCCCATATTTACCATGATTTTTTATGTACTTTTATGAATTTTCCCCTCATCTTAGCAATAAAGTAAAGGAAATAACGTAAATCCAAGGCATAATGAACTAATGATAAAAGGAATGTTTAACAACGTAAAAATTGACTTGTCATATTTTTATTGATAAGGAAGAAAAGTGGCTGAACTGCTGATGACCAAAAGACAGTTGACAAGGGAAGAAAACTAGATCATAATGGCTCCTATGGACCAACAGGAGATGGAGAGGCATATCCATGCTTGGAGTACTCAAATGACAACCACGAAGCAGCAGGGTACCATATGGAAAGGACCCGTTACTACTTTTGAATTCGTCTTTAAAAGGCCAGAGATGAACAATCTATATATAGGTCTCTTCTCTGTAATATATGTATCAGGGCGGAATCATCAAGTTGAATTAATGGATTACTCTCCATCTTAATAAAAATCTTGGCATTTTTAGAATAAAAAATATCTGAGTTTTCCTTAGTAGTAGACTTATGGTGGCTTTGGGCCCTGCCCTGGGAGTTTATCTGCTACTTCTGTGCTATACGTTTATTTACATAACTTGTGTTTCCAGTTATCTAGTGCATTTCATAAGATATTGTTTAATTGGTTAATTGTGAACATAACATGCCACAACTTTCTCTTTCATTACACTAGTTCGTTGTTCATGCGTTCTTGCTTAAAATCAATGCTTTGATAATTATTTGGATGCTTTCATCATTTCCCAATGATTTTATAATTGTTTGATTAATTTTAACATGACTGTTATTTAATTCTGCATATAGTTAATGTTGGATCTTTTCATCATCACTGAGAGATTTTGGTTGTTGTTTAATTCATAGGGATGTCACTGGTCGATTTAAAAGAGAATTCCATTGCAAAATTTAGAATAATCAGTTGTTGTTCAATTTATTAGAGTTGATGTTCAATTCATTATGATTGTTGTTCAATTCATCACAACATGCTGTTCAATTGTAGTTTATCCTTTTCATTCCGGAGTAGTTATTTCTGCATATGCTTAGAACAGAATAGTCAAAAGCATTCTATAATTCACTTCCAAATTGATTTGATTGAACTTCAAGAATTAGAAAGTCTTCCTTATAATAATTTAATGTAGTTTTCCTACGATGTCACTTGCATATATTGTGCTTACACTCTTGAAAAAAAAATACTTGCCCTAGGTAATTAAATGAGAAGCCTTGAAGTTCCCCGTAACAGTCACCTTTATGACCCAAAACTTTTGGCATCATTGCTGGGGAGAGTGTTTAAGAGTTATTTCCTTTTTTTAATTTTTCCTTTTGCTATGAAGAATTGGGTATTGAAAACGAGAGGTAAGAACCAGCATACCAGCAAGCAAAATGTTTTCTCTCCAGCCCGCTTTTCAGCAATTGTGTAGAGGTTAGTAGGATAGGTGCTCTTGTTTTATGACTAGGAAGAAAAATATAGAAACAAATCAAAATCCCCCACTTAAATCCACAAAACCCAAAGGACCGGTGATCCTTGGCAGAATAACATATATAGACGAAATCATTAAGAAGGCTGAATCCCAGGCATCTGTAGGACCCAGAACCATTCCTACTCAGAGTCCTACTACACACCCTCAGGCAGTAGCCTCACCATCTGTAGCCCATGCCGAGATTCACAGTGAAACAGAAGGGTCTAAACAAATCCTTCATACTGTTGATCACATAGGTCCTAACCCTTCGAGAGAGGGAGGTTCTTGCAATTTGCAGGAAGGAGAGGGAGAAACTAGCAGTGCAGTACAGGTAAAAATTCCAGAGTCTGGATCCCCTGAGAGAGTGGTTGAAACAAAGACACCCAACATCCCAGATCGAGAAAGTGTTGTAAGGCTTCCTCCGTATCCACTCCCTAATTCAACTGAGATTATTCTTTGAGAATAAGAAATATCCGAAGATTATTGCCATATCTTTGATCAAATAGAAAACAACCAAAATTAGAGGCAGACTACAACATTGGAATATCCCATTGTTGATCTAGCTACAAATGCCCCTATGAAAGCCATTCCATTAAAAAACATCCCCACCTTCCATGGGTTGACCTCGGAAGATCCTGATGCATTCTTATTCAGATTCGATGTCTTATGTAGGGGATATGACTACACCACTGACCCTCAGAAACTAAAATTATTCCCCACTACCTTGAAAGGAACAACATTACGTCGGTTCTATAACATCCCTAATTAGCCCAAGCTAATAGGAATATTCTATTTTGTTTTCATTTTCTTGTTGCAAGAATAAAATTGTAAAGGAGGATAAATTAAACTCCTAAAACAACAAAATAAATCCATGCCCATGTGAACAAGGCTAAATCTGGGCTGCTTCAGCAAAACACCCTTATGTGTGAAATGGATTAAGACATTTGACTGGATCAACTGGACCAAATCAACAACACTTTCTAGATACATTGAACCACCTAGATGCCCAACGCAGTTTTAGTTGGAGGCTAATCATGTGAATGCAGCTACATCATTTAGATGGTTTAGGGTTTGGCAAGGATTCCATCTTATTTAAGGAGGAGGACGACGACATTAGAGGGGTTGTTGAACATATGGTATTGAAATGATTTGTATGTTTAGACACTTCTCATTCTCTAGCTGTTTAGCTAAGAATAGTGCTGCTTAGCACTTGGGTGTTCCTGAGCAGGAATCCCACCTCCTTCCTTGAGAGGTCTCTTGGAGGAGTCTTGCATTTATTGACCACTATCAGGCATTTGGCCAAGCTCTTCTTCCAACTACAACATAGATCCTATTGAGGGTTTGGTTTTCCTTGTAAGATGCAACAAGTGGAGGCTAGATCTGTTCAGATCTAGGCCATTTTAGGGCCTCTTTTCAGTGGGAAAGCCTTCTATACCCCTGGAAAGAGAGTATTGGATGAGGAGAGCTCATTTTTAGATCTTGGCATCAGGCCACATCATGCTCTAGAGCCTACAACATAGTCCATCTTACAGAACTGCGTTATTTGCAAGGAGAAAGTTGCAGGGTCTTTTGGCACTTCAAGGAGGAGAGATCTCTAGTGTTGGGAATCTTCCCTTCACTGTGGTGATCCATGGATTACAAATCTAATCCATGTTCCATTCAAATATGATTTGAATATTAAAGTATTTTCTTCAAAAAATCCGAATCATTCTGCAGATCAGCTGCATTAGATCTCAGCTCTACTCCATGTACTACATTTTCGGCTAAAAACCCCAAGGGGCTTTTGAAGAGGAGACTCTATAGTGTACAGATCTGATATAGATCTATATTTTTGTACATATATCTGCTCTGTATTTTAAGTGTAACTTACAGCACTTTTTAGCTAATAAAAATAACATTGTCAAGCATTCAAAGTCATATCATATGGTTGCAGCCTCTTATTTTGGGCATTTCTTCATGTAAAGTTTCCTATTTTCTGTTCTATGATGTATGGGCTTCAATATAATCTTGAAATGCTGACGTAAGTGACATGATTGAGCCTACATATTTTCCTCCTAAATATATTGGGCTGAAATGCGTTATTTTCTGAGCAGTTTTGTCACATAGTGCTGCAGTCCCTTCTTTGGGAAATTTTCTAGCTGTACTAGGTGTGGGAGATCTATTTAACCCACCTAGAAAGATTAGTTTCTGATCTCCTCTTGGATTTTGGTCTTAGATTATTATATCTAAGGGATCCAAGGGCTGATTCCAAGAGTTGTAACATCCATTCCTGAAAAATGCGTTTTTCAGGCATGCATTGCTAGCACTCCCGATTTTGGGATATTACAGTGGTATCAAAGCAACTATCTTGGCACAGCCTATGCTTTGCTTCTTGAAGATCCAATATGTATTTTCATGGAAGGAAAATACTGATGAATAAGTGTAGTTACACTGAAGACACAGAAGACAAGGGTCCAAATCCTTCATCTGGAAGATTGAAAGGGAAAGAGTTTTCAAAAACTCTGTTCCAAACTATGCATGAGTTGGAGAATGAAATCAGGGGAATGAGGAATGAAAGACCAACAAATCTCTTGAAGAGGTTTGCACATGGAGGAATCCCCACTAATTCATCTGATGTGTGTGAGCATTTAGCCACACAATCTGATCTACAACGTTGCAGTATGCCTACATTCCTTGCAAGAGGAGAAGAGGAGGGAGAGACACCAAAGGAGGAGACTCTTGGTGACTATCTCCAGGAATATGAATCTCAGCATAAAAAATTCAGAGAGAATCTAATATTTCCATATTTTTTTCAACTCAAAGAAGAAATAAGATCCAGTAGAACTATGAGGAGAAGAGGGTGCATGTAATATTCCAAATCTGGAATGTCTACAACAATGAGAATACCCTAAGGTATTCCAGAGTTGGAGATGCAGAAATATGCCTTATAATATATGTCCAATGATATATCCTTCGATTAAATGATTATTCAGTAGCTTATAACTCACTTTGGAATCAAAAGGGTGGGGAAAAGAGGTGATTTTGGCCCTAAAATGAGTGTATTTAGGTATCTGAATAAACATAAGGTGCGATGATGGTTGGATCTGATAGCTTAGGCCATGAGGGACCTACGCTCCAAATTTCAGCTCAAAAAAATAATTCTATCTAGGTTAAACAGTTCCTCCTTCCCCAACTAGGCTTTAAAACCTTGATTTCCCATGGCTTAAATTATGCAGAATGTACTGAAGCTTCTACAGCGTGATTTTCTAAATGGATTAACTGAAATAATGATGGAACATCAGTATGGAAAGTTTATAATATGATTCAATGGTTTTATTTTATAAAATACAGATTTATACATGAAGAAAGGCCTCAAAACCAAGCATTATGAAAGGAAAGATGAACCATACAACGTAATATTCAGGAAGATGAAGTAGTGTTTTATTATATTTCAGATCTAGAATAGATCTGAGTACAAAATTATAGATCTGAATGGGATCTATATGCAAAAATATATTTTTAGTACATTCCCCTTGGGGATCTCAGCAGAAGATGAATAACAATGAGTAGATCTGAGTTCTACACCATGGATCTGTAGTAAACTTCAGAAATTTATGAATAATATGATACACAGGAGATCAGATCTTAAATAGAACATAGATTGGCTGGCCAATCTATGGACAACCACAGTGAAGGGAAAGATCCCTTTCACCGAAGATCTATCCTCCAAACTATTGCAAAACCCACACTGCAACTCTGCCTACAAAAAGGACGCATTTTCCTCAAGGGATTGCACAGATGAAGTGGAGAACACTTTAACCTGATGCCAAGATATGGATCTGAAGCACAATAAGGAGAGGCACTCTTCCAGGAGGTTAAAAGACACACTCCGTGAGAAGAGGCTCCCAAAACAAGCTATATCTCTGCAGATCTAGAATCCCACTTGCTGCAGCTCACTGAAACAAGTAAATTCTGACTGGATTTATGCTGCCTAAGAGATATAGAGCTTGGCCTCAAAGCCTGATAGTGGACAAAGCAAAACAACCTCCTCCAAGAGCTGCTTAATGGAAGGAGAGAGAGGATTCCTAAACAGGAAACCCTCTTGTGCTATGCAACACAATTCTCAGGCTAAACATCCTAGGTAATTTGAATTAGTCTAGGTAGACTCAATTATGAATATCTTCAACAACCTTTTTCCTTGAGCCTTCTCCTTCTTTTTATAAGATGAGGATGTGCAAAACCCTAAACCACTTCCAAAACTTTAGCTCCTTTCACATGAAGCTCCTCCAACTAAAACTGCGTTGAGCCTCTAGATGGTTCAATGAATATAGACAGAACTAAGATTTGGTCCTATTGACCTAGTCAATTTTCTCAATATTGTTTCACACACAAGTGGATTTTATTACAAAGGCCCAAATTTATCCCTTTTCACATTGGGCATGTATTTATTCTTTGATTTAAGGAGTTTTTCATGTCCTCCTTTACATTTTATTCATCAAATAATAAAATGGAAACAAAATGAAATATTCCTACTAGCTTGGGCTAATTAGGAATATTATTGTCCTCCCCTCCAAAATTTTTGTTTGTACTCAAGCAGCTGCAAGGTGAGTGCTGCAAAATCTCCAATGGAATTGTCTCCTCCCTAGAATGAACCATATAGCTGTCATCATGAAGAATTGGGAGATACAAAGGAAGAATTACAAGTTGTCCATTGGTCTTCTCAAGGCATGAGAGATTGTAAATATAGGGTACTTCAACCCCTTTAAGAGCCTTTACTCTCCATGCTATCATCCAAATAGAAGGAACCATTCTTGATAGCAAATAGAAACAATCATTAATCCCCATCATGTGCATTGAGTAGGGGCTATAAGGCTGGAAATGAGAGATAAATATACTCAACTCATGCTGTCCCTCTTCCCATTGTTGATGGATGTGGATTTGTTGATCCTGGGCTGCAAAAATGTAGTTCACATGAAGCCAAGAGGAGCTTGGACCTTCATGATTCTCTTCATGGATTCTAATGAGCCTTCTTGCCCAACCTCCTATGCATATAGTGAACAAATCATTTTTACCATAGGTGTTACAATAGAAATATGGACTAAGTGTCATTGGATGGTGACCCAAGTCCCTCCTTTGAGACCAGGTTTGTCAATTCTCTAGCTGCCTCAAATCATGATACAATAAGTGGTGATCCGACCACCTTTTTGCTGCCATAAGCTTCTTCAAAGCTTGGAAATAATCGAGGATAATAGGTGTTGGTTGAACATGATTCAAGCAACACATGTCTTGCTCCAAGTTCTCCCTTGTGAGAGATCTCTTCCCAAGACATAAGTCCAATACATGACCTTTTGCATAAGAAAACACAATATATAATGCAGTAGCCATATAAGGTTCTATCCTCTTCTTGAAATACAAATGAATTTGGGAGATTGCATTCCCAATGGATACATTCACCCATTGTACCTTTCCTCCTCTCATGTTTACAATAAATATTTGAGCATCATTAACATCATGATATAAACATGCTCCCTTATGCCATCCCATGATAAGGTTACATCTTCTCCCAACCCAAAGTACATACATGATTATGATATTCATTCTAAATAGAAATACATGTACATACATCATGGATACAAATAGATGTATGGAGATGGAATTCATCATAAGGTGTCCATAATGTTATTGCCTAAATCTACCTCAGGCTGAAGGAAGGCAGAGTCTAGGGTAACATCAAACCACGCTTAATTTGGTAGCTAGCCCTACCAGATCAGGAGAGGGCTCTCTCCGGGTCAATCTCAGCAAAAATAATCAATGAGGCTTGAGATGACTTGAAATAAAAGCTAATTTTAGGCTAGGTATATATATGAAAGAGTTTGATTTGATTTTGGGGGTTTTTTGTTAGAATCAAAGGGAAAGGTAAATTTTGGGTCCAGGAAACGATCAGTTTTGCAGAGGGCTAAATGGGGCAAGGAAGTAAATTGTTTTGATGCTTTGAAATTGAATGAAATGGATAGCTTAGACCGGGGAGGAGTTGAAGAGGGCAAGAGGCATTCAAGAATCCTCTTCAGACAGTTGAAAACATGAAAAATTAAACAAAACTCAAGGCAGAGCACTGCAAATCTAATGAATTCCACCTTTAATACTTGTTTGTTTAACTTAAGAAGAAATGAGAAGGAAGATGATACACATGAAACTTCAATAAACTTACAATCACAGAGAGAAACACAGCATCAAAACATAGAGCCACATGGATCCCAAAGAGTGCTCATTAGGGGAATTTTGAGGTCTAAAATGGGCCTCTTAAGGAAATTATAAAATAATAGTGGAAAAAATCAAATAAGATTTGATGACATCATCAAATTTTAGAGGGAAAAATGGAAAAACTACTTTTGACGTTTTAAAATTTACTCAAATTTCGAGCGGGAGTACTCGTTGGATGCGAAATTTAATTCTCCATCCAAGGAGTACCCATGTTGCATACTTTCTATGGGTTCCACTACACGAAAAATGAGAAATACATAAAAAAACGTGATTACAATCACGTTTTTTTATGTATTTCTCATTTTTCGTGTAGTAGAGTTCATCGAAAGTATGCAACATGGGTACTCCTTGGATGAGGAATTAAATTTCACATCCAACGAGTACTCCCGCTCGAAATTTGAGTAAAAATTTTGGGAGATAAGTTGAAAATACGAGTTGAAAAGTAGTTTTATTATTTTATTATTTTTTAATATTTTTACCCTTTTATTTAAAAAATGGTGAATCATCCCCCATGGTTGACATCATCATCTTGAATCCTATTAGTTGTTATAAAGTTTATTTTTGTTGTACATTTTTCTTATGAGGCCCATTTTAGACCTCAAAATTCCCCTAATGGCAAACCCTGGTCTATTCCTTTGCCAAAATGTAGAGATGAAATGTACAATGAAGCTCCAAGCAATTCCAAGTGTCCAACCTGTGAAAATGACTAAGAACATACAAGATATAGACAAGCCTAACTCATTCCCATGCCTCTAGGGATTGAGCTCACTAGTTTAGGAGCTGTTTCAACAAGATCTAAACTAGGAACTGGAAAATAGGCAGTGGAACAGCTTGCCTCTATAAGATAGGAAACTGATTCATTCAGTTACAATTCACTTTTTGGTGAATGAATATACTTACATGAGTGAAAATTTGTCAAAATTACATCAAAAACCATGAAATTACATCAAGTTACATCAAGAGCTTTACATTTGGAGATAAAAAATTCAAACTGGCCAAAACTAGGCAAAAATCTGAACTGCTGAGTGAAAATTAGGCCAAATTTCCCAATGCGTTGCGCCTGAAAACTCTATGCATAGCGCCACTTTGAGGCTGATTTTAAGGGCCTTCCCGGAGCCAAAATTGAGTGCATGATAGCTTGTTAGAAAGCGCTGCCTATATAATTTCCAACCCAAGTGGAATTTCGGAATTTGGTTTCCATTTGCCCCTCCAAAAATCAAATCTCCCAACACTACTTCCTGTGTGTCCAAAAGAGGGCAGAAAGGTCATTTTTAGGGTGTTTTTGACCCTTCAGGCAACCCAAAACTTGTCAAAATATTTAAGTAATGGGTATGCATGCATAAATTTTGATGAAAAATCTAGAAATACAAAGTTTTCTTCAAGAGGAGCTGCCAATTATAAGCACGCGCAAAGTGGCGCTACGCGTCGGGCAGGAAAATCTGTGTTAAGGCCAAAAAAAATCAAAATTGACAAAATGTGTCCCAAATTTCTTGAAATTTGGGCTGAGTGTCCTCCATCATGCACTATGCTGGGCCAAAGAAGCTTTGGCCAAAATTTGGAGTCTATCATGCCTTTTATGCCTCCTCGATGCCGCCTTCATCTATGTTGCCTGAGGTGAATATGAGGAGTTTGGTGTCTTTGGTTTTTGTTGCCAAATATGTGATAACAAGTGAGGGACTATGGAGGGATAGGGTGGTGGAAATGATGGAAATAATCTACTATTATCAATTGAAATTGTGAATTAAATATTTTGAGGCTGTCACTTGGTTTCTTGGAATAAACTTGGGGTTTGGGGGAAATTTACAAGTGAGATGGGGATAATGGGAATGGGATCGGAATGATTGACTTGGGATACAAGATGAACAGTGACATGGGGAAAAACAAGGTGGAGAATGGAATTATTTGGCACACATAAAATTTCAAAACCCTAAAGGAGACAATCCTCAAACAAGAGAATAGGGTTTGAGTTTTTGCACTTAAATTCTCATAATTAATACCAAACACTTGTCATGAGAAATGGAGTTATTGCATGGAATTACTTGGGAAATGAAAAATTTAGCAATTTGAGAGCTTTGGTGGAATATTTTAATGGATTTCAGGCTTTTTATCCCAATGCGTAGCACCATCTCAATGCATAGCGCCAGTTCATTTTTTACACTGCAGAGGGTTGCCCAATGCGCCGCACCATCTCAATGCGTAGAGAATTTTTGCAGGAGGCGTTTGGAGACCTTCCTGATGTCCAAATTGGGAATGGGATAGCTCATTGGAAATATTATTGAGTCTACTTTCCAACCCAATTATAATTTTTCAATTTGGAGTTCATTTGGCTTGTCAAACGTCAAATCTCCCAAGACTAGTCAAAATGAGAAAAATGAGGCTGCCTCAAGGCAGAGTGTTGTTGCAGTCAACTTTTGAAGGTATTCCTCAACTCGAAATTGAGCTCATGATAGCTCATTGGAAATATATTTGTGTCTAGTTATCATTTGTCTCATCAAGAAGGTCATTTGGCCAACCAAGATAGGAGAAATCTTGATTTTCCCAAGGTCATGTCAGAGGTGCATCAATTCTCCTGAGGCAACTGTATTTTTGACATTTCTCTAAAACCATGAAACCTGTGTAAAAAGTGAAGGATTGTTTCTTCCTTGGCCTATTTTGGACAAAAACCTCTCTCTGTTTTCCAAAATTCATCGTTTATTGCTCAGAAAAATCATTGGATTAAAACCTATCCCGATGTGTGGAACAAGGGATTTGTCGAAATGAAGTGAAATGAAGGGGATAAGGGGCTTCTAAGTTCTTGAGAAAATTTTGAGAAGTAGGGAGGGATTTTAGGAAGCAGGGGAAAGTGTAATTTCAGAGATTGAGTGAGGGGAAGGGGTCCAAAAGGGCAAAACACAGGCCTAGCCTAGAAAATTGCCAAGTTGTAGCAAGAAAATAGGGTTTGTGCGAAAATGAGGAATTTGGGGGATCTCAGTGATGGGAAGTGTTTAATAAGGTACATTAAGGATATGGGAAGGTGTATGAACATCAGGATACAAGTTTTGCTAATGATTTGACCATCCAAGAGAAATTACCTCCAAAACCCTAGGAGAGGGAAATGAACCTTACCTAGGCACAACTGAAGCATGAACAAGGTGTAAAATGACCCATTGGAACCTGACATGATGATGAAAACCCTCTAAATGAAGGTACACTCAGCTAAATGGTGACATGGACCGACATTTTGACAACTTTGACAAGAGTGAAAACAAACCCTAGACCTAATACCTAGTGACCAAATTTTACTTGAAGACTCACTGAAATAACAAAATTTGACCTTGACACCTTAAAATCACCTTGTAAGAGCATGTTTGATCACTGGAGGAAGGATGAAAATACTGACACTAACATTGGCTCCAAAATGGATGGTAGCTTCTTGGAGGTGCCAAGAACTACAGATCTTTGGAAAGCAGACAGTGCCTTCATTCATTGGGCAATGGAGTCAAAACTCAAGCTGAAATGCATGACTAAAAACTAATGACTTGAAGACACAAACTGAATCTCACTCAACTAAAAACTGAATCGATACTTAAACACAATCGAAAAACTGGAAAATATGCTCAAAATGGAGCTTATTCATCAAAACCTACTCTAACAGTTTCATTCATGACCTGATCAAGTGAAATGAAACAACCATTGCAACCAAGTAAGTATTCCAGCTATTGTTTGAATTCTCCACAAGTGCTCGCTTATGAACAACAAGAGAGAACTACTGAAAGGAAACTCCCATGGAAACTTGTGAACAGATCCGTTGAATGCTATGGATTCTCTATCCGCCTCCAAAAACACAGCATAAAAATTTTGAAATTCATGCACACTGGGACTTAGCTCATCCAATAGATTACTTTTCTTCTCCTCATACCATGAATGAAAACTTTGATCTGAGCTTTGTGATGAGCTTTTTGACGAGACTCCTACTAAAAATGACAAAGAGATCGGCTGTCGGATCATTTTTGTATCAGTACACGTTTCAAGCTCACATGTAGTCAATGGAGAAAGACTTTGACTGCAGACATCATACAACACATCAGCTATTGGATCGTGAAAAACTTGAAAAGATTGAAAAGACTACTGCAGCCCATTTTCTATTGGTTCCGATGAGATTACATGATTTCCTACAGGCTGCTCATTTGAAGATTTACTATGCAATTCACCCTTCAAAAACTAAAATGATTCAAAACAAAATGGTACGGAATCATCTTGTATCATTTGATCATATGTGCTAGCTTCCAAGTCCTCATCTGCAACTTGACCATCAATGGCATTCGGGGGCTTCAAATTTGGATATGATAAGTCTTGAACAAGGTTTTCATTGCCCTCAAGATGGTCCAAATCAAGACTTAATGACAGTTGATTTCTGATTGCATGGAATTTGTCTCTGTTGAACTGAAATGAATCAAAACAAAAAGGCAAAGATCCTTCACTTACTTCAAAATTTGCTACACTTTCCTCATCATTATCATAGCTGATATGCATCAGTTGATCACTATACTCAAGCTGCTGAAAGTGAACTTCCTCCTTCCACAAACTAGCTGTTGTTTTGTCTGCAAGATTAGCTTTTGTTTGGAGCACATAATCATCATCATACTGATCAAACTGAGGTAAATCATCAGTATAAAACACATCATCAAGCATACATGTCATATCAACAGATCTCTCTTCTCCAAGATGATCTACAAAACAATCATTATCTGATCTATGACAACTGGGACAAGAAACAAAATGTTTTGGACCAACAACTTGTTCTTCTTCAATCAGCGAGCCATGGGCTTGAACATTATACTCATTCCTTGTAGTGATATTTTGCATCATCTCTTCCGCTGCACTTAACAACATGTCAAGCTTTACCTCTAGAGATGTTGATTCCTCCGGATCTATGTTTTTCATCTCTTCTTCTTTCAACTTTACCCTTCGGATCAACAAATGAGCCTCTACATCTACTGCACTGTTCTGCATCTCTTCAAGTGTTGCAAGATTCCTTTCTCTCAGCTGAAACTCCATTTCTGGATAAAAGGCACCCGGGTAGTGCAAGAGAGCAGATCTAGGAGGAGGTCTTATATCAACAGGCATCGAAAAATATACTTTGTTAAATCTGGCAGAAAAATGTTGTATTGTCTCCCTTGGCAATCTTTTCAGCTGGTTATACTCTTCTATAATCAAGAAAGGGTTATGTCTGATCACCCACCTGTCAAGGAAAAATTTGACGAACTTCTGGAAATCTGAGATGCTCGCATCATGTAGGTTTTTGAACCAACTCTTGACTTTTCCTTGCAAAGAAAGAGCAAAAATCCTAATACTGACATCCTCTTCATCAACTTCAAAAAGGTCAAGAAAAGACTCAAAATTTAGAACATGTCTCTCAGCAGTGATATTGTTACATTCACCCTCAAATCTCGGCAAATATAGGTAATAATTTGCAGGGAAAGCATGGAGTACAGAAGGTAAAATCAGAGGCTTGTATCGATTTGGAATTTTACAAGGTATAGGGGTATGTGCAAATGCTGTAGAATCAGTCTTGGTCTCTTGAGGTTCATCAGTTTGAAAATGGTCATCACAAGATTCAGGAAAAGGGTCTTGATCTAGCTCAAAAGCATACAAATATTTGGTATTCACAATCTTCAAAGGGAAGGAATCAAATGCAAGCCGAGGGTCTTTTCTCAAATACAATATACTTTGCAAAGCCTTCTTGACATTCTCGGGAAAAGAGAAGAAATAATTTATGACAAAGAACAAAATGTCTTAGATGAAATTCCAACTTGAATACCTGATCTTTCCATATTGTCCTTTCATGTCTCTACTGATCAGGTTCATCCTCCAGTGGAGTCCTTGGATCTGATCTCGAAATTGATTTAGAGTCGCTAGGTGAATGATTTCAGCCTTGCAGTGTCTGATCGTTTTCCACCATCAACAATCAGATTTGAACTTGATTAGATCTTACTGAGGAAACCAGATGTTTAGTTCATAAACTAGACCAGAGATTGACTGAAGCAGCATTCATCTACTTTCGCTAATGCAAAGCAAGAGCGTTTCGAAGGCTACCTGGCTAACTTGAGGCTCCGTCTGTAGTTTATAAAGCAAACAAAAAAACTTTTCTTGCTCCAGTATGGTCGCCACTATGTTATTGCCTAAATCTACCTCAGGCTGAAGGAAGGAAGAGTCTAGGGTAACATCAAACCATGCTTAATCTGGTAGCTAGCCCTACCAGATCAGGAGAGGGCTCTCTTCCGGGTCAATCTCAGCAAAAATAATTAATGAGGCTTGAGATGACTTGAAATAAAAGCTAATTTTAGGCTAGGTATATATGCAAAAGGGTTTAATTTGATTTTGGGGGTTTTTTTTGGAATCAAAGGGAAACATAGATTTTGGGTCCGGGAAATGATCAGTTTTGTAGAGGGCTGAATTGGGCAAGGAAGGAAATTGTTTTGATGCTTAAAAATTGAATGAAATGGATAGATCAGACTAGTGAGGAGTTGAAGAGGGCAAGAGGCATTCAAGAATCCTCTTCAGATAGTTGAAAACATGGAAAATTAAACAAAACTTCAAGGCAAAGCACTGCAAATCTAATGGATTCCACCTTTACCACTTATTTGTTTAATTTAAGAAGAAATGAGAAGGGAAATGATACACATGAAACTTCAATAAACTTACAATCACAGAGAGAAACAAACCATCAAAACATAGAGCCACATGGATCCCAAAGAGTGCTGCAAACCCTGGTCTATTCCTTTGCCAAAATACAGAGATAAAATGTACAATGAAGCTCCAAGCAATTCCAAGTGTCCAACCTATGAAAATGACTGAGAAAATACAAGATATAGACAAGCCTAACTCATTCCCATGCCTCTAGGGGTCGAGCTCACTAGTTTAGGAGTTGTTTCAACAAGATCTAAACTAAGAACTGGAAAATAGGCAGTGGAATAGCTTGCCTCTATAAGATAGGAAACTAAGTCATTCAGTTACAATTCACTTTTTGGTGAATGAATCTACTTACATGAGTGAAAATTTGTCAAAATTACATAAAAAACCATGAAATTACATCAATTTACATCAAGAGCTTTACATTTGGAGATAAAAAATTCAAACTGGCCAAAACTAGGCGAAAATCTGAACTGCTGAGTGAAAATTAGGCCAAATTTCCCAATGCGCCGCGCTTGAAAACTCTATGCATAGCGCCATTTTGAGGCTGATTTTGAGGGCCTTCCCGGAGTCCAAATTGAGTGCAGGATAGCTCGTTGGAAAGATCTGCCTGTCTTCCTTCCAACCCAAGTGGAATTTCTAAATTTGGTTGCCATTTTTCTCTCCAAAAATCGAATCTCCCAACACGGCTTCCTGTGTATCCAAAAGAGGGCAGAAAGGTCATTTTTAGGGTTTTTTTGACCCTTCAGGAAACCCAAAACTTGTCAAAATATTTAGGTAATGGGTAGGCATGCATAAATTTTGACTAAAAATCCAGAAATAAAAAGTTTTCTTCAAGAGGATGATCCGGATTTATGCAAGAACGCAACAGAATAAACATATAACCATAAATACAGAGATGCGACGAAAATAACACTTCATTTCATTAATATCAAAGAACTGAAATTTGCTTACAGACAGAATGGAAATAAAACTAGCTAGGATTATGGTAGCTATCTCTGAGAAGAGATGTGGTGGCTACAGGCCTCTGAACTGAGTTACAATGAGGCTCGAGGGCCTATTTATTATTGAGAAACAATGGAGAACCCTAAACATCCAAAAACCTAACCCTAGGAGATGAAGCGCCAAAACTATGGGCCCCGTTTGGGTAAATTGGTGTTTCAACTTCCCAAGGACGTAACTTTGGCATACTATCTCCGTTTGACGCACATGATACATCATTAGAAAGCTCTATCCGAGGACTACAACTTTTGCCACGAATATCATTCCAAAGCGCAATGATATTTGCTGGAGGCACGATGCCCAAAAAACTTCGTTTAGGGCCTCAAAACGGCTCCGGAAAACTGCTAAAAATAGTAAGTTATGCCAAAACTGAAAAACTGAAAGAGACAATGGTGGGGGCCCAAGTGGAATAGGCGGGTGGCCACCAATATCCACCTGGATCATTCCTCCCCCCTTAGGAAGCAATGGTCCCCATTGCGTTAAGTTCCTCCATGAAATGAGGAAATTTCTGCTGAACTTGGTCCCTGGTGAACCACTTTCCTTGGTGCAGGAGTTGGCCAGCTTTGACAACCTGATATAGTTGGATCTTCTGTTGGCGAGTGTTCTTGATTTGCATGTCCATGATACAATCTGTGGTGGCCTGTTCCATGCAGTCTGGGTTTAACTCTGTTGGTGTGATTTGTTCTGCAATGTCCGAGGTGTCCAGTAGAGGTGGGAAGTAGGGACGAAGGCGATCCACATTGAAGACTGGGTGCAGAACAAGGAATGGTGGAATACTAAGCTCAAAGGCATTGTTCCCTACAGCATTGGTGACGGTGTACGGCCCGTATCGGAGTGGGCGAAGCTTGCGGTGGGGTCCATTGAGGCACTCCTTTTGCAAATGTAGCCATACTTTGTCGCCCACTTGGAAGTTGTGTGGCACCCAGTGTTGATCATGGCGCTACTTGTACTTCGCATTGGCTTTGTCCAATATATCATGAACCTATTGGCGGATGTGTTGAATGCGCTCGATGAAGCTACTTGCTTTGTCAACTTCAGACTGGACATGAGCTGAATCGGCCTGAGCAACTGCAAATGGCATGGCTACGTTAATGGGACATAGTGGCTGGAATCCCAAGCCCACCTAAAAGGGGCTATGGCCAATTGAACTGTGAAGAGCCTGGTTATAACTATGTTGTACATAGGGGAGGCTCTCATCCCATGTGCGTGGATGCTTTGAATTGTACATGCGCAGAATGTGTACAATCATTCTGTTGACGACCTTTGTCTGGCCATTTGTTTGGGGATGGAAAGATGTGGACTTGGTGAACTTTGTGTCCAAAATTGACCAGAGGCTGGACCAAAATGTGCTGAGGAACCTGCTATCTCGATCTGATATGATAGACTGTGGGATCCCAAAGTGCACCCACACTCGTTCAAAGAAGAGTTTAGCAGTGGCTTCTGCTGTGATATTCTTCTTACAGGCTACCATAATGGCCATCTTCGAGAATCTGTCAACGACCACGAAAATACAGTCATTTCCATTCTTAGTAGAAGGCAGGCCCAACATGTAATCCATGGAGGTGGATTCCCAAGGTCGACTAGGGGTAGGTAGTGGAGTATATAGGCTTTGCTTCTTGATGGTCGGTTTGGCAATGGCACAAGTAGTGCAGGATCTGATGTGCTTCTCGACATCCTTTCGAAGGTTCAGCCAATAGAAATACTTCTGTAGTATTGCTACTGTTTTCTCAACCCCGAAATGCCCGACGACTCGACTGTAGTGTGCTTCCCATATCATCTTGGCACACTTGCTTGAAGGAACACAAAGGTGTCCCAGGTGACATAAAAGCGCATCTTGGAGGTGAAAATTTAGAACTTGCGTACCCCCCAAGAGTGCCTTGTAAGTGTGGCCGAATTCTAGGTCACTCTCATAGAGAAGCGGCCAATCAGAAGTCTCATGCCCACAAGGGTTGAGCACGGTGGTGAGCGCCACGATCGGTGGTCGGCTGAGGCAGTCTGCAACATTATTGGTGCTACCCTTCTTGTACTTGATGTTCAAATGAAACTGTTGCAGATATGTGGACCACTTCTGATGGCGACCATTCTGCAACTTCCCTTGTGTCTGTATGAACTGCAGGGGCCGGTGGTCTGTGTGGATGATTGTTTCCTTCCCCAAAATGTAATGCTTCCATTGTCGACAGGCTTGCACAATGGAATACATTTCTTTGTCATAGGTGAGATACTTGCGAACTGTCTCAGACAATGTCTCACTGTGATATGCCACTGGATGTCCCTATTGAGTAAGAACTGCCCCAATAGCATAGTCAGAGGCATATGTCTCGATCTCAAATGGCTGTTGCAAGTCTGGTAATGTGAGCACTGGGGCAGAACAGAGGCGATTTTTCAATTCTGTGAATGCCTTCTGTTGAGGTTCCGACCAAAATAATTTTTCTCTCGCTCCTCCCTTGGTGACTTGAATCAAGGGCCAAGTGATATGAGAGAATCCCAACACGAATCTACGGTAGAAATTAGCAATACCCAGAAAGATGCGAAGCTCTGTAATAGTGGTTGGGGCTGGCCAATCCCGAATGACTTGAATCTTGGCTGGATCCACATGCACCCCCCTTTCATCAATAATGTATCCCAGATATTGAACCTGGTTTATGCCAAACGTGCACTTCTCCAAATTGGCACACAACTTGTGTTGCCGCATTGTTTGGAGGACTTGTCGGATGTGGTGAAGGTGCTCTTCCCAAGTCTTGCTGAAGATCAGAATGTCATCCAAGTACACCACTTCAAATGAGTTGGTGAATGGCTGCAAGATGTTGTCCATCATCCTCATCAAGGTTGCGGGAGCATTCGTCAACCCGAAAGGCATGACCAGCCATTCGAAAAGGCCTTCCTTAGCTTTGAAGGCAGTCTTCCACACATCAGAGGGTTCAATTGGTACCTAGTGATACCCAGACTTCAGGTCGATCTTGCTGAAATATTTTTCTCCTTTGAGTTGGTCCAGAAGGTCATCAATCCGTGGGATTGGGTACCTATTATGGAGAGTGATCTTGTTCAGCGCCCGATAGTCAATACAGAGTCTTCATGTCCCATCCTTCTTCTGTACCAACATGATCGGGCTCCCACAGGGCGATGAACTTGGTCTGATGTGACCTTTCTACAACAACTCTTGAATCTGCCTCTTGATTTCATCATTCTCCAGAACAGAGCACCGATAGATCAGTCCATTGGGTAGCAGTGCACCTGGGGTCAGATCAATCGGGTGCTTGACCTGACAGTGCAGAGGAACCCTTGTGGGTGAGGTGAAGATGTCCCCGTACTCCTCCACAACCTTATCCATTTGTTGTTTTCATGTAGAGGAGCTCTGTCTGGAAGTCATGGCCACAATCTTCTTCTTTCCTTGGGGGTGGATCATCAGGAAAACGAATTTCCTGGTTTGGGAAATGAGCTTACTGCATTGTTTTGCAGTAACCAAAGAGATAGCCGCAGGAGGTGGTACCTATGGTATCCTGTACAACTTATTTCCCAAAGTAACAATAACAGCACGAGGTCGAGACTCATACACAACATGACGCTTCCACAAGTATGGTTGTCCTAATAATACATCAGAAACATCAATAGGAGCAACGTCACATAATACCTCATCTGCGAAGAGATTGATGCTATAGGGAAGGCGGCACTGCTGGCTGACGCGAAGATCTCGTCCTTGGTGAAGCCACCCAATGGTGTATGGATGTGGGTGAGCTATGGTCGGCAAGCCCAACCGCTTCATGGCGTCTGCTGAAATGAGGTTCTTTTGGCTCCCATTGTCGACAATGAACTGTACAGGGGAGCCCTTTACCCACATCTGGGAGTGGAAGAGACGTTCCTCCTCCTCTGGATCTTCCAGTTCCTCCTTCTAGATATTTGTAGTGGCAACAGTGGCGTTGGGCTCCACATCAACAATCTCTTTTCCTTTTTCATTCCCATTTTCAGGTTTTGATTCGGAGTCGGAGCATGCATCTGACTCAGAAGCCCTCATCTCGGCCACTAGTGATTGCTTGGCCCGACACTCACTTGTGTTGTGAGTGGAGCTCTTATGGAACTCACACCACTTTCCCGTGTCCTTCTTTGGCTTTGCGGTGCTATTCTTTTCTTGTGGCTTTGACGGGTTGTCTTTAGTCGCCATGCCTTGGCTCTGTCCTTTGTTCTGCGGTTTGGAAGCACCTTTCCCTTGCTTTTGATTCGTAGATCCAAAGTCTCGCTTCTTCTGTTTGAATTTCTGCTCAATCTTGGCAGCATACCGGTATGCCGTACCAAGAGAGGAGATGTCGACGAACTCCATTTCCTCCTAAATGTATCTGTGCAGGTAGCTGTGATACTTTAGCACCAATTTTTTCTCTGAATCTTTGATACCCAACTTTGTGCCCAGGGTATGGAACAAATTCGCCAGCTTATGCACATCTTGATCCCTTTGTTGTCGCAGCGTGGTCCATTGTATGTACTTGTCCTCATAGCTCCCTACGAGATAGTACTGTTCCTTGACGGCATCTCGGAAAGAATTCCAAGTTGGTACGGCCGAGAACAGAGAGGGTTCTGTCTGGTCCTTGTTCTCACAGTAGGTTTCCCACCAATCCTTAACATGGGGGGTAGCTTTGAGGACTACAAAAATAATCTTCTCCCGATCTGAAAAGTTATGAACAGAGAAATATCCTTCTAATAGATTCAACCATCTATCTATGGCATCTGCGTTTATTTGACCCTCAAATATGGGAATGTCAAAATTTACTTGTACCTTAAAAGGAGTCGCACCTCCAGAGTGGTTGCTGGATGCAGATGCGCCGCCGGTGGGCAGCCATTGAAGGATCTCAGCAAAGTTATCCATCATTGCGTTCCTTTGTTTTTCAAGGGCCTCCTAGAGAAATAGTTTGATAGGATATCCTACTCCCTCATCTTTCTTTTCGTCCACCATGGGCGTCCGTCGAGGTTTGCGAGGTTGATCTTGCAAAGGTTCCACCAGATCAAGCCCTAGCTCCTTATACCCCGACCTCGTTGGGGACATGCAAAGAAGGATCGAGAAAAAGCAGACCGCTCTGATACCACTGATCCGGATTTATGCAGGAACACAATAGAATAAACATATAACCATAAATATAGAGATGTAGCAGAAATAACACTTCATTTCATTAATATCAAAGAACTGAAATTTGCTTACAGACAGAATGGAAATAAAACTAGCTAGGGCGCTGGTAGCTATCTCTGAGAAGAGATGTGGCGGCTACAGGCCTCTGAACTGATTTACAATGAGGCTCGAGGGCCTATTTATTATTGAGAAACAATGGAGAACCCTAAACATCCCAAAAACCTAACCCTAGGAGATGAAGCGCCAAAACTATGGGCCCCGTTTTGGGTAAATTGGTGTTTCAACTTCCCAGGGACGTAACTTTGGCATACTATCTCCGTTTGATGCACATGATACATCATTAGAAAGATTTGTCCGAGGACTAAAACTTTCGCCATGAATATCATTCCAAAATGGAATGATATTCATTGAAGGCGTGATGCCCAAAAAACGTCATTTAGGGCCTCAAAACGGCTCTGGAAGTTTAGGACCCGAAAAACTGCTAAAAATAGTAAGTTATGCCGAAACTGAAAAAATGAAAGAGAAAATGGTGGGGGCCCAAGTGGAATAGGTAGGTGGCCACCAATATCCACCTGGATCAGAGGAGCTGCCAATTATAAGCGCGTGCCAAGTGGCACTACGCGTCGAGCAGGAAAATCTGTGTTAAGGCCAAAAAAAATCAAAATTGACAAAATGTGTCCCAAATTTCTTGAAATTTGGGTTGAGTGTCCTCCATCATGCACTATGCTGGGCCAAAGAATCTTCGGCCAAAATTTGGAGTCTATCATGCCTTTTACGCCTCCTCAATGCCTTCTTCATCTATGTTGCCTGAGGTGAATATGAGGAGTTTGGTGTCTTTTGTTTTTGTTGCCAAATATGTGATAACAAGTGAGGGACTATGGAGGGATAGGGTGGTGGAAATGATGGAAATAATATACTATTATCAAGTGAAATTGTGAATTAAAGAGTTTGATGCAGTCACTTGGTTTCTTGGAATAAACTTGGGGTTTGGGGGAATTTTACAAGTGAGATGGGGATAATGGGAATGGGATCAGAATGATTGACTTGGGATACAAGATGAACAGTGAAATGGGATGTTGAGGGAAGATGGACAGTGAAATGGGGAAAAATAATGTGGAGAATGGAAGTATTTGGCACACAACAAATTTCAAAACCCTAAAGGAGACAATCCTCAAACAAGAGAATAGGGTTTGAGTTTTTGCACTTAAATTCTCATAATTAATACCAAACACTTGTCATGAGAAATGGAGTTATTGCATGGAATTACTTGGGAAATGAAAAATTTAGAAATTTGAGAGCTTTGGTGGAATATTTTAATGGATTTCAGGCTTTTTAGCCCAATGCGTAGCACCAGTTCATTTTTTACACTGCAGAGGGCTGCCCAATGCACTGCGCCATCTCAATGCGTAGCATCTTTTTGCAGGAGGCTTTTGGAGACCTTACCGATGTAAAAATTGGGTACGGGATAGCTCGTTGGAAATATTATTGAGTCTAATTTCCAACCCAACTGGAATTTTTCAATTTGGATTTCATTTGGCTTGTCAAAAATCAAATCTCCCAAGACTGGTCAAAATGAGAAAAATGAGGCTATCTCAAGGCAGAGTGTTGTTGCAGTCAACTTTTGAAGGTCTTCCTCAACTCCAAATTGAGCTCATAATAGCTCATTGGAAATATATTTGTGTCTATTTATCATTTTTCTCATCAAGAAAGTCATTTTTCCAACCAAGCTAGGAGAAATATTGATTTTCCCAAGGTCACTTCAGAGGTGCATCAATTCTCCTGAGGCAACTGTATTTTTGACATTTCTCTAAAACCATGACACCTGTGTAAAAAGTGAAGGAGGTTTTTCTTCCTTGGCCTATTTTGGACAAAAACCTGTCTTAGGTTTCCAAAATTCATCTTTTATTGCTCAGAAACATCATTGGAGTAAAACCTATCTCGATGTGTGGAACAAGGGAATTGTCGAAATGAAGCGAAATGAAGGGGATAAGGGGATCATAAATTATTGAGAAAATTTTGAGAAGTAGGGAGGGATGTTAGGAAGCAGGGAAAAGTGTAATTTCAGAGATTGAGTGAGGGGAAGGGGTCCAAAAGGGAAAAACACAGGCCTAGCCTAGAAAATTGCCAAGTTGTAGCAAGAAACTAGGGTTTGTGCGAAAATGAGAAATTTGGGGGATATCAGTGATGGGAAGTGTTTAATAAGGTACATTAAGGATAGGGGAAGGTGTATGAACATCAGGATACAATTTTTTCTGATGATTTGACCATCCAAGAGAAATTACCTTCAAAACCCTAGGAGAGGGAAATGAACCTTACCTAGGCACAACTTAAGCATGAACAAGGTGTAAAATGACCCATTGGAACCTGACATGATGATGAAAACACTCTGAATGACGGTACACTCAGCTGAACGGTGACATGGACCGACATTTGGACAACTTTGACAAGAGTGAAAACAAACCCTAGACCTAATACCTAGTGACCAAATTTTACTTGAAGACTCACTAAAATGACAAAATTTGACCTTGACACCTTAAAATCACCTTGTAAGAGCGTGTTTGATCACTGGACGAAGGATGAAAATATTGACACTAACACATACTCTCTCCTCATCAACCAAAACAAACATTCCTTCTTCTTATGCATTATTTTCTTGAAATACAAGGCACGAGTCAAGAAACTCAAAAACCTTGGGTCGTACCCAAACTCACCCAATAGGAACCAGCACAAGTGATCTCCTCCCTGCTTCAGATATAGATATGGTAAGTGGTTTGCATGCCACTTAATTGCTTCCCTTATCATTTCACCATGGCTGAAAGTGAAATTTATATTTGGTGCCTTAGGGAAGCACCCATAATGTTGTAACACCTCCCTTAGCCCATCAAGGGAGTGGCCATATTTGAAAATAATCTTGGCCCATAGTTGGCCATGAAGCTTGTAAGGTAAAACTCTCCCTTTGGGAGTTATGGCCTACAAATGTAAAATAAGAGAATACATGCAATCATGAAATAAGGTGTGATTTACATAAGCATGCTTCTTACCCGAAGTCTCCAATGTTGTGTTGGCTTCCCTCTTAGAAAGAGATGACATTGATGCGCAAGGTTGAGGGAACACTTTGCTCTTCTGCTCATCATGGGAACTCCTTGGTCGAATTCCTTCATGTAAGGAGACATCAAGGCATAGATCATGGAAGGATGTATGGACTGAGGTGTCTTTTCTTTGCTTGAATATATCATTTTTCCTTCTTTTTGCATTATTATGCTGAAATAAAGAGGGACAAATGTTCCTTACCATGACACATTCTTCCCATGGATGGTGCCATAATATTCATATAATGAGACCTCCTTAATGAGAGATGACTGAATACATGAGTGGAGAAGACCCTCCATGCTTCCACTGCGCAATCCAATCACCTTCCTAGGTGTTTCAACCTTCTGCAATGGATAGGAATGAGGCTGACCCTCTTCACCATCTCCTCTTTCTGTCTTCATGGTTTTACACCTTCTTCATTTCAAGGGCTTTTGAAATGAAATCCCTTTGAGATCTTCAAGAAAATACCTCTCATCTATGTCCTTCCAAAACCATTGATAATCTGGATCTTCTACAGGTAGAAGTTTCTCTTTGAGCTGGGGAGTGCTCATTGAGAAAGAGGCATCTAGAAAGGAGAAAAAGTTTCTCACTTCAAGATGTCTACCATTCATCATTTCTTCCTCCATTGCTTCATGAATGAAGCTTCAATTTTAATTCTCCCATGAGAAATGGTGCTTCCTTCCTTCTTTATTTCTCTTACATAGTGCAGTGCAACTTTGTTGCTCTAAATCAGCAACATATAGAAATGTAGATCTCTTCATACAATGTGCTGAGATGACAACTGATGGATTTTTAATCATACCTTGGTGGGATGTAGAAGCAAGAGCTTATTCTACAACTGTTTATTCTTCCTCCATTACTGAACATGAAGGTTGTTCCTCCAAGGTTGTTCCAGCACTGGTACAAGTCTTCACCCTTTCAATCTTCTTGAGATCTTCTTCAATACCCTTCATAGTCCAGAAAAGGAGCAAGAGATCTCCTCTTCTGTAATTATTCCAAGTGGTGGAGCCATGCTCTTATTTTTTCTGTACAATTCATCTTCTTTGTGAGGGTAGGAAGTGCATGGGTCTTCCTCTCCTTCTTGAAACCTTCTAGGAGTTTCATTTTCTTCTTCTTCCTCCTTTGTCTGTCTACCCTCTTTGGAGAGGATCTTCATAGATTTGGAATATGATGAGGTAAAAATCATCTTCTTCATCATTCTGACCTTTCTCCTTGCTTTACAACACTTTGTCCTGAAGCCACAAGCTAAGCCAAATATCTTGCTCTGATACCACTGTAATATTCCAAATCTGGAATTTCTACAACAATGAGAATACCCTAAGGTATTACAGAGTTGTATATGCAGCAATATGCCTTATAAAATATGTACAATGACATATCCTTCAATTAAATTATTATGCAGCAACTTATAACTCACTTTGGACTCAAAAGGGTGGGGAAAAGAGGTCATTTTTGCCCTAAAATGAGTGTATTCAGGTATCTGTGTAAAAATAAGGTGGGATGACGGTTGGATCTGATCACTTAGGTCATGAGGGCCCTACGCTCCAAATTTTAGCTCAAAAAAATAATTCTAGCTAGGTTAAACAGTTCCTCCTTCCCCAACTAGGCTTAAAAACCCTCATTTCCCATGGCTTAAATTATGCAAAATGTACTGTAGCTTCTACATCATGATTTTCCAAAGGGTTTAACTTAAATAATGATGGAAAATCAGTATTTCAAGTTTTGAATATGATTCAATGGCTTTATGTTAGAAAATATAAATTTATACAAGAAGAAAGGCCTCAAAACCAAGCATTATGATACAAGGAAATGCCAGATGAACCAGAAAACATAATATTCAGGAAGTTGAAGCTTTGTTTTATTATATTTCAGATCTAGAACAGATCTGAGTACAAAATGATAGATCTGAATGGGATCTATATGCAAAAATATCTTTTTAGTACATTCCCCTTGGGATCTCAACAGAAGATGAATAACAATTAGTAGATCTGACATCTACACCATGGATCTGCAGTAAAATTTAGAAATTTATGAAGAATATGATACACAATAGATCAGATCTGAAATGGAACATATATTGGTTGGCCAATATATGGACCACCACAGTGAAGGGGAGGATCCCTTTCACCAGAGATCTATCCTACAAACTGTTACAAAACCCACACTGAAACTCTGCCTGCAAAAAGGATGCAGTTGTTAGGTCCCTATATCACTAGTATAGCCCCTTATTATTGTTAGTGTAAACCCCTTATTGTTATTATTTTACCCTTGTAACCCCCATTTTGTTATTATTGTGCCCTTAAATTATTACTGTTAGGTCGGCTAGGATTATATTGTGGCCCACTAGGATTACATTATGGCCCCATGGACTCCTATATATAGAAAGGAGGTTTTGTGAATTGTATCATCCAAGAATTGTTCATTTATGTAATGTATTGGAGGTTGCCCCCTCGAAGTGGCTCATTTCTAAGTCGTTTATATCTCTTTTCTTCTCTTTTTGGAGCTGGTTACACAACATTTGGTATCAGAGCTTTGGATTCTAGGGTTTCGCTGCTCCAAACAGGTCATCGTGGAATTTTCGCTATAACTTTTTTTCTACGAAGTTTCAGAATCTGAAATTTTTAGGGTGCGAAGAAAACATCTTGAGGAAGCCTGTGTAAACATTTCAGATTTTGGTTCGCAATAATTTTGGAGATATCATCTGTGGAAGTCAGGTATTTTTTCAAGCTCCTAAACAGGTCATCGTGGCATTTGCGCTATAAATTTTTTCTACGAAGGTTCAGAATCTGAAATTCATATGGTGCGAAGCTGAAATCCTGAGGAAATTCATCAAAAAATTTCAGAGCTTGGTTCGCAATATTTTTAGAGATATGATCTGTGGAAGGTAGTGTTTTTTCAGGCTCCTGAATTTCATCTTAAAGAGGTGATCGTGGGAAAAGTTCAATAACTCTCTCTCTGGAGATTGGATTGGAGTGCCGTCAAAATTGGTCGCAAGTACACGGCCTGTAGTTTATTGGCTATCAATTTTAGAGACAAAGGACAAAACAGTGACACGTGGCAAGTCGTACAAGTTCTCTCTACTGAACCAGTCCAGAATTAGGTCATTGTGGGAGATTGGACACAACTTTGTCTTGGAGAATCCAAATCAGGTCAGACCTGTGGCATTTGAAAGAAGCTTCAGAGGGCTACTACAGGATTCAATTTTAGATATCGAATATTTTCAATTATAGAGATAATTCAATTTCAATATCGAGCTCTTCAAAGCTAGTAAAAGGTGTGTATTTTTTTTCCGAATTGCATAAGTCTTGTTTGAAGAGTCAAGTTGAATTGATTCCAAGGGAATCTTGTAGAATAGATATCAATATTGGATTCTAAAATGGCCCCTAAAAAGAATTCAACACCCATTAAGCCTTCAGAAGGCTCTAATATGACTCATGAAGATGAAGAATTGCAACATGATCTATCAAAATTACAAGAGCAAGTGCAACAGTTTTCACTCTCGCAAAGAGCAACAAAAAATGAAATGGAAGTTTTGAAGAAAGGCATGGAAGTGAAGATGGACGGTTTGAAGAAAGGCATGGAAGCTAAGATGGATGACATGAAAGACAACATGGAAAACATGAAGAGTGATCTAAAAGAATACATGGAAGGCTTGATGACAAGCTTAAAACCAGAAATGATTCCTAATGGCGGAAATATAGGAGAAGAACCTCATGATGAGAACAAAATAAATGTTAATCGTGATTTCATAAACTCGAATGTTGGTGGGAAGAACCACCATATTCAAAAAATGGATATGAGGAAGTTTGATGGAAAGGATCCTGTAACATGGATACTACAGATGGAGCAATATTTTGATCTCCATAACGTGCAAACACACAAAAGGTACGCATTGCAACTTTACATTTAGAACAAAATACATTTGTATGGTATCGATGGCTTTGCTCCCGTAAAAAAATTGTCACTTGGTCAATTTTTACGAGGAAATGATAGCACATTATGAGGATACAAAGAGCAACACCTTCTTTAGCCAATTGATAAATCTCAAACAAAAGGGTTTAGTGGGGCAGCACATTGAGGACTTCCAAAATTGAATATAAGGGTAACTGATATTCCAGAGGAACACAGGATTGATCTCTTCATAGGTACTCTAAAGGATAACATCCAACATGAAGTTCGTGTTTTGGAACCCGATTCATTGGAGAAGGCATTCAGGTTGGCAAGAAAAGTTGAATGTAAAATTATGGCGACAAGGAAGCCTACCACTCAATTCTATAAAGAAGGAAGTGTTGCTACGCCTAGATTTCCACAACCTACAAGGCTGACACCACAACAATTGGAAGAAAAAATAGCAAAAGGGCTTTGCTACAGTTGTGATAGCAAATACACTAAAGGTCATAAGTGTGCTGAGAAGAAATTATTTTACATAGATTGTGAAGAGGAAGAAGAAATGAACAAGAAGAGGATATACACCAGGAACCAGCCCCAGAAGAGGAAGAAATGAATCCGAACATATCGTGTAATGCACTGGCAGGAATTACCACTCCTCAAACTCTCAAGATAAAAGGACAAATCAAGAAGAAAAAGGTAATAGTGTTGATTGATTCAGGTAGCACCCATAATTTTATTCATTGTAAGGTAGCCAAGGAATTAAATTGTTTCTTATACCTAGCACCAGAATGTCAAGTGATGGTTGCAAATGGAGGAACTATAAATTGCTCTGGAAAATGCCATAATATCAAGCTAACCATGGGGGAATATGTATTGACTAGTCCAATGCTTTCCATTCCTATGGGAGGTGCTTATGTTGTACTAGGAGTACAATGGTTACAATCTTTGGGGACGGTAGCTTTTAATTTTCAAGAACTTTTCTTGAAATTTTTTTCAGAAGGAAAGGAAGTCGAATTACGGGGTATTGAAGGGAAGCCGTGAAGGATAATAAGCTCTAATGTCATGACAAAGCTTCTAAAGAAAGAACAACGAGGCGTAATTGCACAATTATGCTCACTAGAAGTTCCAACATCAAAATCATCTATTTCTGCAGATCTCCAACAAGTCTTGGACAATCATTCCAAGGTGTTTGAAACTCCCAAAGGACTCCACCTATTCGTGATCATGATCACGCTATTCATTTGATTCCAGGAAGTGTTCCTCCAAACATCAGGCCTTATAGATATCCTTACTTCCAAAAAAGCGAAATTGAACGTATGATTGCAGAAATGTTAGAGGCGGGTATAATTCAACCCAGTCAAAGTTCTTTCTCTGCTCCCGTAGTATTGGTACACAAGAAGGATGGATCATGGCGAATGTGTCCGGATTATAGGGAGCTCAATAAGCTCACCATTAAAGACAAATTTCCCATTCCTGTGATTGATGAATTATTGGATGAATTACATGGAGCAATTTATTTACCAAGTTGGATCTTCGTTCAAGATATCATCAAATTAGAATGAAGACTGAATATATTCCAAAAACAACATTTCGAACTCATGAGGGTCATTATGAATTTTTGGTCATGCCTTTTGGCCTTACCAATGCACCTTCTACATTTCAAGGGTTGATGAATTCCATTTTCAACCCTTCCTTAGAAAATTTGTGCTAGTATTTTTTGATGATATACTAATCTACAGCAGGTCTTGGAAGGATCATGTTGAACATGTTGACAGGGTGCTCAAACTATTGCAGGAGAAACAATTATATGCAAAAAAATCCAAATGTTTCTTTGGAGTACAAGAGGCGGAATATCTGGGTCATATTGTATCTCACGAGGGTGTTAAAGTAGACCCTAACAAAATTAAAGCCATTAAGGAATGGAAAGTCCCCACAACCATAAAGCAGCTGCGAGGATTTCTCGGGTTAACAGGGTATTATCGCAAGTTTGTTAAGAATTATGGGAGAATAGCAGCACCTCTAACAACATTATTGAAGAAAGATGCATTTTCATGGACTCCCGAAGCAACTAAGGCCTTTGAACATCTTAAAAAGGCAATGTGCCTAGCACCGGTCTTAGCTACGCCAAACTTCACAAAAACTTTTATTGTGGAATGTGATGCCTCAGGAAATGGAATTGGTGCAGTTTTAATGCAGGAAGGAAGACCCATTGCTTTTGAAAGTCGTCCAATCAAAAGAAAGTATTTACAAAAACCTATTTATGAGAAGGAAATGTTAGCAATACTGCATGCACTAAAGAAATGTCGAACTTACCTAATGGGAAGACACTTCAAGGTAAAAACTGATCATGATAGTCTTAAACACTTTTTGGAACAAAGACTATCGTCAAAAGAGCAGCAAAAATGGGTCACAAAGATGTTGGGTTATGACTTTGAAATAATCTACAAAAAAGGAAAGCTTAATGTTGTTGCAGATGCACTCTCAAGAAAGAATGAAGAGGTGGAAGCATTGCTTTGTGCTATTTCTATTATCCAACCAGATTGGATAACCGAAGCAAGAGATGAATGGAATAAGGACAAAGATGTATGGACACTCATTCAAAATTTTCAGCAAGATCCTAGTACATCTAATACATTTAGTTGGAAAAATGATTCCTTATGGTACAAAGATCGCTTATATCTTTGTAAGAATTCCCAACTAAAACAAAATATTCTTCTGGAATTGCACACTTCTCCTTTAGGAGGACACTCAGGATTTTTAAAAACTTACCACAGGTTGAAGAAAGAATTTTTTTGGGATGGCCTTAAATCTGATATTCGAAAGTTTGTGGCGGAATGTTTGGTTTGCCAGCAGAATAAAGTGGAAACAATTAAGACCCCAGACTTCTACAACCTTTATCCATTCCAAGTCAACGTTGGGAGGAGATTTCAATGGATTTTATCACAGGTTTACCTAAGTCCGAAGGAAAGAGTGTCATCATGGTGGTAGTTGATAGACTTACCAAGTATGCACACTTTTGTGCATTATCTCGTCCATTTAAAGCAAGTACGGTTGCTACTACATTTATGGACAGAATTCAAAAGCTACATGGAAGCCCAAGGGTTATTGTGAGCGACAGAGATCCCATTTTTACTGGAAAATTTTGGACGGAGTTATTTTCTTGTTTGGGTACTCAATTAGCTCATAGCTCATCTTATCATCCTCAATCTGATGGTCAAACTGAGATAGTAAATGAATGTTTGGAAGGATATCTTCGTTGTTTTGTATCTGATAAACAAACACAATGGGTCAAGTGGTTACCTCTTGCTGAATGGTGGTATAACACTTCCTTCCATACTGCAGCGAAAATGACCCCATTTATGGCACTTTATGGATATCATCCACCATCCATCACATCATCTTTAAGAGAAAATTCGAAGGTTCAAGCAGTGGAAGATCACATCGAGCATCAAGAAGAAGTTCTCCAACTCTTAAAGGATAACTTGAATTTGGCACAAAATCGAATGAAACAACAGGCAGATCAACATCGCAGCGAGAGAAGTTTTGATGTAGGAGATTGGGTATTTTTACGGCTACAACCATACAAACAAATGTCCTTGAAGCAAGCTAAGAAGGATAATAAATTATCGCCAAAGTACTATGGTCCTTACAAGGTGTTGCAAAAGATTGGTACTATGGCATACAAATTGGAGCTTCCTGCTTCTTCGCGAGTACATCCAGCTTTCCATGTTTCATGCTTAAAGAAGGTTATAGGTGAAAATCTTCCAGTTCAAACAGTATTGCCAGAACTTGATGGGGAAGGGAAAATCATATTGGAACCTGAAGAAGTCATGGAAAAAAGAACTCGACAACTACGGAATCGATCAATTTCAGAGTATCTCATCAAGTGGAAGAACTTACCCACCGAAGATTCTACATGGGAGGATGAGAATTTTATACAGAAGCACCCAAAGCTACTCAAGCATTGAGGACAACACTTTTTTGAAGGAGAGGGGCATGTTAGGTCCCTATATTACTAGTATAGTCCCTTATTGTTGTTAGTGTAACCACCTTATTGTTATTATTGTACCCTTGTAACCCCCATTTTGTTATTATTGTGCCCTTAAATTATTATTGTTAGGTCGGCTAGGATTACATTGTGGTCCACCAGGATTACATTATGGCCCCATGGACTCCTATATATAGAAAGGAGGTTTTGTGAATTGTATCATCCAAGAATTGTTCATTTATGTAATGTATTGGAGGTTGCCCCCTCGAAGTGGCTCATTTATAAGGCATTGATATCTCTTTTCTTCTCTTTTTGGAGCTGGTTACTCAACATCAGTTTCCTCAAGGTACTATGAATATGAAGTGGAGAACACTTTGGCCTGATTCCAAGATATTCTTCTAAAGCAAAATCAGGATAGGCACTCTTCCAGGAGGTTAAAAGACACACTCCATGAGAAGAGGCTCCCAAAAAGGGCTAGATCTCTGCAAATATAGAATCCCACTTGCTGCAGCTCACTGAAACAAGTAAATCCTGACTGGATTTATGTTGCCTAAGAGATATGGAGCTTGGCCTCAAGGCTTGATAGTGGACAAAGAAAAACAACCTCCTCCAAGAGAGCTCAATGGAAGGAGAGAGAGGATTCCTAAACAGGAAACCCTCTTGTCCTATGCAGCACAATTCTTAGGCTAAACAACCTAGAGAATTTGAATTAGTCTAGGTAGAATTAATTCTAAATATCTTCAACAACCTTTTTCCTTGAGCCTTCTCCTTCCTTTTAAAAGATGAGGATTTTCAAAACCCTAAACCACTTACAAAACTTTAGCTCCTTTCACATGAAGCTCCTCCATCTAAAACTGCGCCGAGCCTCTAGATGGTTCAATGAATCTAGATAGAACTGTGATTTGGTCCTGTTGACCCAATCAATTGTCTCAATTATGTTTCACACACAAGTGGATTTTATTACAAAGGCCTAGATTTATCCCTTTTCACATTGGGCATGTATTTATTCTTTGATTTAAGGAGTTTTTCATGTCCTCCTTTACATTTTATTCATCAAATAATAAAATGGAAACAAAATGAAATATTCCTATTAGCTTGGGCTAATTAGGAATATTACAGTGCATGTAGCACATGTGGGTAGAACCTTCTTACTTACTTTTGATGGGTCACCTGAGAGCTCAGCCAAGTCTTGGGTAGAGAAGATGGACACATACTTTCAGCTGCATCAAGTTTCTGAAGAAGAAGCCATAAGAGTAGCAGTGCTGCACCTCCAAGGTAAAGAATATGCCTGGTGATTGTTTGAGTCTTCTTCATTGAAAAATGTAAACATCTCTACTTATGCAAAGTTCACTAGGAGGTTAGTGAAGAGATTTGATTCTATGCCATCTGAAATTTCTTCGAGTAAGAAAACTAAGCCCAAGAGATTAGAACATTTGCATGAGATGGGAAGATCCATGAAGATAACTCCATTTCAGAACATTTTTGAAGGGGTTGAAGATTTGTTGCATGATTTTCCAAGGGCAAAAGACCTACTTCAGCAAGAACCTTCTTCTCAAGAAGAAGACATGAGTGTTCCTTTTTCGAGAAGAGATCAAGTGAAAGGATCTCTTATTGATGAGGCATAATCCATTGATGAGGAGAAGAAAGAAGAAGAACTGAAAGGTTCCTCCAGCGCTATGACAGCAAGAGGATATCTAATTTTATTGAGAGATGGAGCTGAAGCTATTGCTTACACTAAGAGGGCTCTTGTATATTTGCAAGAAAGCCCCAAGGATGCTATACATGAAGAGGATGAGCAACATGTGTCTATGATGATAGGCAAGGAGACAAAACAATGGAGGAAATGTGTTCTAACACTGCATCCAAATTTTGGAGCACACACTATGATGGATTAGTCCTTTGTGGTCAAGACTCTTGACACCAAGGGGATGATGGGTGTTCATGAGTTAACTGCATCTAAAGGGAGCACCTTAGACTGTGAGATCTTGCAGAAGGTGCGTGATGAAGAAGAAGATGGGGGAGTTTCTCCAACTTATCCTTATCATGATACTTCCACGCAACAATTAGAGATGGATTTGCGCAGTGGAAGCAGTCATATTATGTTCCCATCTATTGTTCACATGGGAATGAGCCATGAGACATCATTATATTGTGGTATACTTTTGTGAAACCAGCTCCAAAAAGAGAAGAAAAGAGATATCAACGCCTTAGAAATAATCCACTTCGAGGGAAAACCTCCAATACATTACATGAATGAACAATTCTTGGATGATTCAAATTACAAAACATCCTTTCTATATATAGGAGTCAATGAGGCCATAATGTAATCCTAGTAGGGCCATAATGTAATCCTAGCCAACCTAACAATACTAATGTAAGCACAATAATAACAATATGTGGGTTACAAGGGTACAATAATAACAATAAGGGGGTTACACTAACAATAATAAGGGACTATACTAGTAATATAGGGACCTAACATGCCCCTCTCCTTCAAAAAAGTGTTGTCCTCAACGCTTGAGTAGCTCTGGGTGCTTCTGTATAAAATTCTCATCCTCCCATGTAGGATCTTCAGTGGGTAAGTTCTTCCACTTGATGAGATACTCTGAAATTGATCGATTTCGTAGTTGTCGAGTTCTTGTTTCCGTGACCGCTTCAGGTTCCAATATGATTTTTCCTTCCTCATCAAGTTCTGAAAATATTGTTTGAACTGGAAGATTTTCACCTATAACCTTCTTTAAGCATGAAACATGGAAAACTGGATGTACTCGCGAAGAAGCAGGAAGCTCCAATTTGTATGCCATAGTACCAATATTTTGAAACACCTTGTAAGGACCATAGTACTTTGGCGATAATTTATTATCCTTCTTAGCTTGCTTGAGGGACATTTGTTTGTATGGTTGTAGCCGTAAAAATACCCAGTCTCCTACATCAAAACTTCTCTCGCTGCAATGTTGATTTGCCTGTTGTGTCATTATATTTTGTGCCAAATTCAGGTTTTCCTTTAAGAGTTGGAGAACTTCTTGTTGATGCTCGATGTGATCTTCCACTGCTTGAACCTTCGAATTTTCTCTTAAAGATGATGTGATGGATGGTGGATGATATCCATAAAGTGCCATAATGGGGTCATTTTTGCTGCAGTATGGAAGGAAGTGTTATACCACCATTCAGCAAGAGGTAACCACTTGACCCATTGTGTTTGTTTATCAGATACAAAACAACGAAGATATCCTTCCAAACATTTACTTACTATCTCAGTTTGACCATCAGATTGAGGATGATAAGATGAGCTATGAGCTAATTGAGTACCCAACAAGAAAATAACTCCGTCCAAAAATTTCCAGTAAAAATGGGATCTCTGTCGCTCACAATAACCCTTGGGCTTCCATGTAGCTTTTGAATTCTGTCCATAAATGTAGTAGCAATTGTACTTGCTTTAAATGGATGAGATAATGCACAAAAGTGTGCATACTTGGTAAGTCTATCAACTACCGCCATGATGACACTCTTTCCTTCGGACTTAGGTAAACCTGTGATAAAATCCATTGAAATCTCCTCCCAACGTTGACTTGGAATGGATAAAGGTTGTAGAAGTCCCGGGGTATTAATTGTCTCAAATTTATTTTGCTGGCAAACAAAACATTCCGCCACAAACTTTTGAATATCAGATTTAAGGCCATCCCAAAAAAATTCTTTCTTCACCCTGTGGTAAGTTTTTAAAAATCCTGAGTGTCCTCCTAAAGGAGAAGTGTGCAATTCCAGAAGAATCTTTTGTTTTAGTTGGGAATTCTTACAAATATATAAGCGATCTTTGTACCATAAGGAATCACTTTTCCAACTAAATGTATTAGATGTACTAGGATCTTGCTGCAACTTTTGAATGAGTGTCCATACATCTTTGTCCTTCTTCCATTCATCTCTTGCTTCGGTTATCCAATCTGGTTGGATAATAGAAATGGCACAAAGCAATGTTTCCACCTCTTCATTCTTTCTTGAGAGTGCATCTACAACAACATTAAGCTTTCCTTTTTTGTAGATTATTTCAAAGTCATAACCCAACATCTTTGTGACCCATTTTTGCCGCTCTTCTGAAGATAGTCTTTGTTCCAAAAAGTGTTTAAGACTATCATGATCAGTTTTTACCTTGAAGTGTCTTCCCATTAGGTAAGTTCTCCATTTCTTTAGTGCATGAAGTATTTCTAACATTTCCTTCTCATAAATAGGTTTCTGTAAATACTTTCCTTTGATTGGACGACTTTCAAAAGCAATGGGTCTTCCTTCTTGCATTAAAACAACATCAATTCCATTTCCTGAGGCATCACATTCCACAATAAAGGTTTTTGTGAAGTCTGGCGTAGCTAAGACTGGTGCTAGGCACATTGCCTCCTTAAGATGTTCAAAGGCCTTAGTTGCTTCAGGAGTCCATGAAAATGCATCTTTCTTCAATAATGTTGTTAGAGGTGCTGCTATTCTCCCATAATTCTTAACAAACTTGTGATAATACCCTGTTAACCCGAGAAATCCTCGCAACTGCTTTATGGTTGTGGGGACTTTCCATTCCTTAATGGCTTTAATTTTGTTAGGGTTTACCTTAACACCCTCGTGAGATACAATATGACCCAGATATTCCACCTCTTGTACTCCAAAGAAACATTTGGATGTTTTTGCATATAATTGTTTCTCCCGCAATAGTTTGAGCACCCTGTAAACATGTTCAACATGATCCTTCCAAGACCTGCTATAGATTAGTATATCATCAAAAAATACTAGCACAAATTTTCTAAGGAAAGGTTTGAAAATGGAATTCATCAACCCTTGAAATGTAGAAGGTGCATTGGTAAGGCCAAAAGGCATGACCAAAAATTCATAGTGACCCTCATGAGTTTGAAATGTTGTTTTTGGAATATCTTCAGTCTTCATTCTAATTTGATGATACCCTGAACGAAGATCTAATTTGGTAAAATAAATTTCTCCATGTAATTCATCCAATAATTCATCAATCACAGGAATGGGAAATTTATCTTTAATGGTGAGCTTATTGAGCTCCCTATAATCCAGACACATGCGCCATGATCCATCCTTATTGTGTACCAATACTACAGGAGCAGAGAAAGAACTTTTACTAGGTTGAATTATACCCGCCTCTAACATTTCTGAAATCATACGTTCAATTTCTCTCTTTTGGACATAAGGATATATATAAGGCCTAATGTTTGGAGGAACACTTCCTGGAATCAAATGAATAGCATGATCATGATCACGAATAGGTGGGAGTCCTTTTGGAGTTTCAAAAACCTTGGAATGAATGTCCAAGACTTTTTGGAGATCTGCAGAAATAGATGATTTTGATGTTGGAACTTCTAGTGAGCATAATTGTGCAAGTATGCCTAATTGTTCTTTCTTTAGAAGCTTTGTCATGACATTAGAGCTTATTATCTTTCCCGGCTTCCCTGCAATACCCCGTAATTTGACTTCCTTTCCTTCTGAAAAAAAAATCAAGAAAAATTCTTGAAAATTAAAAGCTACTGTCCCCAAATATTGTAACCATTGTACTCATAGTACAACATCAGCACGTGCCATAGGAATGGAAATCATTGGACTATTCAATACATATTCCCCCATGGTTAGATTGATATTATGGCATTTTCCAGAGAAATTTATAGTTCCTCCATTTGCAACCATCACTTGACATTCTAGTGATGGGTATAGGAAACAATGTAATTCTTTGGCTACCTTACAATGAATAAAATTAGGGGTACTACCTGAATCAATCAACACTATTACCTTTTTATTCTTGATATGTCCTTCTATCTTGAGAGTTTGAGGAGTGGTAATTCTTTCCAATGCATTACATGATATGGTCAGACTCATTTCTTCCTCTTCTTGGGTTGTTTCCTGGTGTATATCCTCTTCTTGTTCATTTTTTTCTTCCTCTTCACAATCTATGTAAAATAATTTCTTCTCAGCACACTTATGACCTTTAGTGTATTTTCTATCACAACTGTAGAAAAGCGTTTTTTCTCTTTTTTCTTCCAATTGTTGTGGTTTCAACCTTGTAGGTTTTGGAAATCTAGGAGTAGCAACACTTCCCTCTTTATAGAAGTGAGTGGTAGGCTTCCTTGTCGCCACAATTTTACATTCAATTTTTCTTGCCAACCTGAATTCCTTCTCCAATGAATTAGTTTCAAAAACGCGAACTTCATGTTGGATGTTATCCTTTAAAGTACCTATGAAGAGATCAATCCTGTGTTCCTCTGGAATATCAGTTACCCTTATATTCAATTTTTGGAAGTCCTCAATGTGATCGCCCATTAAACCCTTTTTTTTGAGATTTATCAATTGGATAAAGAAGGTGTTGCTCTTTGTATCCTCATAATGTGATATCATTTCCTCCATAAAAATTGACCAAGTGACAATTTTTTTATGGGAGCAAAGCCATCGATACCATACAAATGTATTTTGTTCTAAATGTAAAGTTGCAATGCGTACCTTTTGTGTGTTTTGCACTTTTGGAGATCAAAATATTGCTCCATCTGTAGTATCCATGTTACAGGATCCTTTCAATCAAACTTCCTCATATCCATTTTTGGAATATGGTGGTTCTTCCCGCCAAAATTAGATTTTATGAAATCATGATTAACATTTATTTTTTTCTCATCATGAGTTTCCTCTATTATCTTTTCACCATTAGGAAACATTTCTTGTATCAACTTTGTCAAACCTTCCATGTCTGCTTTTAGATCATTCTTCATGTTTTCCATTTTAGATTCCATGCCAGCTTCCATGCCATCTATCTTAGATTTCATTCCATTCTTCAAACCATCCATCTTAGATTCCACGCCTTTCTTCAAACCATCCATCTTAGTTTCCATTCCTTTATTCAAAACTTCCATGTCATTTTTTGTTGCTCTTTGCGAGAGTGAAATTTGTTGCACTTGCTCTTGTAATTTTGATGTGTCATGTTGCCATTCTTCGTCTTCATGAGTCATAGTAGAGATTTCTAAAGGCTTAATGGGTGTTGAATTCTTTTTAGGGGCCATTTTGGAATCCAATACTGATATCTATTCTACAATATGCCCTTGTAATCAATTCAACTTGATTCTTCAAACAAGACTTATGCAATTCGGAAAAAAAAAAAATAAAAAAAATACACACCTTTTACTTGCTTTTGAGGAGCTCGATATTGAAATTGAATTATCTCTATAATTGTGGATCCTAAATATCTGAAATTCATCCCTATAGTAGCCCTTTGAAGCTTGTTTCAAATGACACAGGTTGATCTGATTTGGATTCTTCAAGGCCAAGTTATGTCCAATCTCCCACAATGACCCAATTTTTTACTTGTTTAATAGAGTGAACTTTTACGACTTGCCACGTGTCACTGTTTCCTCCTTTTGATCTGAAATTGATAGACCAAAAACTCAATTTCGTGCACTTGTGGCCACTTTTCAAAGCATTCCAATTTGATGCTCAAAGAGAGAGCGATGAATATTTTCCCACGATCACCTCTTTGAGATGAAATTCAGAAGCCTCAAAAAGCCCTAACTTCCACAGATCATATCTCTGAAAATATCGTGAACCAATATCTAAAAATTTTCGACGATGTTCCTTAGGATTGTGGTTTCGCACTCTAAATATTTCAGCTTTTGAAACTTCGTAGAAAAAAATTTATTACGAAAATACCACGATGACCTATTTAGGTTAAATTCAGGAGCCTGCAAAATGACCTAACTTGCACAGATAATATCTCCAAAAATATTGTGAACCAAGCTCTGAAATTGTTTGACGATGTTCCTCAGGATTTTGGCTTTGCACTCTAAAAATTTCAGATTCTGAACCTTTGTAGAAAAAATTTATAGTGAAAATTCCATGCTGACCTGTTTGGAGCCGCGAAACCCTAGAATCTCAAAGCTATGACACCAAATGTTGTGAAACCAGCTCCAAAAAGAGAAGAAAAGAGATATCAACGCCTTAGAAATAAGCCACTTTGAGGGGGAAGCCTCCAATACATTACATGAATGAACAATTCTTGGATGATTCAAATTACAAAACCTCCTTTCTATATATAGGAGTCCATGAGGCCATAATGTAATCCTAGTAGGGCCACAATGTAATCCGAGCCGACCTAACAATAATAATTTAAGGGCACAATAATAACAACATGGGGGTTACAAGGGTACAATAATAACAATAAGGGAGTTACACTAAGAACAATAAGGGACTATACTAGTAATATAGGGACCTAACATATACCACCTGGGAGACCACCTGATTCAGATTTGATGAAAGATGTTTCATGCATTGAGGCTCCTTTCATAAACCCAAGGAGGGAGGGAGAATTAGAATACCATGCTTCAGTGCTGAGAGTATGGGGAAAGCATTTTTCCCTTAACATCACTATCCATTCTCTCATCCCATATTGTGCTGAGAAAATATGCTGCAAGAATGAAGGATGACACCATCATGAAGCAAGGAAGGCAATCCTTGAATCAGGAGACAAGCTTGTTTGGAGGATCCTCTTCCATACATGATGAGAGATGGTGGTCACACATGCATAATTTGGAAAAACCAAGGAGGTTTTAGATAGATGGCAGCCTTCCATGGGAGGCTGAATTCCAAGAACTTCCATCTTCTTTTGAGCATGTGCATGAGCAAGGAGGGCAGCAAGGAAGGACTGGAAACCTTCCACCTGGTACCTTTGGGATGGGAGATGTCAAGGAGGAGGAAAATGGGAAGCTTGGCTTTCCAACATACACTTTTGACATGGGAGATATCAAGGAGAAATACAACAACATGGCAGACACTTTAGATGACACATTATCAGTGCTATCATTGTTGGGTACATTAGATCCCTATTGGAAATCCCAACTGCTGGTGGAATATTCCAAGGATCTTCATACTTTCATGATTCTTGATGACTGGTTGCATGAAGAGAGCTATTCAATCCTTGATGGAGTCATCTATAATCATGGTAGGATCTTCTTGTCTAGAGCTTCCAAGCTCAAGGAGAATTTACTACAGAGGGCTTATGAAGAGTTCAATTTTAGCCACACCTATTCTATGAAGCTCAACAATATCATTTTGAGGAGCTATTATTGGGAGGGCTTTGAAAGAGAACTATATCAGCATTTTCAAAGATGCATGGAAATTGTGGAGTTGGAGTAGAAACATGACTCTAGGAAAGAGTTAAATCAGCCCTCTCTTCCTCCCCTTGAAGAAGAGAGTAGATCTATGCACCACTCCATTGACAGGAGGAGGATTGTTGGTGAAGAGCATGCTCTTAGTACATATGTTTTCTATTCTAATTTCATGCATTCTTACATTATGTTTTTGCAAGCCATGACTCCAAGGAGGAGCAATATATTTTGTAAGCCTCATGGCCAATATTGGGTCCCAAAAATTTCTGAATTGGGCCACTCCCTTGGGAGGACAAGGGAGATTTTTCATCATGATGGTTGCTTCCCAAAGGCACCAAATATATAGGCTCACACTTTTAGCTATGGTAAAATGGTAGGGACAGCAAGTAAGTGGCAGGAGAACCACATACCACATCTTGATTTGATGCAGGCAGGGGATGCTCTTCACTAGTTCCACATGTGGGACTATGATCCGCCTCCATGTGCACCCATCTATGATTGTTTGCACATTGTTTTGATCCCCTATATTGATGACGTACTTGTTATTTTTATGGGGATGTATGGAGGAAGGAGGGAATGCATGCATGTGCCCTACAAGATG